>VDFB02000008.1:281886239-282457253 GCA_007258455.2 Sequoia sempervirens | reverse complement strand
GGGAATTGAGAGTGATGTGAGGGGAGGGGAGGGGCCAAATGAGCTTCCACCATCACGTGGTTGGCCTTGTTAAGTAGAGAATATTAAACTATTCTTGAAACAAAGAGAAGCTCAATAAGGTAATGCAATTTTCAATATAAGAAATGCATCGTTTGAAGCATCAAACTAATATGCAAACATGAAAGAAAGTGCTAACTTTTCACTATGGTGACAAAAAAATGATTCTTTATACCCTGAATCCATGCTCTGCATCATAATTTGAAGTTGTTTCCATTCCAATGTTTTGAGTTTAGTTTGTTTATATGGCTTTGTATGAATACCACATTATTTTGTGTGTGGATTTGGTTTCAAAGCTCCGTTTCTTCTGTTTTTAGTGGTGACTTAACTCTAAAATTTGACTTTTGTGCATAACAGGGTAGTGGAAAAATTGACAAATCTGAAGGGTTTAGAGGCTTGATTGAGATAGATACACGGATATTTGGATCTTGTTGTTGATGGGAGGCTTCGACTTAACCATGAAATTTTGTACCATCTGCAAGTATGCAAAAGTTTCTCTACTTACATTCATTCTTGATCATAAATGTTGTAAATGATATTAATGCTTCAAACTTAAGATTTGTTTCATTATTATAATGATCAAAATGTTATACTTTGCTACACATTCAAGCATTATCTTTCCCCCTACCCTTTTCTCTCTCCCCCCTCCTTTTAAGAATTTTCTTTGTCATAAAAGATTCACATTTCTGTCTCATTTACACAAATTTATCTGAAGTGCGAGGAGTGAATAAAGATATGTAAAAGATGATGGATTATGTCTAAACAACAACTTTCCATCTTATAGCTAATTAAATCCTTAATATTTGAATAGTTTAGAGCTCGAATAATGCTTCTATTCATTCCATCTTGCTCACTGGTCCATCACCTCAAGTTTGGTCTGCTCACTCAGAAATTTGGATCCTTGCAATGATCTCACAATCATTCATCCCCAGACAGAGCCACTATTAGAACTATAAAATTTTGAAAATTTCATGGCTGCACATACTCATTATTTCCCAAAAATTCCCATACCATAAGCACAAGAATCCTCTCTTCATAACATTTTTTCCTATATTCTGTCATGTGATCCCATAGAATTCATCTAACCTTGAGTATTTCAATGTATAATTCATATCGGCAAGAGATGGTGAGGGTCTCCCTGATCCATAAAGCATTTTATATTAACACATATTTTTTGTAGTCTATCGGCAAGAGTTCGGGAATGTTATACTGATATGATTTCATCTAAAGACACATATCAGTAGGACACAGTTCATTGTCTCAGTGACTAAAGGATCCTATCGGCGAGAAAATCTTCATCAATATAAGTCATAACGAGCACATGTGTGTTATACCGATGAAGCACAAAATGATTGTCGGCGAGACCTAAGTCATCGGTGTAAGTCATAATAGGCTTATTTGTGGCTTACCGATTGTGGTGCAATTTCAGAGCATCAAAAAGGAATCTGCAATATTCTCAATAAGTTTCCCATAAAAGTGGGCCCTGTCAATAGTATAGTACCATCGGGGCACCTGAGTTTGAGGAAGTCTTGCCGACCCATCATATCGCTATAGCGGAATTATATCAGTAATAGGACTTAGCGATATTCATTGTCTAGCTGATAACAAGAATCATCACCGAGATTGGCATCATTGGAGAGAGATATGGAAGTCAAACCAAATATAACTTTATCGGTAGGAGAAACATTTTGTTTCGGCGATCAGAATTGTCGAAGGAAGGTTCTCGACAAGATAAAAGTAGTCGAAGGAAAGTCCCGACGACCCCCAAAGTCACAACAATAAGTTATCATTGGTGAGAATCATAGCGATACACTTAAGACCAAAGGAATAATTCTCGGGGAGACTCAGAACGTTGGTAAGACTGCATGACACCATAGCAACATATGATCTATTGGCTATCGGTGAGACTCAGAACATCGATGATACTATGTGACACCAAAGCGATATGTAATATTGATTGTCGAAGAGACTCAAGGTGTCGACAAAACTATATGACGTCTCAGCGGGTGTCTAATAAACATGGAAAATGACCAAATAAAATAATTTCCCAAGATTTGAATATGAAGTGACGCAACTTGATTGATCTCTCACCGATGGTACATTTCAACGAATATTTTTTTTTAAAAAAATTGCATTGTTTTGTCAAAATTTTGACGAACACAACCGACGAATCACCGAAAAGGTCCGATGAAGTTGCTATAGCTACGACAAAGGCTTCATCGTAACTCCTTGTCCATTTCATTGCAATTTCGACGAAGTCCACCGATGAATAACAAAAAAGGTCCAACAAAGTTGCTTAGCTGCAACAAAGGCTTCGTCATAACTCCTTGCCCATTTCATCGCAATTTTGACAAACGCCACCGATGAATCACATAAAAGGTCTGACAAAGTTGCTTAGTTGCGATGAAGGCTTCGTCGTAAATACTTTCCCATTTCGTCGAAATGGCGACGAACTTCTAGTGTTCTTTCGACGCTTCAGAAGAGCCATTGCAATTGCATTTTGGTTGTAATTTGTCGGTGGATACACAAAGTTTTCATTGATATTTTGATGAACATCCAAGTCATTTTATGATGCTGACGACCGACGAATCTGTGCCGTTATTTCGACGTTTAATTCGTCGTCAAGATTGCGACGAAAAAATAGCGACGAAAATGTTTTCGTCATTTCGTCGCTTTTCCAACAAAGATTTGTCAAACGATTGACGGATGTCCATTGGAAAATGGTGTCAAATTCAGTAGTGATGGTTTCCTTACACCTAGAAATTAAATTCCACTTGAAGCAAAAAAAGGTATGTGACTTCAAAGTTTCCCAAATCGAAGCCATAAAGATAGAAGATGATTTTTTTTTTTTGGTATTTCAATCAAAACCAAGCTGGGATTTTATCAGATGGTGGATTCATTGTAGAATCTTGTCCTAGAACATTGCATGAGAGGCTTACATTATTTAGATGCATTCCATAATTAAGTCTTATTATGCCAAGAAAATCACTCAACTAAATCCAGTACTAATGAGAGGAGCAAAATACAGGTCAAGTATTATGGAGAGGAAGAAGAGGACTTTGATAGCTTAGATGAGGAGGAAGATTATTCTCCTCCTATTGTACTATGTTCCACCTCAATATCCTTTATCCTGACAAACAAAGGAGTTGAACAACCATCTGGTTCTATAACTCAAGCTACCTCCCTGCTCTCAGAGCTCGAAGCATTCACTTTCAAGATCAATGAAATGATCAACCAACTCATGATAGTAGTCAAAGATTGCGAGAAATTGGGAAAGCCTAGGAACAGAAGCAATAAAAAGTTATCAAGTAGATTTAATGCTTTGTACATACCTGATAGATATGGCAAGAATTTTGAAATCATAAATAATCCTCTATTTGAATTTCATGAGTTTGAATTATATAACTTGGGGATTTTTTTCCCTATTTCTCTTGGAATTGTGATGGTTGGTCATAATAGTGAGAAGAGTGATGAAGGGCTTGAAAAGGATGTTGGATCGAAGGATGGGGCATAACCAAAGTAGGGGTGGTGTATAGATAGTGCTTCTATGTAGGATATTTTTCTCACCCTTCTAATCAGGATTTGAGAGCCTTTATCGAGCATCCTTTACAGAAAGAGGTTTTTTTTCTTTAAGATAATTGAGAAGATTGACAATTCTGAAGTTGTGCCAGTAGATGGAGGAAAAATTATTGAATGTATATCCATAAGTCTAATTGGGATCATGTCAAGGAGAAATCCACCAACACTAGTTGAAAGCAACATCAAGGTTTACACTTCACAACCACATATTGATTCAGGCTCAAATTTGCACCACTTTTGTGCACTCTTCATCTTGATTAGTGAAGCAATGATTCCTGATGCTAGCTTGTTCAAAGTGACGGATGGAGATCCAAATGGAAATTTTTCTATTGAAGGGGTAACCAAAGTATATGATGAGAAGTGGATTTTTTTTATGATGAGAATACACTACAACTTAGGATTATTTATCATGTGAGCCTATCCTCTAGTTTAACTTGTTACTCTTGAATATACAAATGTTACATGCAGACATACATCACTTTTTTGTAGTGGGTAATATTTCTCCCCGTCGATCGATGGTTTTACATAAGTAATTACAAACACTTTTAATGGTAGGAGTCCATTACCTTGTACATATTTCAATTTTGTTTGTGTGGTTAGTTTTGGTGTATTTTTCTCTTTGGTTTATCTCATTTTTGGTTTTTTTTTATCCTTCCTTTCAATATTCTGACTCTATTTCCCAATGGATAAGGCATTGGTCTGCTACTGTGATCCTAGGTTCATGCCTTCATCCTTTGCAATCCTTGTTCCCAATTAGAGCTAGTTGTTACCGCATTTTTGGTCACACCCTTCCAAAACTGCATCCACCCTTAAGAAAATTTAATCATGCCAAAGTTGTCTCTTTTATACTTGATTTTTGAAACTATGTTGGGCATCGATTGAGTTTCCCCAACCTTTTCCCTGCCTAACCATCTAAAGAGTTTAACTTAAATTGGTTTTGCATCGAACTTTGGTGAATTTTCAAAAAGGTGTCAAGTCTAGAGGTGGTTCTCATAACCTAGAGCGCATGTTGACAGAAGAAAGAAAAGTTAATCAAAAGTCAAGTTTATTTTGACACTTTCATTAGGTTATGAAACCTTTGTTGATTCTTGATAGGGTTTTAGAAACCTAACTCATTCCCACAATGAGATCTTTTCCAAAAGACTAAGTATGTTCCTAAGGATCTTTCTAAAAGACTCTTACTAAAAATGTCCCTAAAAGGGGGTTTAAGGCCGAATCTTAAGAGAGTGGATAATGGGTGGTTTTTAGAACCGAGGTAGACTCTAAAGGCATTTTGAAAACCCCACCAAAAGCTCGATGTTATCCATTAAATCTATTCTAAGCTATCATCTCAATTATTTGAAGGTTCATTCAAGGGAAAGTAATAGTACCAGAAGTAAATTACATTGCAGAGGTGATATTTAGTTGAAGCATAAACCAATAACACACATTGCAAATATGAAAAATAAAGAAGTGCATCACAACGTAAATGAAAATATAAAATTTAAACAAGGGAGTCCCAATATTATTGCATCACATGAGGTAGATTTAAACACCAAAAAGATTATATATTTATATATATTCATAATATTGTTTGTATTACATGCCAAAAATGGGGATTCCAATACAAGTTTTTCAAGCACAGAGGGTGAAAATGAGTATGTGGATGCCCTCCACCACCTCTTGGAGATGCTCAAATTGCACCTATCATAAGAACATCATAATCATCTCACCAACTTAGATGCTTCATTTTTCCATTTTCATTCAAATATTCCTTATGATGTGTCGTAACATAGATCTTAAAATTTGGTCAATAAGTGTAACTCCCTATTGTAGTTTTTTATGTACTAGAATTTTTACATTTCCAATGTGGGAGGCCCAACTTCCAAAGGTCATAAATTTTGATTTGGGAGGTTGTTGGTGCCATTTTTTTTAAAAAAAATTGAGCTCAAAAAGATCTATAGCCAAAAAAATGGTTTTCCAAAAAATGAAGTCTTTAGCCCAAGATTTGTGTTTCTCATGTTATAGTATAAAAATTAGATTCTTTATATACTTAACATTAGTAACAAGGTTGAGAAACCTTTCCTAAAAAAAATTTCCTTTTGGTTTTATAGATTTCCTTCGAAAAAAATTCAAATATATTTAATGAAGAAATAAGGTGTTTTTAATGTAAATGGGTCTACTTTCAATCAAACCCTACATCCTAGTATTGTGTAAAATTAAAAATGGTTAGTTTCTATGAAGAATACCATGAGTATAACACTATAGTTTTGTACCACTAGTACTATCAAATACAAACATGTAGTGTATTGTAGTCTCCACGTCCCTTTGGATTAACCTAGTTGCCACAACTTAAGATTCAAAATAGAGGTTGAAGGACCCACCAAGAGTTTGTAGGATAATTCCCTTCTCTAGTTAGGTTCTCACTCAAAGAATCAACATTCATTTTGAGATGTACTTTTGAGTTGGATTTTTTTAGTTTCATAGTTGCAAATCATTAGATTTTGGCTTTCCTTTTTGATATTTGATGACGAGTGGACATATTTGGATTTTTTTTTCTCCAAGGAATTCTCATCTCTAACCTAATAGGTGGATATACTATAATGTCCTTCAATCAATTGTCAATGATTAGATGTTTCTAACACTAGTAGTGTTGAGCAAAGTGAAGTTAGTGTTGTTGGGAATTAAGGTAGATGTGGCATACATGGTACAAAATAGTCATGGGTGGGCTTCTATGTGGAGCTTAATGGATTGATGTCATTGAGTAGAAATGATTGTGCTTAGACTATAATAAAAGTACATAATAGTCATATGGGGTGAGCATGCTAGCAAGATGTTTTTTATTCATGTGACAACTCATGAGATAGTGAGCTTCTACGTGAACCAAAATTAGTGCGATAGAAACTATTGGATGAATTCATAGTCATATGCTCTAGTAATCTTATAGAACCCTTTAGATAAAGAGGATTTTGTTGGTTCATGTGATCCAAGGTTTAATTTTTAATGTAAAAGTGCCATGCTTTTTTATTTATAAGACACTTGGCACCTTATTTATTAATATTAAAGTAATATGTTGGGTAGGTTAATAGTAAGTTTCTCATAGGAAAGGTAGTTCTAAATGTTAAAAGGTAAAATTATTTTATAAAGGTTGATGAGTAATATAATCAATTGACCTCCCACATCATATATTTTTAGAGTGCTCATTTTATTTATTTTCAATCTTGACTTGTAGATTCAATTTTCTTAATTATATGAGTTCTTAACATTCTATTTTGGAGTATAAGGATTAGTCTTCTACTAAAAAACACATGCATTTTTATAGAAGTCATTGAATTCCTCAAAGAAAATTTCACATCTATTATCGAATCTCAAAACCTTATCTTCCTATTTGATTATTTCTCAACCAAAACCTTAAAGTATTTTAAGTTTAGATAAAATATTACATTTATATTAATACAAATTCTAGTGTCTCCTAAGTAACCATCTATGAACAAAACATAATAACATGATTTACCAAAAGAACCCACATCTATTGGACCAAAAACATCCAAATAAATGATTCCTAAAATATATTATAGTTTCCAAATACATAGTGGTTATAGATATCAAACCCATCAAAATAACTAGAAAATTTATCAACCATCCTTTTATTAATAATGGTTCAAAGAGATTTTTTACCAATGAGGTTGAATGACTACAATCAAAGCTTACTTTGTAGAATTGTAAATTTATTAATTGTTGTACCCCAAAATTAAAATTTTTGTTACACTTAGACATTTTGAAGAAATGAGTAAAAGTCTTGTCAAAACAGTCAAAAGGGTCAAATTTTGGGTGTGCATGTCTTGCATGGAGGGTTAAAATACAAAATTTTCAATTTCTGACAATCTGGGTCTGCTAAGAGCAGCTTAACCTATAAAACCCAGATCTCAGTTTTTCATCCCTAAATTTTAGGAAAACTGCTATTTTTAGAAATTTTCTCGAAATAGTAACGTTTTCTGGGTTTTTCTGGGTTTCTTTCGAAACGGATATCGACAAAATTTTCTAAAAATAGAAAGTTGGTCCGACAGGGTCCAACTGATTTTGATTGGCTCAAAATACGTCTACATCAGGTTGGTGCAGTCAGAATCTTAAAATAATCAGTTTTTCCCTACTGGGTCTATTCAGCTTTTTCAGAAGCATATATGGAGCTTTGAGGTCATCAATGGAGGTCATCTGACTGCCAGGCGTCAATTTTAGCATTCAAACTTCCAGTAGAAGGTGAAACGATAAACATGCACGAGGAATGAGGAAAAAGTTGAAAAGTCGTGAAAATTTTCTAACACTGCTGAGTTTGGGCACCCTAGGTGAAGAAAGGCACCCACCTTTTTAGGGCATCAGATGAGTGAATTAGGGTTAGGACCTACAATGGAAGTTGCTCAGTTTTCAGTCAGCTTCGCGATGGATATCCCTGTTAGAGCATCCGACAATCCAGTCTCCAGCAAATTCAAGTCAAAGTGGAAGGTACAGGATGAAGATCTGAAACTTGAAGAAGAGTAAAGTAAAAAAAAATGACTAAGTCTGGAGAAACTGGGCGCCCCAGGTGAAGAAAGGCGCCCAAATTTTCAAGGGTTCAAACAGATGAATTTGTAGTCAAGGTTATAACGGGACATCTTCAGAATGCAACAGGCTTTCCAGTGAGCTATCCAACACGACAAACAGAGCTCGCAATCATTAGATTCAAAGAGCTGAACAGAGGGTCCGATGAGAGTTGAAAAGAGAAATCCGAAAGCAAAGGTAAAAAATGCAAAAAAATAAACTAAGTTTTGGTAAAGTGGGCGCCCCCAGTCAAGATAGGCGCCCAAGCTTTTGAAGGGTTAAAAGCTACTTTATGACAAAAGTGTTTCCAGAAGACCCCTCCTGAAATCCTCTTAGCTTCGCAGCGAGTCCAAACATTCGTCAATCCGATGCCCGGAGCTCAAGATTCAACAAGGTCATCCACAAAAGATAGAGACACGAATAAATTAAAATTTTTTCTAAGTCTGGTGGAAGTGGGCGCCCTAGTTGAAGAAGGGCGCCCAAACTTTAAAGCCTTCAAATGATGGAATTTGCAGAAGTAGCATCCAAGAGTGCCTCATCAAAATCAGTCTGGCTATCCAATGAAACATTCAGATAGTCAGTCAGATCAGTGTTGCTCCCGGAATCGAGGATTCATCAGAAAATCAAAAGGAGAAGGAAGAACTTGGAAATCAAAAAATGGCTAACACTGAAGAAGTTGGGCGCCCCTAGAAGGAAAAGCCTCCCATGAATTCGGAGGTCAAAATCAAGTTTTTAGCAGGAGGTGCCTCCAGAACATCTTTTTCAGAATCAGTCAGGCTCTGCCGTGAACCACTCAGCTCACCTGCCGGGTTGGTCTGTCAATGAGAAATTAGTGGCGAAGTAGCATGTCAAAGTGAAGGAAAGTTGAAAAAGTTAGGATTTTGACTAACACTGGTAGAAATAAGCGCCCCTCTTGGAGAAAGGCGCCCAAAGTTCCATGCCTTAGAGAATTTTTGAAGATTTTCAAAATTTCAAAATTTACAACAAGAAGAGGATGGTGTCCAAGTTCAAGGGGCTGAGATTTAGGCTTTTGAAATAAAAGCAAAAAGAAAGCAAAACCTAAATCAAAACCTAAGTCTATTTAACACTTCTTTTCAATGTATTTTTCATTATTTTTGTAGGTAGCATCCAGAGGAGAAAGTTGGAGCAGCAAGTTTGAAGAATTTTTGTGATTCAGGAATCCATAGTTGTTGGTTTTACATCAGATTTTTCAGACCAGCAAGCATAAACCCTTGCTTTTTCATTCTTTTTGTTCTAGAAGATCAAAATTTTCAAGCAGAAGGCCAAGGCTTTCAATTTTTTAGTCATCTGGGTCTTTTTGCCTCAATCTTCTGAAGAATTTTTCAGGAACTTCATCAAGTTGCAGCAAGTGCTTTTATCTTGCATGTCAGTGAAAACCTCAGTGCATTCAAATTTGAACCATCTGGGTCCTTGCCAATCAGTCTTTTGAAGAAAACCCATATCGCAACTTTTTTCAAGAAAGTTCAAAAACCTAGGGTTGGCTGCTTTTTCGATCAAACGTCAAGGTTTTGCAATTTCAATCAACTGGGTCCATTTCTAATCATACTCTGAACAAAACCCAGATGCCAACTTTTTTTGGGAAAAATTGAAGAAATTAGGTTTTGCTGCTTTTTCAGGCTAAGTTCAAGATTTTCAAAAATGGACGATCTGGGTTGTCTTGCATTGATATTCTGAACAAAACCCATATCTCAGAAAATTTCTCAAAAATTCGTCCGTTGAAGCACAAAAATCAGCATTCTAAAAATAGAAATTGCACAAGACTTGTCTGAACCAGGGCGAGTTTACAGTCATTCTTCGAGTTTTCTGAAATGGAGTACACTCCTAATGTTTTCAAGTCTGAATCAGCTCTCTTTCACAATTATATCAAAACAGTGAGACAGACTTGCATCATGTCAAGCCGGTGTTCGATCTACATGCCCTAGAGAGAGCAGGCAACACATCAATCAAGAACCTGGGACATTCTGGACTCCTCGCAACAGCGTCTATTCCTATATCAGTTCAGAGCTTTGAGTTCGTAGTCGCTTGCATTAAGCATTACAACCCGACTACTAGGGAGATCCAATCAGCATATGGTAGATTGATTTGCAGTCTAAAGCCTGATATGGTCGAAAAGTGTTTTTCCATTCCCCCATGGCCTGAAAGCATAACTCTTTCAAGGGATGAATGTGAAAAGATGTGGAATATGCATAAAGATAAATATAGCAAGAAGATTGCCTAGAGATGGATGAAAGAAAAACATAAGACATTTCCCAAGAACGTCGGGCTTGAGGAGGTGCAAAATCAGTTCCAGAATGTTGTTCATAGTTGTAGTCTAGTTGGCGGAAGGATAGGCCATATTTCAGTGATGTCAGCAAAGTTCGATAAAGTGGCCAATGAGGTTGAAGATTTCCTGAGATCTATTGTAGATGCTGAAGATATTCTTGAAAAGCGGTGTTTTGCTGTTGATGGCATAGATGCACCGAACCGGGACACAATCTCTAACTTCCTAGCGGATGTGGTTGAGCTTTAAAGCAGCTTTCTTCTAGAAGCTTTCTTTCCCGCTTTCTTTCTATTCTTGGAATAATCCTTATCCATTCTTTGAGGATAGAAAGAAGATAAGATGTAATAGTTGGCGTTTCCCACTTTTTCTGCTTCTGGTTTTAGATGTTATCTTTTTCTAGATTTAGTAATAAAGCTTGCTTTCGAGCAAGCCCTAGATTGTGAAAGCAAGGAGATTTTAGGGTTCCCTTTTCCTCTGCTTGTCTATAAATAAGAGCCTTTGCTCATTTATTTTCTTTAACCTGCTTATGAGAACAAAACGCTGAGCCTATTGTGCCTTCTATTTGTTGCTCAAGTATTGTTCATTTGTGTTGTGATAAGCAAATTGTTGAGCCTCTTTAGCCAACAAGGAGTTAGTGAGATTGTGTTTTCTATTGTGTTAAGAATAAGTTTGCAAGCCTCCTTAGCTGCAATTTCTTGTTCAAGGCATGTTAGAAGTGAGCTTTTTTCAAAGATTTGAGTAATAAAATCATGAGCCTCTTTTGCCTTGGTCTAAAATCTCAGATTTCCGTTATTTGTGTTCTACTTTTATGATCTTTATTTCAGTTTGCAGTGAAGTGTGTAGGTGTTTGTTGAAAAAGAGATTATTGAAGTATTTTTGTCGAGAGTCTACCTTGTTAATTTCTAACTTCTCTTGCTCGCAATTACTTGAGAGGTTAGGAACGCCTTTAGTTTAAGTTAGTCGTAGTTGAACTTCTTATCGAAAATCTCAGCTGCGGCGTTTGTGTTTAAAAAACCTTGTGCTCTAAGCTGATCCAAAAAGATAGGCAACTTAGTTTTAGTTTACTTTCTTTCAAACACCATCAGCAAGAGGGAGCTTCCCCTTCTAATTTGAAGAGCAGTTTATCTGTGCATAGCTGTCCGTTTTCAAATTCGCATTCCAGAGGTGCGAATTTAAATGCCAACAGTTTTCTAGCGCCCACCATGGGGCACGAGGCTTTAAACAACAAAGAAAGCTTAGGCTTTATGTCACGGGTATGACTATCTGGCGTCCTATTGCTCCAGTTCAACAACCTAATCTTACACCTCTAGTTATCTAGCCGAGTTTCCAGATAATTGAAGGAGAGCAAGTAGACATCATCAGCAGCCTGAGAAGTTTCATCTTTGAGAAGGAGACCCCTGCTCAGTGGAGAAACGCTGCTATTATTTTAGACAAAGAGGAAGAGAAAGCTGATATTGCAGCCGAAAGACCTGTCTTGCCACCACCCGCGTGGGACTAGAAAATCCTGGCTTACATAGTCTATACAAGGAGGAGAACAAGAACAAATCCGCTCTTCCAAGAAGAAGATACTTTCCTTCCACATACGCATCCTACAGAAGTTGGAGAGTCATCCAACATAGTACCTGAATCCAACACAATTCCTGAGTTCAACGTCATACCAGTGTTCGAAGAAGAAGAATCTGAGACAATGGGTGATAACCGCAACAACGATGACAACAACAATCGCAATTGGAGAAGAGGTCCCCCACTACCTTGGGGTGATAATATTGGACCTTTGGCCCTAGGGGAAAATCACGAATTGCCTAAGGGTCGAGAAAGCACTTTCCACGGTTCCAAGGTGATGGAAGTCAACATCCTGACAATCATCTTTCAGCCTTTTCAACGGCTTGCGCTGTTTTGCATGTAGGTCATGAAGATATTGCTGTACGTCTCTTTGTTGAGACACTCGCGGGAGCTGCTGCCGAATGGTTCAATCACTTGGAGCCTGGTTGCATAACCAACTGGAATAGTATGACTGAAAAGTTTCTCACGAGATTCAAACCAGCTAAAGATAGCCACCAGTTGTTCGCTCGACTTTCCAATTCAAAGGAGGACAATGAACCAATGAGAGAGTTCGTAGCAAGGTTTAATCGCCTGGTTACTTGTCTTTCATATACACTCAATCCATCTCCTGAGATCCTGTTAAGCAGTTTTGTCAACGCATTTCCATCAGAAATGGCTTTTATCATAAGATCAGCTCATGAGACAGAACTGGGAGAAGCACAACAAGGTGCAATAGAAATTGAAGACAACATGATCACTTCAGGAAAGATCAGAGGAGATGTTATTAGACCTTTGGTTCAAATTTCTGCTGATCCGTTACTTCAAAGGGTTGCAAACGAAGTAACTATTCTCAAGAGGCAATTGCCACTTCAGCCAACGCCTCTTGCTCAAGTTGCACCACCACCTGCCTTGCCCGCACCATAGTAGCCTTATCAACCTCAGCAGTCATATCAGCCAAGGAGGAATAACTTTTAGCCTTACAACAATTACAAGCCACGAGGGCCACCTCCACCAAGGCAAGCGGCCGACAATACACAAAATGTTGTGTTTTTCTCTTTTCATGATTCCACTGAACATGTCGGCGCATCTTGCCCTGAAAATGTGAGAATGAGCGAGATAATGGGATATGCCGAAGCTGCACTTGCACCAAGTTTCGTTCCAACTCCAAGTTTGAATGTTGTCTTACCTCAATCAGACAACTTCGATGGCGACTCCGCAACGGGCTACTTTGAAAGTGAACCTGATTTTGAAGAACAAGAAGAAGATATTTGTCAGTACTCTCTTGCAGTTAATCCTGAGAATCATACGACTCCTGTGTTCACCAGAGCTCAACATCTGAGAGCACACAAAGAAGAGGAAGAAGAGAGGCTGAAGATATCAAAAGACAAAGAAAAAGGAAAAGAAGTAGCTTCTACTTCAAATATTAAGTCTTCTCATGAGAACGTGAAAGCAGATGCTGAAGGTTCATCCTCAACAAATTTTGATATTGTAGATTCATTGATGAAGAACAAGGTGCAGATTTCTCAGTTAGAGTATCTCCAAGATCATCCAGAGCAAGTGGACCGACTTCTCAAATTCATGAAGAAAGGACCTACCAAGCAGCCCACATTGCTCGAATCATCCGTTCCGGCGGAAGACAAGCCTAAGCCCTTTTATATTTCTCTATATATAGGAGGTTACAAATTGAGCAATTGTATCATCGATTCCGAAGCTTCCGACAACGTCATGCCTCTACAAGTGATGAATGCTCTAGGACTTTCGTGCACTAAGATAAAGGATAAATGCTACTCACTGGAGTCCAATTCAGTGCCGTTGGTCGGTTAATTAAAAGATGCTCAAGTGAGGTTGGCGGCTTGTCCTAAAAAGAAAATCATGATGACCATCCTAGTAGCTGACATTCCAGCAAGCTACGGGATGCTACTAAGTAGAAGCTTTTGCAAGGACCAAGGTGGAGAGATTCAAATGGATTGGTCTTCTGCAAACATTCCATTAAAGAAAGGAACTTTCAAGCTGGAACTAGAACCTAAATCTCGATTTGCGGTCGTGAAGTCTCAAGATCCTCAAGCTCAAGTTCTATATCAAGAAACGGGTCTTGGTACTTACGCCACGCTGTCAGAAATTCCTGAAGAAAGTCAAGAGGTTGTGTGCATCGTAGAGAAATCAACAGATGATCCTAAGTTGTGAACTTTGCAGTTCGATGGGAGTTGTTCCACTGCTGGTTCGGGAGCAGGAGTGGTGATAATTTCTCCTGAAGGACAATTATATCCTTTTGCATACCGCTTACAATTTGAATGTACAAATAATACGGCAGAATATGAGGCGCTTTTACTAGGTCTCAGGAATGCAAAAGATATGGGTATCAAATACCTTAGGGTCGAAGGTGATGCAGAGCTTGTTGTAAAGCAAGTCAGAGATCAATTCAAAGTCAAAGCAGATCGTCTTCGACATTATAGAAATAGGGTGTGGAATGCAATAGATTGGTTCGAAGCATTTGATATCAAGTACATTCCACATCTAGAAAATAGCAGAGCAGATGCCCTCGCGGTATAAGCTTCACTCTTCATGCCACATTCTAACTTTCGTCAGAATGCGTTTGCCATTGAATTAATATACAGGCCAGCTGTACCTGACAACTGTGATAATTGGCAAGTCTTTAATGATGATGAACACATTAAGGAGTTTCTTGTTATGGGAGATAATTTCAAGGAATTGTTCTTTGAAGGCAGTTCATCTACTCACAGAGAAGCAATAACAGAAGTCTCTAATACGCCAAAGATTGCTGAAGATAAAGAAATTTCAGAAGAACCAGAGTCCAGCATAATCCAGTTGAAAGGAAATAAAATTCCCAAGGGTTTAGTTTCCTTGGAGAATATTTTTAACAGGCACGACAGATACATTCAAGATCAGAGAAACTCAAGTGACAGAACCTCTGCCGAATATCAACAAGTCAATATTGGTACAATTGACAAGTCTAGGCTTGTTAATTTAGGTACATGCTGCACGGCAGAAGAGAGCGAGAAGTTCATTTCTTTGTTCCAACAATACCGAGATGTCTTCGCCTGGTCATATGAAGATTTGAAAGTTTTTACACCAAGAGAATTGTCTCACACAATTCCTCTTCAACCTGAAGCGAAGCCCTGAAGGCAAAAGCAAAGACACTACAATCCGCGGATTGAAGACACCATCTACGCAGAGATCCAGAAGATGGTGAATGCAAAGATCATCTTTCCAATCCATCATTCCACCTGGGTGTTGAATATAGTTGCTGTGCGCAAAAAGAACAGAGAAATCAAAATTTGCATTGATTTCAGAAACCTGAATCAATCATCGCTCAAGGATAATTATCCTTTGCCAATCATGGAGCACACTTTACAGAAGGTTACCGGTTCAGAGATGCTATCTTTATTGGACGGTTTTTCTAGTTATAATCAAATAGCGGTGGCTGAGGAAGATCAGTTTAAGACGGCATTCACAACCCCGTGGGGTACGTTTGCATATGAAAGAATGCCCTTCGGCCTCATCAACGCCGGTGCTACATTTCAAAGAGCCATGGATTTGGCATTTGGTGATTTGAAGAATAAAGTAATAGTTGTTTATCTTGACGACCTCATTGTTTTCTCGAAGACACGACAAGATCACTTTCAACATCTAGGGAAGGTCTTCGAGAGATGCAGATATCATAAAATATCATTGAATCCCAAGAAGTCTATCTTCACGGTGACGGAAGGCAAGTTGCTTGGCCACATCATCTCTAAAGAAGGAACTCGAATTGACCCAAGTCGGGTTGAAGCTATCTGAAGTTTGTCTCTTCCAACAAGCAGAACAGGGGTACACTCTTTCTTTGGTAAGGTAAATTTCATACGAAGGTTTGTACTAGATTTTTCTGAGTTGACTAAAGATATATCTGCTATGATGAAGAAGAAGACAGTATTCAAGTGGACGGAAAAAGGAAAGAAGGCGTTCGCAGCGATAAAAGAAGCCATCAGTCGAGCTCCAGTGCTACTTCGTCCTGATTTTGAAAAGGAATTTATCCTTTATTGTTATGCATCAGAGCACACTCTGTCTGCCATTCTGACACAAAAGTTAAATGAAGAAACTGAATCTCCCATAGCTTTCATGAGCTGCAGTTTCAAGGACAGCGAATCAAGATACTCTCAGATTGAAAAGAATGCCTATGCGGTGGTTCGAGCTGTAAAGAATTTCAGATTTTATATCCTAAATTCTCACACCGTTGTGTATGTCACAGATCCAGCAGTGAAGAGCGTGTTAACTCAACAGGAGATGGGCTCCAAAAGAGGAAACTGGGTCGCAAAGGTTCAAGAGTATGACTTGGAGATCAAGCCAACCAAACTCGTTCGCGGGAGAGGTCTTTGTCAGTTGATGGCGGAAGATGGTGATAAGAAACTTCAAGCAAAGGTATACCTGAGATTGAACCTGAAGTTAAAGAAGACCTTCCAATGGTCTTGCTGATCGAGTCTTCGGGAGAATGGTTTACTGAGATATGGTATTACCTAACATACGGTGATTGTCCAAATCACCTGAACAAGCAACAAAGGAGAACGCTTAAGCTAAAAGCGCAGAATTATATAATCATCAGCAATGTTTTGTACAAGCGGGGCCTTGACGGAACATTCTTGTTGTGTGTTACCAAAGATCAACAACGGCGCTTGCTGGAAGCTTTCCACAATCAAGCATGCGGTGGTCACTTTTCTTCAAAGGTGACAGCTTTTAAAATCTTGCGGGCTCAGTTCTTTTGGCCGACTATGTTCCGCGATGCATATGAGTGGGTACATAAATGTCAGTTGTGTCAGCAGTTTGTTGGCAAAGCAAAGTTAGCAGCCGCTCCTCTCAGGCCAGTTGTTATAGATGCTCCATTTCAACAATGGGGTCTAGATTTTATTGGTCCTATCAACCCACATTCCAGCAAGGGGCATATTTATGTCCTTACAGCCACTGATTATTTCACTAAATGGGTTGAAGCCATTCCTACCAAGCGAGCTACGTCCAAGGTCGTATGTGAGTTCTTAAAGGAAAACATTGTCACATGCTTCATAGTGCCTCACAAAATTGTGACAGATAATGCAACATGTTTCTCGTCAGAGGAGCTAATGGAGTTCTGCTTTGATCACAGCATTACACTATCTCATTCATCAGATTATTACCCCCAGGGTAATGGACAAGCTGAATCATCAAACAAGAACATTGTCACAATCATTCGCAAGTTGGTTGATTCCAGTCAGCAAACTTGGCACAAGAAACTTTATGATGCTCTCTGGGCCGACAGAATTACTCCGAAGAGAGCCATTGGTACCTCACCCTTTATACTCCTGTATGGTACAGAAGCAATGATACCCATCACATTGGAGTTGTCCGCCTTGCAGCTGGCGACCTCAGTAGAAGATGGAGAGTTCACAGATCCTGTTCAGAAGCGTATCTTGTACCTGACTAAGCTTCAAGAAGAAAGGGAAGAGGTAGTAGATAGAATCACTCAGCACCAAGAGCGGGTGAAGAAAATTTTTGACAAGAAAGCTCGCCAACGAGATTTCGAGGTTGGAGATCAAGTCCTCTTATGGGATAAGAGACATGAGCCCAAGGGAATGAATGGGAAATTTGATTCCTTGTGGCTGGGACCTTTCAAGATTCACGAGCTCGCCGGAGAGAACACCTATATTCTCACGCTTGGATGGAAGTCTCCTCCCTCTACCACACAGCGGGCAGTTCCTGAAGCACTTGGTCCCTTCGGGGGTGGAGTAAGTTCTCAAAATCAATCTTTGTAAATATTTTTCATTGCTTTTCGTAATGTGTTTCCCCTTTCTGTGATGTTTTCGTTATGTTGTTTTTCCCCTTTCCGTAACAGTCTTGTCGTGTTATAGGTGATTAGGAGTCTTGTTTTAGGTGATTAGTAGGGAAGTCCAACTATTAGGTGATTTTAAGGAAGTCCGGTTATAGGTGATTAAGGAATGTCTTGCAAAATAGGTGATTAAGAAATGATGCTGACTCCGATACCCAATGGACAAGACATTGGTCTAAGCTTAAAACTCAAAATATTCTATGGTTCTCCTATGTCGAAAGTATCCGCCATGGTCCCCAAACAAAGCCAATGTTGTACCCCAAAATTAAAATTTTTGTTACACTTAGACATTTTGAAGAAATGAGTAAAAGTCTTGTCAAAACAGTCAAAAGGGTCAAATTTTGGGTGTGCATGTCTTGCATGGAGGGTTAAAATACAAAATTTTCAATTTCTGACAATCTGGGTCTGTTAAGAGCAACTTAACCTATAAAACCCAGATCTCAGTTTTTCATCTCTAAATTTTAGGAAAACTGCTATTTTTAGAAATTTTCTTGAAATAGTAACGTTTTCTGGGTTTCTTTCGAAACGGATACTGACAAAATTTTCTAAAAATAGAAAGTTGGTCCGACAGGGTCCGAACTGATTTTGATTGGCTCAAAATACGTCTACATCAGGTTGGTGCAGTCAGAATCTTAAAATAATCAGTTTTTCCCTACTGGGTCTATTCATCTTTTTTAGAAGCATATATGGAGCTTTGAGGTCATCAATGGAGGTCATCTGACTGCCAGGCGTCAATTTTAGCATTCAAACTTCTAGCAGAAGGTGAAACGATAAACATGCACGAGGAACAAGGAAAAAGTTGAAAAGTCGTGAAAATTTTCTAACACTGCTGAGTTTGGGCGCCCCAGGTGAAGAAAGGCGCCCACCTTTTTAGGGCATCAGATGAGTGAATTAGGGTTAGGACCTCCAATGGAAGTTGCTCAGTTTTCAGTTAGCTTCGCGATGGATATCCCCATTAGAGCATCCGACAATCCAGTCTCCAGCAAATTCAAGTCAAAGTGGAAGGTATAGGATGAAGATCTGAAACTTGAAGAAGAGTAAAGTAAAAAAAAATGACTAAGTCTGGAGAAACTGGGTGCCCCAGGTGAAGAAAGGCACCCAAATTTTCAAGGGTTCAAACAGATGAATTTGCAGTCAAGGTTATAACGGGGCATCTTCAGAATGCAACAGGCTTTCCAGTGAGCTATCCAGCACGACAAACAGAGCTCGCAATCATCAGATTCAAAGAGCTGAACATAGGGTCCGATAAGAGTTGAAAAGAGAAATCCGAATGAGAGTTGAAAAGAGAAATCCGAAAGCAAAGGTAAAAAATGCAAAAAAATAAACTAAGTGTTGGTAAAGTGGGCGCCCCCAGTCAAGATAGGCGCCCAAGCTTTTGAAGGGTTAAAAGCTACTTTATGACAAAAGTGTTTCCAGAAGACCCCTCCTGAAATCCTCTTAGCTTCGCAGCGAGTCCAAACATTCGTCAATCCGATGCTCGGAGCTCAAGATTCAACAAGGTCATCCACAGAAGATAGAGACATGAATAAATTGAAAAAATTTCTAAGTCTGGTGGAAGTGGGCGCCCTAGTTGAAGAAGGGCGCCCAAACTTTAAAGCCTTCAAATGATGGAATTTGCAGAAGTAGCGTCCAAGAGTGCCTCATCAAAATCAGTCTGGCTATTCAATGAAACATTCAGATAGTCAGTCAGATCAGTGTTGCTCCCGGAATCGAGGATTCATCAGAAAATCAAAAGGAGAAGGAAGAACTTGGAAATCAAAAAATGGCTAACACTGAAGAAGTTGGGCGCCCCTAGAAGGAAAAGCCTCCCATGAATTCAGAGGTCAAAATCAAGTTTTTAGCAGGAGGTGCCTCCCAGAACATCTTTTTCAGAATCAGTCAGGCTCTGCCGTAAACCACTCAGCTCGCTTGCCGGGTTGGTCTGTCAACGAGAAATCAGTGGCGAATTAGCATGTCAAAGTGAAGGAAAGTTGAAAAAGTTAGGATTTTGACTAACACTGGTAGAAATAAGCGCCCCTCTTGGAGAAAGGTGCCCAAAGTTCCATGCCTTAGAGAATTTTTGAAGATTTTCAGAATTTCAAAATTTACAACAAGAAGAGGATGGCGTCCAAGTTCAAGGGGCTGAGATTTAGGGTTTTGAAATAAAAGCAAAAAGAAAGCAAAACCTAAATCAAAACCTAAGTCTATTTAACACTTCTTTTCAATGTATTTTTCATTATTTTTGCAGGTAGCATCCAGAGGAGAAAATTGGAGCAACAAGTTTGAAGAATTTTTGTGATTCAAGAATCCATAGTTGCTGGTTTTACATCAGATTTTTCAGACCAGCAAGCATAAACCCTTGCTTTTTCATTCTTTTTGTTCCAGAAGATCAAAATTTTCAAGCAGAAGGCCAAGGCTTTCAATTTTTTAGTCATCTGGGTCTTTTTGCCTTAATCTTCTGAAGAATTTTTTAGGAACTTCATCAAGTTGCAGCAAGTGCTTTTATCTTGCATGTCAGTGAAAACCTCAGTGCATTCAAATTTGAACCATCTGGGTCCTTGCCAATCAGTCTTCTGAAGAAAACCCATATTGCAGCTTTTTTCAAGAAAGTTCAAAAACCTAGGGTTGGCTACTTTTTTGATCAAACGTCAGGGTTTTGCAATTTCAATCAACTGGGTCCATTTCTAATCATACTCTGAACAAAACCCAGATGCCAGCTTTTTTCAGGAAAAATTGAAGAAATTAGGGTTTGCTGCTTTTTCAGGCTAAGTTCAAGATTTTCAAAAATGGACGATTTGAGTTGTCTTGCATCGATATTCTAAACAAAACCCATATCTCAGAAAATTTCTCAAAAATTCGTCCGTTGAAGCACAAAAATCAGCATTCTAAAAATAGAAATTGCACAAGACTTGTCTGAACTAGGGCGAGTTTACAGTCATTCTTCGAGTTTTCTAAAATGGAGTATACTCCTAATGTTTTCAAGTCCGAATCAGCTCTCTTTCACAATTATATCGAAACAGCTGAGACAGACTTACATCATGTCAAGCCGGTATTCGATCTACATGCCCTGGAGAGAGCAGGCAACACATCAATCAAGAACCTGGGACATTCTGGACTCCTCGCAGCAGCGTCTATTCCTATATCAGTTCAGAGCCTTGAGTTCATAGTCGCTTGCATTAAGCATTACAACCCGGCTACTAGGGAGATCCAGTCAGCATATGGTAGATTGATTTGCAGTCTAAAGCCTGATATGGTCGAAAAGTGTTTTTGCATTCCCCCATGGCCTGAAAGCGTAACTCTTTCAAGGGATGAATGTGAAAAGATGTGGAATATGCATAAACATAAATATAGCAAGAAGATTGCCCAGAGATGGATGGAAGAAAAACATAAGACATTGCCCAAGAACGTCGGGCTTGAGGAGGTGCAAAATCAGTTCCAGAATGTTGTTCATAGTTGTAGTCTAGTTGGCGGAAGGATAGGCCATATTTCAATGATGTCAGCAAAGTTCGATAAAGCGGCCAATGAGGTCGAAGATTTCCTGAGATCTATTGCAGATGCTGAAGATATTCTTGAAAAATGGTGTTTTGCTGTTGATGGCATAGATGCACCGAACCAGGACACAATCTCTAACTTCCTAACGGATGTGGTTGAGCTTTAAAGCAGCTTTCTTCTAGAAGCTTTCTTTCCCGCTTTCTTTCTATTCTTGGAATAATCCTTATCCATTCTTTGAGGATAGAAAGAAGATAAGATGTAATAGTTGGTGTTTCCCGCTTTTTCTACTTTCTAGGGTTTTAGATGTTATCTTTTTCTAGATTTAGTAATAAAGCTTGCTTGCTGAGCAAGCCCTAGATTGTGAAAGCAAGGAGATTTTAGGGTTCCCTACTCCTCTGCTTGTCTATAAATAAGAGCCTTTGCTCATTTATTTTCTTTAACGTGCTTATGAGAAAAAACGCTGAGCCTATTGTGCCTTCTATTTGTTGCTCAAGTATTGTTCATTTGTGTTGTGATAAGCAAATTGTTGAGCCTCTTTAGCCAACAAGGAGTTAGTGAGATTGCTGTTTTCTATTGTGTTAAGAATAAGTTTGCAAGCCTCCTTAGCTGCAATTTCTTGTTCAAGGCATGTTAGAAGTGAGCTTTGTTTCAAAGATTTGAGTAATAAAATCATGAGCCTCTTTTGCCTTGGTCTAAAATCTCAGATTTCCGTTATTTGTGTTCTACTTTTATGATCTTTATTTCAGCTTGCAGTGAAGTGTGTAGGTGTTTGTTGAAAAAGAGATTATTGAATTATTTTTGTCAGAGAGTCTACCTTGTTAATTTCTAACTTCTCTTGCTCTGCAATTACTTGAGAGGTTAGGAACGTCTTTAGTTTAAGTTAGTCGTAGTTGAACTTCTTATCAGAAAATCTCAGCTGCGGCGTTTGTGTTTAAAAAACCTTGTGCTCTAAGCTGATCCAAAAAGATAGGCAACTTAGTTTTAGTTTACTTTCTTTCAAACACCATCAGCAAGAGGGAGCTTCCCCTCCTAATTTGAAGAGTAGTTTATCTGTGCATAGCTGTCCGTTTTCAAATCCACATTCCATAGGTGCGAATTTAAATGCCAACATTAATCTAGTGTTAAATATGGTTAAATATTAGTATTTTATTATATAATTGTTTCAACATTAGTTTGTGAGTTAAGTTTTGATTGTTGAGTTTCTCTATAGAAACTATTGTGTGAGTATAATATCAAATCGAAATAAGAAATTAGTTAGTGTACTTTCGATTATATTATAGAATATATAAATATTTGTTAAGTAGCTAATTAACAAACATAGATCATAATTTGTTTGTTTCATTAAATATACTTTGCTTAAATTTTTTTCCATTATAGCTCACCCAACTATTACTATCATATGGTGTAATATTTATTTTAGAAATTTCGATACAAACTAGGTGGTAGAGTATGCCTATACACCCAATGTGCCCAACTAACAAAAGATTAACATCACTTAAAAAAATAGATTGATGTTGGACAAAACTAATAACGAATCTAAAATTATTTTGAAAAATCCTTTCCAATACATATTCAAAACATATACAAATATATATTCAAAAATAATAATATACATTTTAAATACATCTACTTATATATGGCATTCTAAACTGATAAAATTTATGCATAAAAAATACATTTCCTATTTTATTCCTCCATTTACACTCTAACATATTACTTAACCTAAAACTTCTTAACAACATAATCATTGCACTTCCTTAAAAGAAAAATGTTACTATTAAATAGATCCTTGGGCTAACTAACTCGATCTCAACTATCGCTTTAGATAGTCGAGGTCGTGGATTTGACTCTTGCTTTGCCTTGGTGCATATATGAGGATCCATTGTGCATTGCTCAAAGATGAAGAGATGAGGATCTGTTGCATATTGCTCGAGAGGTGTACATAGATGAGGATCCATATGTGTAGATAAAGATCCATTACACATTGCTCAAGAGATTATAAGGAATCCCACTTTATAAAAATGCTAAGCCCTGAATTGCCAAACTAAATTCTCAATTTAATAATAACTAGCACTTGCACCAGAGGAGGTGCAATGGTTACGACAATTATTATTTTTGTAATTTATGTTTGAGAGGAGGTCTATAATTGATGGGAAGTTTATAGATCTAGTCTCAAGTGAAATATCCTCATGTTACTGTCATGGTGGTTAGTATATGGCTAAAATATGTACGCACTAAATTTGCCAACCCAAAATTGAGTACCTTAACATAAAATTTGGTGTGAAGAAGAATGTTGTAAACCTTATTGTGAAGATGAATGTTGTCTAGCTTAATATCACAATGAATTATGTGATGTATGCTTTCCTCATGCTATTAAGAGAAATTTACATATAAATTGGGCCTCCTAAAGATGAAATCTTTGAAATAATGAACTAACAAAAATTATTAAAAAGTTATATCATCTAAAATTAAAACAATCATTTATGTTACTAGGGTAAAAGCAAGAAGTTGGGTACATGAAGAGGGGAAATTTTAGACAAATTTTTTTTTCTCAAGAAACGCGTACGCGTTTTCAACAAAATGCATATGCGTTATGGATCAGGTACCTGAGCCTAGATCCGAATGCGTACGCGTTTAGATTCGGGTACGTGAACCAAAAACGCGTACGTGTTTCTCGAAAGTATTTTTTTTTAAATAAGCGACTATATTTCATTTTTCACCATTTTATCTACGTCAGAGATGAACAAAGGAGATAGCGTATGCGTTTCAAAGGCCTTCATTAAACAAAAAATTGACTGCCACCTCCTCACATCGACACAACCGACCTCATCGACCTCCAGGTTGGTTGAATTCTTCATTTTTTTTGCTTTATATCTTTTTTGTTTGTTTTGTAATTAGTATTCAGTTTTTGTTTGTTTAGTGTGTTTTAGTTCAATGTTTTATAGTTTTTAATTGCATTTAAAAAACCAAAAATGTCAACGAAACAAAGAAATTTAAATTGTAAATTGAAAACCGTAAAAACTAAACCTAAATTGGACACATTTAACTTAGAAATTTTAAAACCCTAGAAACCCTAGGTTACACAATTTACATAGGTCCCTAAAAACTAATTTACACAGGTTAATCCTTGGACCTAAACCCTAAAACGTAAACCTAAAAACCTATTTACCCTAAAATGTAAACCTAAAACCCTAAATTAGGGCTCCTCAAGGAGGTTTAGATTACATTTTATATTTGACATAAGCTTCTTTGTATGATTTTTACTCACTCATGGTTCTTAGTTTATTTAGGGTGGAAGTGATGAAAAGTTCAATATTAGGGGCATGTGATATAATAGAAGAGGTAAAATAAGGATGTGTAGTAAGATTTGATGACATAACATGTAGGGAGGGATAAAAAATTATAGTCCATAGGTTAGGTACACTTTGGTATGTCGTTGGTGATCCACACAACTACCAATGAAATTCATAATTGACTAATAAAGGAGGTACAAACAATCGATGCATAAATCTATATATTAACCAACAAATTGATTTAATTATAATATGTTCACATTTAATATAAATTTGATAGCTAATTTTATCTTAGAAAACTTCATGATTGTATAATTTAACTTGAGAAAGTGTACCAGTGAAGTAAAATAATGTGCCTCATGTGAAACTATGTGTTTGATTTAATAAGTTCATATATCATGATGCTAGTTGATATGAGCATGTAATCACTCTATATCAATGTTGTTAGCTTATATAGTGTATGATGTATTCTCTTAAAAAAACATAGAAATGCAAGTTATGCTTGTTAATCTAGACTATGTGCAATATGGATAGAGCTAGACACATAAATGTTACTAAATCAAAAAAATATTAAAATGTGAAGCATGAATGATTTCTACCCATTTCTCTTATTTGGATGAGATCCTTTGTGAATTATGTAAGGATGCATTATGATCATATTTAAACCTTAATTTATAGGATGTTATTCATAAGATCTATAGGTTGTGTGTAATCTAATTCCTATTTTTAAGTCTCATGTGTAGTGGCATTGTTCTAGATTAGGAAAACTAAATGTTGTACTTTCTCTAAACTAGTGTATCAAAGCTAACTTGTAGCATGAACATTTCAATTTGGAAAATTCAAATTACTTTTTTGAGAAACTTGATAGATGATTCATAAATGCAAGTCAATTCTATAACCAAAGGTTTATTTTCTAAGATTATTTATTTATTGAATTGATCAATTGATTCCTCACTTAGTGGAAGTTAGGTTCTTTTTTTGAAAACCCATGCACGTCTAGAATTTATATAAATATTCAAAGGAAGAGTCTATGCCATAGAAAAGTTTCAAAAAATATATGATTAGAAAAAAAATTGGGTCTAAATCACTTTAGTTCTCCTCTTCCTTTTTAAATCATCCAAGAGTGCTTAGAGGTCCAAATAGGTTCAAAATCCATCATAACTCAACAACTTACTTATAATTGAAATCTAAAATTCCTAATTGTTGATATATTTAAGCTATTCCTAGAATGTCACATATTTTATTCAAAGCACTAATTTTAGGTGGTAGGGTTTCTCATTTACTTGTAAAAAATTATTCATGTGTCTTCTATATGTTTTCATGTCATCAAATCTCTAAATCTAAACCCTAAACCCTAATTTAGCATTCATTTTGTTGTAGGACCTTAAATGAAATTTGGTTGCCTTAGGAAACTCCACCAAATTTTATTCCCTTAAGCCATGGAACATTTTGTCCTAGTCCACCTTACTAGACATAGATCCCCTTAAGCCATCCTATCACCCTAAATCGTAAATCGATGTCTTAAGGGGTCCTAATATGACATTTCTTAAGGGGATCAAAGAAGTTCTCAAAATTTGGTGAATAGAGCTCAAGCTCATCTTTGTTTATTTTGTACATTGCAATTAGGTCACTAGCATATATCTATGTGTCCCTTTGAATGTATTCTATTAATTTTTCATTCTATGTGTCCCTTTGAATGTATTCTATTAATTTCTTCTTAACTACTTTGTCCCACTATAGAGATCTTGTGTCTCTTATCATGAAATTTGAAAATTTAGATAAATCAATTTATGTCCTCAGATTTAATTAAATTTTGCCATACTTGATTAATACATCTATTCATTTTGTTGTAGGACCTTAAAATGAAATTTGGTTGCCTTAGGCAACTCCACCAAATTTTATTCCCTTAAGCCATGGACCATTTTGTCCTAGGACCTTACTACACATAGATCCCCTTAAGCCATCTTATACCCTAAATTGTAAATCGATGTCTTAAGGGGGAATTTGACATTTCTTAAGGGGATCAATTTGGTGAATAGAGCTTGGTCACTCATCTTTTTTTATATTTTGTACATTGCAATTAGGTCACTAGCATATATCTATGAGTCCCTTTCAATGTCTTCTATTAATTTTTCATTCTTATCTTTAGTATTCTTTGAAAACAATGAATGAGATTATAAATTTTAATGTTAGTGTTAAATTTATAATTTCTTCTTAACTACTTTGTCCCACTATAGAGATCTTGTGTCTCT
This sequence comes from Sequoia sempervirens, assembly GCA_007258455.2. Taxonomy (NCBI): domain Eukaryota; kingdom Viridiplantae; phylum Streptophyta; class Pinopsida; order Cupressales; family Cupressaceae; genus Sequoia; species Sequoia sempervirens. The sequence goes on along the minus strand of VDFB02000008.1, from coordinate 282,430,373 downwards.
TATCATGAAATTTGAAAATTTAGATAAATCAATTTATGTCCTCGGATTTAATTAAATTCTGTCATACTTGATTAATACATCTATTTCATTTTGTTGTAGGACCTTAAAATGAAATTTGGTTGCCTTAGGAAACTTCACCAAATTTTATTCCCTTAAGCCATGGACCATTTTGTCCTAGGACCTTACTACACATAGATCCCCTTAAGCCATCCTATACCCTAAATCGTAAATCGATGTCTTAAGGCAGAATTTGACATTTCTTAAGGGGATCAATTTGGTGAATAGAGCTTGGGCACTCATCTTTTTTTATATTTTTTACATTGCAATTAGGTCACTAGCATATATCTATGTGTCCCTTTCAATGTCTTCTATTAATTTTTCATTCTTATCTTTAGTATTATTTGAAAATAATAAATGAGATTAAATAAATTTTAATAAAACCCCATAATTTCATTTCTACTCTTCATATTAACAACCCCACATTGGACTCAATTTAATGTGTGTACATGCTATGAATTTTTAATGTTATGGATTTTATAATGTTATAAATCGAATGGTCTTCAAATGAAATATATATTTAATTTGTGTATGTTCAATGTGATTTTTAAATAACTTTCAAATTGTGTGCATTATTTAATTAGTTTGTTGATATATATATTTTTAATTTTTTAACATGCAGTTGCCATATCATTGCTCACATGGATCCAATGTTTAATTTAGAGGATTTTATGCCCAATCAAGAAATTCCTATAGATGCCATACATCCCAATCCACCACATGAACAAAACCCTAGCACACCTCCACATTCTCCACTGCCTAACCCCCCACCCCCTCCTGTATTTGATGAAGATCAATTAAGATAGAATATCCAAGTAAACCACATTGTCATTCAAGGAAATATAGATCTCATAAAAAATGAGCCTAGAGTCCCTCCCCATCTCACACGGTTTACATCTACGATGCAAAATATTGTCGATTCTGTTCGATCTATTGATGTAGACCTAGTTAGGTTCCATCAATGGAGAGAAGAGAGGAGACAATTCTATGTGGATGGATTGTCATATAAAGAAATCAATGACCTAAAAATTACCAAACAAGCCATGTGCCAATATTTTATTAACCCTCAAACAAACCAACCCATTCCACCCACGAAAAAATGAATTTCAATTTTATGGTGTAGGCACCCGCAGATAGTTGTGCATTTTTGGGATAGATGGTGGATGGTGTTTGATAGTCCACCACATGGCAACAGTGAGGTGCCCTTATAATTTTTGAGAAAGTTATGGGTTGAGTTTGAGTTGGGTTAAAAACCCAACTATTTTGATATGAGGTCATTTCAGAGAGTTGGGTGTGGCATGTCCCAACATAGACTAGGAGAACGTGTTGATCCTTAGCGACGTGCTCCAATTGCTCCGATTGTTCCTCTTCCTTCTCCTAGTATTCCCACTGCATTTCAATAGCAGACCATGTTATCGACATTAGGAGAATTGAGTTCACTTTCAGGACATCTCACTCAGTAGACTACACACACGACCACTGAAGTGGCTAATAGAGAGCATGGAGGCTCGGGCTATAGGGATACTTAGACATCCACTTCAGGTGACGCACATGCATCTGGGACGGGGTCATACCTGAATTTACTATATTTTGAGGATCGTCCTACATAGGTATGTTCATCTTTTGAACTTAAATTTAATTCAAGTTTGAAATATGAAAAATTCATGTAAATAATAACATCAAATTATATATATAATATAATATTAATTCAATAAGTGTTTGGTGTAAATGCATGATCATGTGATGCTTGAAACTCAATATGATCATCGTGTGCATATGTCTAGTGCTGTAGATTTGGGCTCACCTTTTGGATAGGTACTTGAACCAATATATATTAAATAATTTGTGTGGATATATATCTAATTTAATTTGAATTTGTACACATGTGTGAATGATATATTATATCTAGATGCAAGGAGGTCATACAATACCTAGTACTGACCAACCACAAGTTACAGTGGTGAGCGCTCCTGGGACATCATCAGCTCAGGTGCGTGCTTTCAAAAGTTTGTTAAGTTTAAATTAAATAGACATCATAGATCTAATTTAATTTTTTCATTTACATACACATGTGTCAATGATCTATACAAACTGTTGTAAATCTATATGCAGGAATTTCATGAGTTACCCATGGCGGGCCACACACCTGAGACATCATTGGCATTTATGCATGGGAAATATCAGGTGTGTGATCATGAGGTCATATCATTCGAGGTTGTAAACTTTACTTTAAATCTCCTATACAATTTTTACGAACCTTTTAAATATATATATATATTCAAGGATTTCACATATTGTTTGCTTTATATGAATATGCAGGATATAGTAGATCAGGCATTTGCATCTTCTCAAGTGACAGTTATGCTACTCGTTGAAGAAAATGTGCCAGTTATAGATTCACATGATCATATGGTAATTTATGCATACTAGAAATCATTTTTACTATATTTACTAGATATTTAATTAAATTTATTTTAATCTAAAAGTTTATATTTTCAAGTTTAAATATGTTTAATTATATCAAAATTTCTAAATAAATTTAAATCTAATTTCAAGTTTCTTGTACTCTTTTACAGCATGATGTGGGTACATCTAGTCAACATGGAATAAAGAGGAGACTTGATTTGACCGATTAGCCTGAAAGTTAGACGGTTTTATATATTTTATGGACTACAGATCTCTAGTTTTATTTAAATATATGTGTTGGACTTGACAAATAAATTTTATGGACTATCTATCTCTAGTTTTACTTTGAACATGTTATTATTATATTTGTGTTTATTTATATCAGTTGGCTTTAATATGATGATTATATATGCAGCCAATTATGATATCTTGTTATGTTCATTTTCATGATTATATGCACTCATACATTGGACTATTTATATTTTATCTAATTTTCAAGTATTACATGCACTATATAAATTCTTATCTAGAATCAAATATAACATATATATATATATATATATATATATATATATATAAAATTTATCACATGGTTAGGTGAAAAATTAAAACATTCCTTAAATAGTTTAGATCATATTCATAATAAATTAAGGGCAGGTAATTTTAACTATTTTCTAATTAGATAGCAAATATTTGAATCAATAAACAAAAAAACTATCTCCTTGTATGTATAAAACGTATAATCTATACAATTGAATAATTATATAAAATGTGGTAAATACAAGACATGAAATGTATAATCTATAAAAATGGAACAAGATATTTAAAAAGTGACATTGAACAAACATATATAATGTATATCAAGATGTTTATTACAACTATATAATATGATGAAACATATATGTGCATGTAGATACAATTAAAACTTATCAACTTTTAAGTGAAGACCAAAATTTGATATTTACATAGTCTCTTGATAAAATAATTTTTCAGTTCAACAATCACTTCGTAGACCGCCTTGATGAGAACCTGCAAAAATAATTAATGTAAGTAACTACAATTTTTATGAGTCATTTAAGAAAAAAATTCTTGCGAGAAAAGAACAGTATATAGTAAATTCCATACAAATTCAAAAGATGTTTGCCATAGGATGGATTAAGGGGACCTAAGAGGATATATAGCTTAAGGGGGGTCTTAAGAGAATGCCTTAAGGGGAGATAAGAGGATGGTTTAAGAGGATGCATCTCATGAACCCTAGGATATGGCTTAACAGGTCCTAAGAGGATGGCTTAAGGGGATGTAAGAGGGTGGATTAAGGGGAGTTGATAGAATGGATTAAAGGGATGTAAGATAGTGGATTAAGGGGATGCATGTCATGAACCTTATGATATGGGTTAACAAGCCCTAAGAGGATGGCTTAAGGGGAATTATGAGAGTGACTTAAGGAATGAAAGATTATGGATTACGAGGATGTAAGGGGATATGAATGAAGGGTCCTTTAAGAGGATGGCTTAAGGGGATGTAAGAGGGTGGATTAAGGGGAGTTGATAGAATGACTTGAAGGGATGCAAGAGGGTGGATTAAGGGGAATTATGATAGTCCTTTAAGAGGATGGTTTAAGGGGATGTAAGAGGGTGGATTAAGGGGAGTTGATAAAATGACTCAAAGGGATGTAAGAGAGTGGATTAAGGGGATGCAAGAGGGTGGATTAAGGGGATGTAAGAGGGTGGATTAAGGGGAGTTGATAGAATGGATTAAAGGGATGTAAGATAGTGCATTAAGGGGATGCATGTCATGAACCTTACGATATGGATTAACATGCCCTAAGAGGATGGCTTAAGGGGAATTATGAGAGTGACTTAAGGAATGCAAGATTATGGATTACGGGGATGTAAGAGGATATGACTTAAGGGTCCTTTAAGAGGATGGCTTAAGGGGATGCAAGAGGGTGGATTAAGGGGAGTTGATAGAATGACTTGAAGGGATGCAAGAAGGTGGATTAAGGGGAGTTGAGAGAATTAATTTATACTATCAATTAAATGTATCTAGAACTATATATAGTTACCTATCTCTAGATTCAAATTCCATTGTAATATATGTGCATCTCCTCTCTTTTTTGTAAACCATCTAATTTTGGGAGACTTGAAACAAAAAATGATATAAAACTTTAATTAGGAAATGATTAAATACATATATATATCAATTAACTATATAAACAACTAGATATACTTACCAATATTTATTTACTCTGTTGTACCATCTGCATCCTCTTTTTTTTTAATGCATCTATGATTGTCTCATGATCATCCATTGAAAGTGTCCATAAAAATTTATTAGTAGGTCTCCCTTGATATCTAACTAGTTTTATATTGGTTTCCAAAATCAAATGTGAATAATGTATAATCTTCTTGTGTCTTTCATAATCTTCAAATGTAGGCAAGCCATTCTTTCTCATCAAATATTTTTGAAGCCAGGTGCCAACAACAAGCAATGAACTAGTTGGATACTCAAAGTTGTCATCATCCACTCTAGGACGTGCCAACTTATGTTTTCTCTCAACACATCTAGCCAACCAGTAATCTGTCTCCTCTTCATTCCCCTCAGGTGCAACAACAACATACACATGTCTTGCAAAAATAAATACAAAATTCAATAAAGAGTGACTTATATTTAATTCACATATAAACATGCATACATACAAAATTCAACTCAATAAATAATGTACCTTCTTGTACAAGATCCGAAACATGATCATAATCATCTGATGCGAACACTTGATTATCTTCAATTATTGTTCCATGTTGAACATTTGTCGATGTAGGCGTTAAGGCTTTTTGTTGCCATTGTTCGACCCATTCCGTATTTTCACATGCCTCCCAATCACCTGCAATAAAAAGTTGACAAAAGCATGCCAACTCCCTTGTCCATATTGTCCATGTGTTTGCATTCGAACTTTTAAACGAATTCCATTTTCCAGATCCATTAATTGTTTCACAATCTTGTCGAGAAAAAATATCATTTTCTTCAACTAACCAAAAGAAGCATCGAATTATTGAGCTCTCACTTGTTCTTGTAGATAATTTGGTATTGCACCAATCTGCAATTTCACGTACATTTCTAAATTTCGCAGCATCCTCAAATTTTAGTTGCTCTCTAGCAAGAGCTCTTTTCACACATGCACTTGCTCCATCGTGTTCTCCCTTACCATGACCAGCTTAAAAAAAACTCCATATGTGTTGGATATTATTTTTCTTATGAACTCTACATAACCAATAAAACATTCTAGCATTTTTTAATTGACCCGTGCAATTATCTGACCATATGAGATGTTTTAGCATTTGAATTCCTCTCTTTTAAATTTTTATAAAATATATCAAAACAATATTGTACAAACTCAGATGAATGTAATCGATTATCACTTACATAAAAATGGTACTCTCTCAAAATTATTCTATTATCTTCTGTACTATCTTTTGCATGTTTATAAACAATGTGAACAAATATAGCTACTTGCATTGAATTATAATACCGTGATTGAATTTCTTCTTGTGGAGCAAGAGTATAATTTTTAGCAAAATCAACAACTGACAATATAGTTCCAATTGGGAATGTGTTTTTACATAAATGAAATTGATTATCAAGCCAATGAGCATTATGAGAGTGTTGAACATATTTAGGTACAAAATTATCTTTAAATTCATTAATAAAAGCATGCACACTAACTTTTTCCATAATTAGCTCAACACGTTTTCCAGTTTTTCCATCTTTTAAAGAATATTCAACATTTTTAAATTTTTTTACATCCACTAATTGTTGTCCAAATTCATCTAAACTACTTTCATGCATAAATTCTCCTAATAATGAAAAGTTACCACATCTATCGCATTCTCCAGAAATGCATGCTTTAAAAAAAAATGAGTTTCCATTTAAAGAGGGATCACAAAACAAACCTGCTATAAAATCTTTGATTCTATCAGGTGGCATATTAATGCCACAAATGTCCTGCATAATTTGGTTAGTATGCAAAGTGCATCATATATATCGAAATATATCATAATAATAACAAAATTGTACATGAGTCTTACAACAACAAGAGATTCATTGTTTATTAATTCTAACATACCAAGGTTTACACTTTTCGAATGATCTTTGACTTATGTTAATATTCAATGGTAAGATTGAAGCATCTAATTTTTTTTTATATAATTCAGTTTGAGTCATATCTAAGAGATGCTTTGGATGAAGTTCACAAATTTTGGAACCCACCCTTAATTTTAAGACATCTCTAATGTTAGGTGATACTCTTGTATTATCATGCCAAAATTTATCGATTAAAGATTTAATTTCATTAGTTAATTTCATGTCTGATCTTAGGAGTCTAGCACTAAAACTCCAACATTGATTAATATGATCCTTTTCAATACTTTCTCTTTTTTTAGAAGCTCTTATCAAAGTTCTAGGATTTACTTTTACACATTTACTATTCTTACTTAACATTCTTTTATTTGAAGTTGTTTTATCAACTAGAGCAGTTGTTATTGCACGACGAGCCACATTCTTATCTTTCGATCGAATTTTCTTATCAATAACATCAATAGCATTAGCAACACTAGATATGACTTGTTCTATTGAATCATCTTTCTTTTTTGATTTTACAAAAACACCTAATTTTTTTATCACTTTTCTCATTTTCAACATTCTCATCAATTGCACCATGAGTTGACATTGGAATCCTAATTTCTTTCTATAAAAAAACATTTTATATATTTGATTTCCATAATTTCTAATTTGTCTTGAAAAAATTTTACCACGAAGGTTATCTAGCACATTTGTTTCAATTGTAAAAAAAATATTTTCACCTTCATCCATAGAAGGAGTTTCATTTTCATTCACACAAGGGGTTTCATTTTCATTTTCAAATGTAAAAGGGATTTCATTCTCATTTTCATCAATATGACGGATTTCATTCTCATTTGCATTCTCATACGATATAATTTCATCATTTTTTGTTGTTTTTGCATTGTTTCAACCCTAATATTATTGATCTCATCAATGGTGTATCCAACTTCATCTAAACAAACAATATCAATATTATCAAAACTTGGGTTTGAACACATACTTGGATAGATTGTTTGAATAGGTGCATTTTCCATATCATTGGGAGGTGGATTTGAAGACATACCCAAAGTTGTTTGCATATCATTCAAAGTTGAAGTTGAAGGTATAGTTGGGTTTGTCTCTGTAATTGCATTTTCTTCCATATTCACCATCTCTACATTTACATCATTTACATTCATTTCATCATTCATAGCTTCCTCTTGAATATTCTTGGAACTAGATGCTTCCAAATCTTTCATTTGACGAATCCTTTCTCTCCTTTCCCTTTGTCTTTTTGCCTCCTTATCTTTATTTGCTTGAATTTCTTCGGGTGTCATTAACTTTCTACATCTTTTTTTTGTCTTTTCTTATCACCCATGGTTACCAAACCCTTTTTGATAACAAAAATAATAATTCAAAAGACCTATTTTCAAATTGCCACCTCCTTCAAATATTCAAATTAAACTATGTATTATGAAGATCATTTTTTCTATAAACTCTGAAGTACAAAAATATCATGAGTACATCCAAAAATTATTCTTTTCAAAATATTCTTCTAAAATGTTCTTCTACTTGAATCCACTTCAGAAAATTCAACCTGCACTTTGTCTCTTCCAACAATTTGAATAGAATATGCTCTACACGAGATAAATTTGCAATAAAAATGAAGAAAATGACACTTTCAGACCGTACTGCAGAAAAAGAATGTTGCAATAAAATCGTGTTTTACTAGTATTTTTTAAATTAGGGAAAAATGACTATATTAGAAACGCGTACGCGTTATGTTCTAGGAACACATACACATTTCATAACGCATACGCGTTACCTTTACCCAACGGGTAAATAGATAACACGTACGCGTTTCATTTAAATAACGCATATGCATTTTTGTAACGCGTACGTGTTATTTAAAAGTTGAATTCCCACACCACATCCAGCCCTGGTTTTAGGCTTGGGAAAGACTTGGAAATTCAAGCCTTAGCCTTTGACTTGCAACTAAAAAACTAAGGTAGATTGAAGAAGAATGTCCAACTTTGACAACATGGCTGATGAACTTCTTTTCTGAATCAATCTATAAAATTAAAACCCATTAGAGAACACATTGTCTACTTTCCAAATATATAATTTTTATTAATATTGGATTATGTTTGCTATTTTTTAATTAATTTCTAAGCAAACTAGTCCTTAAACTTGAAATATCAGACTTTTTTTGTTTTTTAATAACTTTTTTTTGGTTAAGTTTTTTATAATTTTTTTTATATAGGATCAAACTTCAGACAATTTTCTACACAATGAAAAAAAAAGAGTAAAAAAATATTTAGTTTAGGTCCAATTATGCTGTCCGTACACGTTGATTTTTAAAAACAACAATTAAGGCCAATATAAATTTAATAAAAAAAAATTCCAGACCAAACTTCATGTTAGCTCTCTTTTTCCAAAAGGATTTAGCAAAATAATTTTATTTGGGTCAAAAAGTGTTGTCCGTACATGTGCTTGGTATTGTAAAAAAAAAGGGACTTTTAAAAAGTGGTTTTTATAGATCCCTATCAAAATTTAATTTCTATAATCTGGGTATTTGAATAATTTACATATTTGGAAACTAGATTCAAAATGATAAATTTTATATTATTGAATTTTTTTAAGATTCATTGTGTAAGTGCCTCAAATTTTAGTCCAAGTGTGACAAATTTTGAAAAACAACAAAAACACTTCCACTTTTTGAACTTTTTGTGTACCCAACGTCTTCCATCAACCCACTATATAAAATTATTTTAAATCCTATAAATTAACTCATTAAGATTAATTTAACTTTACATATGTTACTCTATCTCGACTATCTTTCAATTTTTTTTTTAATAGATTTATCATTTTTAAGTTCTATTATAGAAATTATTGTGCTTTTTAAAAAAAGACTCCCACTCTTTAAGAAAAAATATCTTTAAAATATTTTATTAAATATTTGCTCCATAAAATTTATTCTTTCATTCTTTAATAAGCATTTATATTTTTATATTTGGCTAACAATTTTCAAATATAAAATATATTAGATGCTACAATTTAGGTATCTAATAACATGGATTTGTTATCATCTATTTTGTCTAAGTCTATAACTATTGACTATCTTGGGAAAAAGGTTTTTGTGAATGGAATTTCAAATGAGCATTCAAATAATTTTTTGGTGGATGTTGATTATTATCCTTTGTGGAATACACTCGATTTCCTATGTATTATGATTTCAATTGATGAATCATGATAATAATCAATATGAAAATTCATTTTAGAATCACAAATTATTCTTGATATTATAATTTATAATAATTTGACTCAACCATTTTAATACTTACTCTCTCTTCATATATTTGTTTTTCAATTATATATTTATAAGAAATTTAAAATTAAATATTTATATAAATTATATATTAATTAAAAATTTCAAATCACAAAAATATTGATACATAATCTTTTTTTATAATTAAAAATATTTAATTTATTATAGTTTTTATAATAAATTTGTTATTTTTTATATAATTTTTTAGAAGTTATTATATATATATACTCTAATTTTAATATTTTAATATTTTTTAAAATTAGATTAAATTAGAAAGAATTAATAATACATTAAAAAATTACTCAAAGATAAAAAAGAAGATCAGTAATAAATATGAAAAAAATTGAGCTCTAAAATACACAAGCAAGAGTCCAAAGATAAAGGATCAAAAAACAAAATAGCATCACTATCATTTGAAATCATTTGTAATTGGTCATGGAGTTTTAATATCAGTGCTATCAAGGCTAGTTGTTGACAATAAGTATCATATTAAGCATTTTCATAATTTTATATCACATTCAAATTACAACCTTTTTATATTAACATTTAAAAAAAAAATAGATATGATAATATTAATACTTATTTTAATAAAAAAATTATATTCTATCTTTAAATTTCTTACACTTCATTAATAAAATCAGTATATTATTGTTAAAAAGTAGTAAATGTAATTGATTGAATGAGGTAAATTTTAAAATGACAGTCCATTGGTTTCTTGATTTTTATTAGTATTTTAAAATTAATATTGTGGCCAAGACAAATAAATAATAGCCATTGAAGATTTTTCTTTTCTAAATCTTTGACAGAGCAAACCTCCATGACGATAACGAAAGTTACAATCTAGATTCCAACTGTTTAATATTGCTTCCCCATCCTCTTCCCTGTAATCCTCCCAATATATGTGGATACATGCATTGCTTCACTCCTCACAATTGGCTTCTTACCAGATAAATCCACATCACAAATCACTCTCGGTTTGCCCAGATCATGAACATTGTTGTTGACTAAACATTGAAATTATGATTGTTGAACACTTTGATTGGCATGTTGTCCATCATGAATCTGCAGTTTTATGTGATTCAAATTTAGTCATATCAAAACAATAAAATAACAACATATAACCATTAACAAATTCCTTTCATTAATGATCAAAGACAGAAACACAGAAGATGTGTTGAGTAGTCCATAGTACACCACAAAGTGAAAGTCTTTGGTGGGATCATATAGAAGTAAATTATTTTCTCTGTGTCATCTTTACCACAAACTCAAAAGAAGAAAGCTGCAATATAATTGATCTTAAATAAGTTATTTTTTATGATAAGTCAATGTCAATGAAATGAACTAAGGCTGTAATTTCAAATACATACATAATAAGCAGTCACACTACCAACAGTTTCTCCAGGAATCATCTTTCAATTTGCATGTTAATGTTCCCAAACAAATACTTATTCTTCGAATCCAATCTTGACCCTGTTACACAAACACACCCAAAAATTATTTGAATCCAATCCTGACCTTGTTACACAAACACACCCAACATCAACAAAGCTGAATTTTCTTTCCCATAAATAGCTTGATTTTTGCCATTACTTACTTGAAGTCTGATCGAGGGTGAGTTGTAGTTCCTACCCACCATTACATTAACCTATGAAAATATAATTTGGATGAGAGGGGAAAATCTCTTTTTTTCTTTTGGTTGTGATTGTCTAGCAAGTTTCCACCTGCATACCAAAAAGGTTTGAATGAGTTAGTCAAGGGAAAAATATTGTGTAAGACATATAGTATCAACTACATAGTGTTAGTGTGAAAGAGATTGGATTGGCAAGTGTATAACTCATTTTTTCATAGTGAGGTATGTGCACATGAAAATCTATTTATGATGAGTGAAAGAGGTGTTCAAAAGGATGTCTTAGTATTATGAACAATGCAGTGGGTAGTCCTTACCAGTTGAGCACAATTACTATAACATATGATGATGTTATTGAGAAAAGTAACCTTAGCAGGCAATTTCTTTTTCGAGACTGGAATATTGGTCAGGCTAAATCAACAGTTGCAGCATCTGCAACAACTGAGATAAATCGACTGGGCTTAAATTTCACACACTAAGTGTTGACTTAGTGTGGGCCCTGCTAACTACAATCTTATTTTCCTGATTTTGTTTCTACTAACTGGGAAATGCACCCACCATCCATCCATGCATCATGCCATTAACCATTATTAGTGGGTTCATAGCATTTGTCAATCTGTTGTAAAGTACCCATGTTTGTCAAACCTGAAGGAATATCAGGGAACTTTATCTCACCTCCCGAAAAAATAAAATTTAACATGCAATATTTTTAACTTATATTGTTTTACTTGTTCTTTATTACGTAACTCTATTTTTAATTGTATAATATAATATATTAGATAGTTTTATCTTATATTGCATATTATATAATGTGTGCACAATAGTTATATGTGTTAAATTCAAATTCAAATTATTTAATTTAATATTTAATTTTTGTAATTAAAATAGTTTATAAAATCTATATGCTTTATTGTAATAAAATAAAATTTTAAAAATAATTTTGAATAATTTGATTAGTTGATTTATTTTTTAATGTGCATTAAAAATATTATATTATATATTATGAGTACTATGTTGTTATATTACATATAAATATTATAATATAGTATTTTAAATATTATATTATATTATATATTGTTATAATATAATATAAAATAATGATATGTTATATTATATATAAATGTTATAATATAATATATATTATAAATATTACATTGTTATATTAGATATAAATATTATAATATAATAGTTTAAATATTATATTATATAAATAAGCATAATATAAAAAATTTAATGCATTAAAAAAAATCATATAGAATTATAATATTTAAACTATTATATGTGATGTATTATAAGATAATATATTATAATATTATTTTATTTTTGGTCTGTAATGCGAGATATTTTATTGCTTGTAAATAAAGAGTACATGCATACCAGTTTGATACCTTCCAAAAAATACCAACAGTAGATAAGAAGCATATAAACATGCCAAAAAACCATGACATGGCACCATAACTACTGCACTTTTTCTATTTACCCTACCACCAAAAGACTTCATATACAGACCTACATTACTACCCGACAACAGAGACTCCCCAATTTAAACCTAATGGGTTTCATCAAAAACATACAAAAACTTAGACCCAGGCAAGAAAAGCTAACAGGGACCGTCAAGGGTCCTACTCTTCTGTGCACTTCCAAACGTCGATGCTTCTTCATTTAGCTCTCGAACTTTCCTTTTCCTCTATCATTTCCTCTGCTTCTTCCTCGGACGCTTCTTCAGCCACTTTCCATGCACCACCTTCCCTTGTGCCTCCACTTTGGCCTTCTCTATGAATTCTTCTAACTCCACAATCTCAATAAACAATTTAAGAGCATTCCAACCTAGACAGGTTTCCTCTCGACATCATCCCTTAAAATTTCCTTCAGGTCATCGAATGAAAGGCTTTAAACCTGAGTAGCCATAAAGAAACTCCATTTCCTCATCAATTACACCTTCTGAAATGTCCAAACCAACCCCCGAAACTACCCATTCTAATATTGACTCCATGCCCACTAGAAAATCTTCATTGACAATTTTCTTCAAGACTTTTCTCACCAACTTCACTGGCTCTCCAATATCTAGACCCTAGGCTGCAATCAAAGAATACACATCTAAATTTGTTCTTAATCTATGTCTCAATGTGCCGAAATCACTTCCCATGATCATTCAAACACACTGAACAAGCCTCTCATCTTCAATGAGAAATAGACCCTCCATCCTTTTTGCAGACGCATCGCCAAATAAAGGATTCAGAGATCTCCGCAAGTGAAAGGTGAAGTTTGCCTCCATGGTTCTGAATCCCACCACCTCCACCACCTATCTCTGCAACTTCTCAAAAAAGCTTCTTCGAAATATGGGGAAATCATCATTACTTCCCCTTATAACCAACTCACTACCTTCAAGTCGCATTAATGGCGCCATGTACTCCCTAGTCGTCGCTCAACTTCCCACACTCATTCTGGCCTTTTCAAACTCCCATTCTCTATTCGTCACCTTTCACTATTAAATGCATCATACTCTCATTCTAATCAAAATCCACCAACCTAACATCCCTAAAATCTTCAAATTTGACAAACCTCACCTCATCAAAGGAAAGCGCCCACTTAGATAATATATCCGCTTCTACATTACCTCCTCTCTGAATATGACTTACTTTAAAGCTTTCTAGGGATGATAAATCCTCTCTAATATTATCCACCATATTTTGTAGGTGCCTAGCATGTATTATTCCAGTCATCACCGCTTGAACTATAACCATCAAATCCCCTTCTAGATGTATCTTTGTGGCACCCAAATTTTTACCACAATTCACTGCTAATGCAGTTGCTAAGGCTTAATATATAAATAATAATAATATTATATATAATATAATAGTTTAAATATATAATACTTATATATAATATATTAATTATGTTTGTATTATATATATTATATATAAGTATTATTTATTATACTTAAACTATAGTATTATATATATAATTATATATAATTATATTATTTATAATATTATAATATATGATATGATATATTATAGGATAATAATATAATAATATAATATAAAAATATAATATTATATAAAGAAACTTATTTTCATCTTTTATTGAGGATTAAGCTATCATAAATCTTATAAATCTAATGTATTTATTTACTCATAATATTATTTGCAGATTATTCATAAGGGATGAAGAACTCCAACACTCCAAAATACTTAGATTAATTTTGATGAAGGATTTGGTGGGGTTTCAAATCTTTGAGGTGGATGGAAAGATGCAACCAAGTAAGTAACAATTAAAATTCTTTGTAAAATAATCAGATAGACCTTTTAATAGTTTTTAGGCTTTGTGGATTGGGGATGCCAAAGAAGGCATGAATGTATGGGAAACCAATAACCTAAAAATCTAGAAAAGTTAACACACAACGGATTCCACAAGGATTCTAGGTGAGGTTTCAAGTGTTGAGATTAGGTATTGTACACCTTATATAAACAAGAGCTGTAGAGCAGCGAAGTTCCTGCCAAAAAGTTCTAGAATATAGTTTTGTTTTAATTTGTTGTGTTTGCTAAGTTTTAGCAACAATGTTTATAAAACAAATAAATAATAGACCTAGATATAAAAATCAATTATTCTTGGATTACATCAACGTGTAATACATGTCTAATAAAAATCAAAAGTATAAATGAAATTCAATCATTTGGCAAACTAAAAACTACTCAAACCAATTCACAACCTAGATGGAAAACCAATAGATGGCTAACAGTTAACAAAGAATGGGAGGAGGCTGCATTTTGTTGTGCACCTTATGAATGTTAGAGACAAAATGACACCAAACATAATGGAGTCCTTAATATACGTACGATCTGAGCTAGATATACTAATAGCTTGAGGCTTGAATCCTTACATGCCTTCTTTTAAGAGGGGATATTTATTCTTGTGCACTTTGTGAGATTGATTATTTTGCAAGAAAAGACAGATCAAATGGAATAATTTTAAAATCATATATACACATACAAACATATGAATGGAAGAATGAGGGCTTGGAGAAGGAGAGGCTACCACCTTTTTGATTTGCACTTAGTTTGGTAAGGTCTACCCCTCTGTAGATCTTTGTTTAGGATGCATGAAATACAGTTTATGTTTTGAATTTTATGTGCAACTTAATGCTAGATCCTTTTGAGGTATTTGTTGAAATTGTGTGGTTGGATAAGGAACTATATTAAATTCATATTATCAAGATTATCACTTCTATGATAATTGAAAATATATAAAATAACAATCATATAAATAAGGAACTATATTAAATTCATATTAAAATGAATATAAAAAAAATATTAAAATAAATATTTAAAAATTTATATTAGAACAAATATTACGACTCTTTGTATTCACACAAAAATCATATAAAGGGAGATCAACTTGCATCGTGTTAGGATTATGTTAAGAAATTAATAAGGAAAGTTAAAGTAGTCAAATGGACTCAATCCTTCCCTCTTTCAACCACCTATGTTCAAAAGAGGGGCTGAAAATGAAAAGATATGTTTTATATTACATATTATTACATGTATGTTTATATATATATATATAGTGATATGTTTTATATATATATATATAAAAGTTTCATATATATGTATAAAAACATATATATATATACATATATATATAGAGCATATACATATATATATATATATATATATATATATACTGTGAGGAGTTTTAATCAACAAAAAGAAAGATGTTAATACAATTCCGATGATATGTAAAAAGGGGCCCAATAAATCTAGATATTAAAGCTTTTCCTCTACAAATATGTTTTGTTCACATGTGTATGTTTTTAACACGGGGTAAATTCTAGTTTCATGTTTGTTGAATGGCTTGCCTTGATTAACGTTTTAGTTATGCAGAAAGGAGTAAAATTTAATGGATTTTCATTCAACAAATAATTTCTAATAAAGCTTTAAGACAATAAAGCCCTTGCAAGCCGTGTCTACTAAGGATTGATCTGGAAAATGAAATCTAGAATATTAATCTACCAGTTTGCCATTAAATATATATAGTTTTAAATGAGAAATTGAGATTCTTCCAATGCTTCTTCTTTGGAAAGAAAACTGGGAAACTTCTGTGGAATTTTCCATTTGCAAATAGATCAAAATATGCTTCAATAAACAATTAAGGGCAATCCAAGGAAGCTATTTAATCATATATAGTTTTAAACGAGAAATTGAGATTCTTCCAATGCTTCTTCTTTGGAAAGAAAACTGGGAAACTTCTGTGGAATTTTCCATCTGCAAATAGATCAAAATCTGCTTCAATAAACAATTAAGGGCAATCCAAGGAAGCTATTTAATCTGGAAGTAAAGCATTAAGGATTCAATTTGGGTTCACATTTGGAGAGGGAAACAAGAGAAAAGGAGAAATAATTTAAGGAGAATAAAGTTGGTTACATGTTGGTTTTAGAATCAGGTCAGTTTTGTTCTTTGAGTAGTTGTCTTTAAACAATAAGATATAGAGCTTGTTTGATAGTCAAATAGATAGACTTCCTAGAGTGAAATAGTATGTTTGTTTATAAAAAAAACTACTTATCATTGTTGTGTATATAGTACATGATTTTTAGAATGCTAACACAATTTATCATATAGTCAGAAATTGAAAAAGTAGAATTTGTACTTGCTTGAATCAAGTGCAATAGTTTTTGTCCTAGTTGTGAAGTCATTGTTCTTGTGTTTGAAAAATTCAAGATAAAATATTTCAAGCATCTCCTTGTTATGAAAGCAATAAATACAAAAGGATAAAGGATCTCTAGAGAAAATCAATAAACTGCTTCAACTTAAAATCCATGGCTTTAACTCCTGAACAAAACAAATTGAATTTATACCATCTAATCAAATAGAGGTGATCCATTGATCCCACCAGCTGTTAATTAGAAAAAAGAATCGCAGAGCAAAGAGCACACAACAATGTAGGAGGGATGAAGATTGTGTTCTGAATGGAATTCACATATTGTTGCTTATTCATGAACCCGAGCACCATCGTATCTTTGCATATTTGAGCTCAATAGAAGCTATAAGTCTCCATTTCTTTACCGGAGTTTTCCAATCTTGGTGTTCATTGTTGTGGATTTGTGCAATGTTATTTCTCTATGTTAATTATTTAAGCACATAATTGTGGAATAATATGGGGTAAAACAACTTTTTCAAGCACCATCTTGAACACTTTGCAAATAAAACTAATCTAATAGTCACAAGTTGGTGAATTATCTCTCTTGAGTTAGTTTTACAGATCACTAGTCCTGTAGTTCCCAAACCCTTTCTTGACATAAATGGGAGACAAGGACTGCGTACATTAGCTATCATTTAAATAACTAATTCCATCAAATGCCAAAATCTAGCAAAAGAGATTCATGTGTAGAAATAGCTCATTTCCTGCTAATTACTTTGGGAATATTTGAGACTATATTTCATCCAAAGAACTGACGAGAAGCACAAGACCCTATTTCAGGAAAGTAGACCATAAGCCTCTCCATCAAGCAATGGAAACAACTAAGACTTGGCTTTTTAATTGATTTAATAACTATGAACCTATAGCTTGAAAGTGAGACCTATCAAATAAAAATTTATGAAATAAAAAAAGCACAAGTGATTCCAAATCAGTGATATTCTAAATAAGATAAGATTGAAATATGACAAATTTTCACAACCAACTCCAAAAAGAAAAGAATTCACAAAAACTTGAAATCTTCAGAGTCTGGATGGTCCCATGAACTATCAAGAACTAAGAAAATACTTATGCTTGATATGTGATGTTGCTTATCTTGAATCGACAACAATTCTAGTGGAAGGAGGAGAATCCTCCAATTTTTCTCCCTAAAATCATACATAAATTGAGTTGGTATTGGTATGGATATTGATATGCATGAGGCCCAAGAAAACATTTAACTAACCAAGGCGCACTAAAAACATTTAACTAACCGAAATTTATGCAATAAAGCTTATTTTTCTGCTCTTTATTAACTTAAAAACTACCAATAAAATATTTTTATTAACTAACAAATATTTACGGCAAGAATTGTTTTCACGTTTGAGATTTAATCTTATATTTTTATCATAATTATTTCACATCTAAGATTTTTGGCCTAATAAAGCTTAAAATATTTAAATTATAATGTTTAATCATTGCATTCAGCATACCAAACATTAACTAGTGGCAAATAAATTGTAAAATTAAAATGTTATATTCATTTCAATTTTTTTAGTCAATGATATTTGAAAAATTAGTTAAATATTTTTTTTATGGTTCGGGAAGAGTGAAATAAAAAGTTAATATCTTCATGGCAAAAAAATTGCCTTAAAAAATGCTTAAAAATAGTAATATTCTGAAAATATTGTTTAAGGTGTCATTTGTTTTAGTCTTATTGTAGATTGTTGTGCTTTTGTAGCCAATAAATTTTTTAACAATTAGTTAAATATTTTTTTATTATAGTTTTCTGAAAGCAACTGGTAAATAAGAACAAGTTCTATGACTCAACCAGTTGCTTTAGCAATGAGTTCTTGGTGCATGCATTTAAAGGCATTAAATATAACTTTTCGGCTTTACATTCGCTTATAGTTACTCCCCTTTCTTGGACGCCAATGGTATAGCGTAGATATACATGATTTCGATTTATTTGGATTCTCCGAATTTAGCGTTTCAGAAACTCATCAATTTAGGGAATTGTTATGGAATTTATGATGCTTTGAATCATGGTTACCCAGGTACTCTTGTACTCATTTCCAGTTTTCAAAACGAAAGGTATTTTGCATCCGTAAACCGTAATATAATTCTTGTTTTGATTTTGTGCACTTTGTTGTCTCATGTATTTTGTGTGTTGAAGTGATCAGAATTTGTGATTCACGAGGCTATGCTTTTTGCTGTTTTTTAAATCTTTTGATCAAAAAATTTGTATGCTCTATGCTTGAAATTGATTATGATGAATGAAATAGGTCATATCATGTTCAGAGGGTTTGTAAGATACTTCATCTGGAATTTTATTCTCTGCTCTGGTTTATGTCTGTAAACCTTTGTTTCTTTAATGTCATGAAAGTGTATTTACAAAAATACAAGTACTAAACAAATGTAAGTGTGTACCTTGCCAAAGACTCTTGTTTGGTCAAAGGTTGAGGTTCTCCATCCATGAATAGGAAGTGTTATGCTTTATGTATTCACCCCTTAAATTTAAGATTTCTTGTGATGGTTTACACAATTTTGAATTTTGTTTTTCTCGCACATACTGTAAAAAAGAAATGACGACTTAAGCAATTTCTTGTACTAGAAAATACATGTAACTGTTGCCTAATTTGTTGGTATGGTGGTCTCATACACGGGTTTTAGTATAAAGGTAAGTTTGATGATTGCCTTTGGTCTCTCTCTCTCTCTCTCTCTATATATATATATATATATATATATATATCGCACTCTCCCATATTAAGTTTCCTATTTCTTCCATTGCAAACCAATACAAGTTCCAAGAACTCCATTGAAGAGTAGATATGAAGATCCATTGTTCCCCCCCATGGCACATCACTCTATTTCCTCCATTACTCAAGCACTAGACACACATTTCCAAATTTAGCAAGCCCTAGTAATCTTTGTCACTATTGCACACATCACCCATTTCCCCTTGCACTCTAGGCATTACATACCTGTAAAACTTACAATATAGTTGCTAAAACATGCATAACAAGGGCTTGACTGAAGCAAGTACCTTAACCTAATCTCCCAATTTTTCTCCCCTCTACAGACTTAGACAGGTTATACCCCATTATTGAAGGTATAGTTTCAAATTCTACAAGCAACAAAGGTAGACCTTATTTTCAGGGTTATGCAGTCATGGGACACTAGCATCTGCAAAAGGTCACTAAAGCCTGTCAAACACAAACGCCCCGAGGTCAATAGTGTCATTGGTGGACCCCAATGCCTAGCTGAGGTCACTATCATCCCCATTAGTCACTATTGTCTGCAGATATTACTGAGAGCCCTGTACACATCCAGAAGTTTCTCCAGTCAACTTTTTAGCCATCCACTACCAACCCTGCGATCATCCAGATATGCCTTGTCTCACCTTATTCTCCTTTTTAAAGTTCTAGTTTCATTTTGATTCTCAGATCAAATGTTTTATTACATGTTTATAATAGAAACTAAATATGCTCTATTTTTTATTATATTGAAAGAAAATCATATTAGTTAAGTATAGTAAACACATTGAAAGTTGAAGTAAATCATACTTAGTTTAGCATTAGGTATAGTTTATTTTACACTTCATCTATATGCTTACCTTTGTGTCAGTATCTACTCAGTTTTGTTGTGCCAGTTGAATGATTAAATACTAAGTCGGTAAGACAGTCTAACACAGAGATCTTCCAGTTTGTTCTGAACAATGCAGTCATCGATTTAAGTGTCTTTCTTTGATGTTGGTAGTGCACAGAAACATAGCCTCATACACCCTTAC
Source organism: Sequoia sempervirens (assembly GCA_007258455.2). Taxonomy (NCBI): domain Eukaryota; kingdom Viridiplantae; phylum Streptophyta; class Pinopsida; order Cupressales; family Cupressaceae; genus Sequoia; species Sequoia sempervirens. The sequence goes on along the minus strand of VDFB02000008.1, from coordinate 282,409,394 downwards.
AGGTGAAATTCCAATTCCACTCAGGAGATGCAGGTGTAAGGTAAGAGGTTTTTTTCTTTGTTCACTAGGCTTTTAAAGAAATGCATTTCTAACTTGTACTGTAAAACCATCTACATGTGAAACCTGCAGGCCAACAAAACAATCAAAGGAAAATAAAAAGAAAACTAAGCAGTCAAGCAAATAAATTATAAAAAAATATCAGGCAAACAACTTGTGGTGTCTGAGAGATGGTAAAATACTCTAGCACTTGAAATACTATTTAACTATCTAATGGAAGCTTGAACCCTAATATGATGTTCACTTTGAAACTCAGTTTCCACCAGAAAGCATGTTACATTGTCTATTGTCACTACAATTTTATTACAATTTGTATTTTACAGCTGAAAAGAGGAGAGCTGTCAATCTGCCTTCCAAAAGTTTGTCATCAAGATGAACACTTGATTTAGATATCATGTATTTTTATAAGTATTTAAGACAGGGTCCCATGAGGCTGAGGGCAACTGTTTTTACTGCCTAAGCTGTTGCATGAAAGCTGCAAATCATAAAAACATGAAATTTGCAGCACTAACAAAGATATTTTTTAAGATTTGACAATTTGTTTTTTTTCAAATTGATGCCTCCACATAGTGCAGATTTTTCTCACATTATTGAGTGCTAATTTTGGTTGTTGATTCCTAAAAAATGATATAGCTGAGCATCTTATCTCCCTAGGAACCATTGTACCAAGAATGACTCCAAAATGTGCTAAGCCCTCTCCATTAGATTATTAAGCTATTCCATCAAAATTCACCTCAAAATTGTTCCTGGATTTCTTTGCTTCTCCATATTATTATGGCCACTTTTCTTGAAAAGCATGCTAGTTGTTATTTTATATGATTAAAATTCACCTCAAACTTGCCCGCTGCTGGTTTTGGATTAACACTATTCTGGCCATCAACCTGAAGAGCATATACACAAAGATTTGGACTAGGTCTGATGATTTCATGACTAAGTCTCGATATGCCAGTAATTGTTTCAAGCACCCAATCCCAACAAACTGCAATAAATGACATAGTTAGAATGCTATGAAAATATTGACACTTGTAGCTTTCGATTCCCTTTCCTGCCTTTATCCTCTCCTAGGATATCTTGTTAGATTTGAATAAAATTGCATTATCAATCAAATTCAAAAGTATCCAAGAACAGGCCTTACCACTTCTTATCTCACACTTGCTAATAGCATTTCCATCTGTGTAACCTTAATCTCTTTCCCATCAACCTTAAATGCATTGCTATGTCTTCTTCCATTGTACAGTCATAAACAGTCTTTCTCTCATGCCTCTGTGAACCTTTAATCTACCATAAGGTCTGTCTAGTTGTTCCCCTGATCTTTTCTTGTGAACAACATCATATCTCCCTAATATTTGTAGCTGCTCTTTGCTCATATGACACTCTCTTCCTCTCTTATTTCATGTCATTGCTCATGTTCCTGCAAAAGACCCCATCATGGCTGCATCCATCCAAATGGCAGGCTGTCCATCTAAATGAGCACATGGAATCAATTAAAAATTATTTTATTGGACAAACCAAAGCACTCAAATACTATGTTAAAGACCCTCTGCATATATTATTTGAAAACATTGTTCAATTGCGGACTTCAAATCAAATTTTATTTTCATGGGGCAGTTGTTCAGTAATTTCCTTTCATTTTTTCTTCTGGGTGGATTGTTAAAATGGAAGTGCTTCGGTTATTATATTGTTTGAACAAAGGATTATTTATACAAAACATAATTGGGCGTTAGTTCTAATAATTGACCATATATGTCTATAAAATATAAACTATTAACTAGTAAATTTTTTAAGTAAAAGTTTAGCTTAAGGAAATGCATAAAGATTTCATGCAATATATATTTTTAATGCAAATGTTTTTTGAAGCCCTTTTATCAGTTTTGGTTTAACAAACATTATAGAATATAGAAATCTGATATCATCAATTAAAAATCTATTAACTTTTTGTTTATTCTTTATGATCTTTAGTTAACAGTTTGTTGGCCATGTCCCAAAACATGACACATTGTTGGAGCGAAAATGGAAGAACTTATTACATATACTCCCTCGAGATAACCAATAAATCTCAATATCAAACAATTACAACACTCAGCCTCTATATTGAAAGGCTTTATGGTCCTATATGGGGTCTTTCCAAAAGAGATGCCAACATGTATTCATTTCCTGAATGGTTGAAGTCTCTTGCTCTTGGTCAGAGTATGGATGTTGTGTACATTCAGGTTGTTCCTCAAGCAATTGTCTCGATTGTAAATTATCAATTGGGTTGATTTTAGAGAACTTTAATCAGTGGGTCCATTGTTTTATTGTAGCTAGAATACAGAAGAAAAGATCATAAATAGATTAACTCAAGTTTTTATCTTTAACTTGGCAATTGACTTAATGGGTTGCTATTAGATCAGTCATTATTGATTACCTTTATTGTTTCAGTTTCCTTTGGGCCTTCATTCAATGGACTTCCTTACTTCATTCTTTTTCATCGAGTATATGACTCTGTATGAAGACAATGCATGATTATTATTAGAGTTATATTTGGTATTCCTCACTAATTGATTCAAATAATAAGACAACCCTATTCAAAAATATTATTATAAAGTAATTATATTATTATTATTGTTCCTAAAACATACCACACAACAAATTAAAACATGACTATTCTTGAACATTTTTTGCAGTGCAGCTCTTGTTTCTATAGGAATACATACGATGAGACAGTTAACAATTATATTATTAATACTTTGTCTTTTGGTTAAAATTTAGATTTATAACCACATGTTTATGAATATAAATTTGTTTATTATTATTTTTATGGGACCCTTTGAAATAAATATTAATATTTCTATTAAATAATTTTAAGTACATTAGTTTCACTTTATATTAGTGTGGGTTTGAAGGCTTGAATTTTTTGACCTTTTATGATCAAACACTCTATTCATGATTATGATATTTTTTGAAACTTTTTACATAAAAATTTTATCTAATTTTCTTTCAATTTACATAAAGTAAGAATAAAAGTCAAATAAATTAACTACCAACTTATTCAAACTTAGAGTTAAATAACATAATCTAAGTATTCTTTTATTTATAGACTAACAAATATTTCTTATAATTTTTTAATAATTAACCATAAAATATAAAATCTCAATCTAAGATTCTTCTTCACTTAAGAGTTAAATAACACAATTTAAATTTTATTTTATTTATTTACTTTAAATATTTCTTATAAATTTTTTTAATAATTAAATATAAAATTTTAAAATTTCAATCTAAATTTCAATCTTTTTTTCATAGTACCCTTTATTTTTTTAATAAAAATACAATTAAAGAAGGATAAAACAACTAACTATCAGATTATTAATACCATGTTTTCTATGTTTTTTATGGTTAAAATATGTATTGCATTATTTTTTTTGGACAATTTTAAGTGCATTGGTTTTACTAACAAGTGGGGTTTGATGGCCTAGATAATTTATACCGTGTTGTGTTCAATCATATTATGAAAAACTATTGTAAAATATAAGATGCAAATTAATATTTAATAAGATTAAATACTTGATGGTTATAGATGAATTGTCAATTTAATAAAGATAATAATAAAAAATAAAATACATTAACTAATCAAATTATTCAAAAAAAAAATTATTATTATTTTTTATTAAAATAAGACATATTTTTATAAAATATAAATATTTACTTTACATAAAAAATACAAACCATATAATTTATTTATAAATACACTTAGTAAAAACCACTTAAATAATTTTAATTACAAGTAATATACTTAGTAAAAATAAATATTTATTTAAACAATTTTAGTTTCAATTTAACACATATAACAGAAAAAGATTATATAATATGCAATATAATATAAAATTATATAATATACAATTAAAAATAGAGCTGCCTAATAAAGAACAAGTAAAACAATATAAGTTAAAAACATTAACTTATATTCTTGGGGGCGAGGTAAAGTTCTTGACAGTCCTCTAGGTTCTTTGCAATGATTTCTCCTTTAGCTCTGCTCTCATCCTCACACAATCAAAGCTAGAAATCATTGCAAAGAACATTATGGATTGTGGAAACTTGATATCATTAGTCCTCCAAGTTTGATAGAGTGACAAATGCTACGGACCCATCATATAATAGTTAATAGCATGATGCATGGTGGATTGCCGGTGCATTTGACAGTTAAAAAATGGAAACAGAAAAACGGGGTTGCAAATAGGAGGGGCCCACACTAAGCACACTAAGCATCACGGCTTAGTGTGTGACATTTAAGCCCAGTCAGATAAATCGATAAATCCTTGTTTACATATTGAAGCATTGCAAAGCCGTGTGTCTGCAACCACTGAGAACATATTTGGCGATACATTTGGGAGAATGTGGGAGTTGTTATAAGTGCACTTGACAATATTGATGCAAGGCTTTATATAGATCGCAGATGTGTCTATTTTCAGAAACCTATGATAGAATCTGGAACTCTAGGAACCAAGTGCCACACACAAGTGATCATTCCTCGTCTGACTGAAAACTATGGAGCTTCTAGAGATCCTCCGGAGAAGCAGATGCCTATGTGCACTCTTCACTACTTTCCACATAATATTGAACATTGTCTTGCATGGGCGAGATCTTAGTTTGAAGGTCTTCTGGAGAAAACACCATCTGATGCAAATGCATTCCTTTCTAAACCAAAAGAGTTTATAACATCAATTAGGTTGAGAAGTGATCCACAGGTTTGAAACCTTCTGGAGCGTGTCCTTGAGTGTCTGGTGTCCGAAAGATGCTTGACATTTGAAGATTGCATAGCTTGGTCCAAAAGAAAGTAAGGTTGGATGTTTGTTATGGTATACAGGTATTTGGTGCTTATTCTGTTTTCTGCTTGCTTTATTGAATTAGGTCCTCACATATCATTCAAACTGAAAATTTTCAAATTCGAGGACTACTCTGCAAATCGTGTGAAGCAACTTACATACTTTGCAAATCGTGTGAAGCAACTTACATACCAATTTCCAAAGAATGCAAAGACATCTGAAAATACCCCATTCTGGGCTGCTCCTAAGCGCTTTCCAAATCCCCTGCGGTTCACATCCAGTGATCCTTCTCACCTTTCATTTGTTGCTGCAGCTTCAATTTTGCGGGCACAAACTTATGGTATTCCGATTCCAGTTCCAGCCACAAAAGCGAGTGAAAATTGTGACAGATGAAAGTGCCACAAACATTAGCTCAATGGACAAAGATGATGCTGCACTTACTAAGAATATAATTCAGATGCTAGAGGAAGGGGTTAGACTATTGCCTCCAGGATTTCAAATGAATCCAATTCTGTTTGAAAAGGTTTTTCCCTTTCTCAAATTTCTTTGTAAACTCAAATTGTCTATTTCTTGTAAATCTTAGCATTGTTAGATGGGAGGGAAGAGGGAGAGATATAGATGGAGAGGAGGATCATGAGAGGGAAGCAGGAAGGTGAGTGTGTATGGAAGGAGAGAGATTATTATGTGTAATTGACTCTATGCTCTTATCTGTTATCCTAAATTGCAGGATGATGATACAAATTATCATATGGATCTTATAGTGGGACTCGCTAATATGCGTGCAAAGAATTATAACATTCCAGAGGTGGACAAGTTAAAAGCTAAAATCATAGCTGGGAAGATTATTCCAGCTATTGCCACTACAACTGCAATGGCAACTAGTTTAGTGTGCTTAGAACTTTACAAGCTTCTTTCTGGCCATAATGTTGAAAAATATCGCAACACTTTTGCAAATTTGGCACTGCCTTTATTCTCCATGGCTGAGCCTGTACCGCCCAGGAAAATAAAGCACAGAAATATTAGTTGGACCCTTTGGGACCGATGGATAATTCAACAGAATTTGACTATACAATAGCTTCTAGAATGGTTCCAAGCCAAAGGTTTAACAGTATATGTAATATCATGGGAGAATGTTTTACTTTACAATGCATTTTTTCCTAAGCATAGAGAAAGGCTTAATCAGAAAGTGATAGATATCGTGAAAGACACAGGAAAGTTGACAAAACCTTCCAGTTGTCGTTGTATTGACTTGGAAGTTGTCTGTGAAGATGAGAATGGAAATAATGTTGATGTTCCTGGGCTCTCCGTTTGCTGCAGTTAAAAACTGTCTCCAAAGATTAACGATAACGGATTAATGTAATATAATTTTTCTTGTCTGGAGTCTTTCATTGAATAAAATGTTTTATCTGTGCACAGATCTAGAGGTGAACTCCGTCTAGCCATTAGTCATCTATTGGAACACATTATCCTTGGTAAGATGAGTGTTCCAAAAGTAAAACCATTAACATCATGGTACCTCGGAAAAGAAGTTTACTACTCAAGAGGAAGGTCCCGGAAAACTTATGTCATCTTTATCTTTTTGGTAAGTGCAAGGTGTTACTAGAAGTCGATTGTGAATATTTCCATATTTACTAAGCATGAAATTTTTGCTGTAAAGACCCATTCATACATTGACTATTTTAAACTTCTAAAGAAATGATTAAGGAATAATTCCAAGTAAGGTATGTATTTCCAAGATTTGATTGGTTATAATTATACGGCTCATTAAATTTGTACCTCAAGAACTTTTTTCTGGTTGGTACTGAATTTTGTTCAATTGATTTGTAAAACATACGCGAGATGCATGATTTTGAATAAGATGAGTTAGTTGCTATTGTGTGATCATTCTTCTCAACGCATAACATGATTTTCTTTCAGAATGAGAGAAAAAGGAGTTTGTTAAATTGGTTTGCATGGAATTTATCGCTTGGATCATTAACTATTGGGATTTGTACAGAATTCTTTGGTCTACAGAGGCTAAACAGAATATTTTCAATTCAAGATCTCTGCGCTTTCTGTGATTTAATTAATAGAAATCAATTCCCCTGTATGTTTGCAAGTCTGATATATTTTGGTAGCTTGCATTGCTACAGAGGGCTGCATATGCTGCCATATTTTTCTAATCTTCAGTGATATTGCTGGAGTTGAAATATATCCAGCCGCACTTTACAAATTAGAGCCTCCACAGCTTTGAGTATTTAGAGTTATAATATCTATGATCATCTATGTTTAGAATAATTAAAAAAAAAATTACTATTAGAAAGAGGAGGATGAATGTGCCCCTGTTGAAGGATGGTCTCTAGCACTGAGAAATCCATCTTCCCCTCCCTGCTGAAACGTAGAAACGAGCTTTCTTTCTCCACCAAGCGTAACAAGCTCACGAATCACCCCACCAACAATGGCCGCCGCCGCAAACTCCCCACCACATTCCCAGAGCACCGACATAAAATCAAGGCGGCTGTAGCAATACTCCATCAGAGCTCTTGGGGTGAACTCCTCCAACTCCACCACCTCCACCCCTCTGCAGCCCAACCTCCTCTGAAACTCCGGGCGGGAGCCCCTGCGTGTAGCAACGAGAGTCCGGCACGTAGCCACGTCCCACAGCCACGAATCTTCCGGCACAGAATCCAACGACGCCGAGACCACGATCCGCACGGGCGAGTGCCCAATCTGCATACTGTTTACCATCAGGTCATACATAACCCGCGGCGCACAGGCCCCGCCGAGCACAATACCGTTGCTCCGACACCGCAACTCAGACAACCGATTCCTCCCCATGCGACCACCCTCCGCCGTGAGGAGCGCCGATGAGGGGATCCCATGAGCGCTTGTGTAGAGCAACGGGGCGTTTACGTATTCACAGGCTTTCACGGCTTCTCTGATATACGTATTGTCCGCCTCGGGTCCTTTGCCCAGTACGTCAACATCCATTCCGGCGCTTTTGAAGGTCTCGAGGGCTTTCCCATGGAGGTGCTCCACTGGGTTTGTCAAGCCCACCACCACTCTCGAAAGCCTCGCCTCACAGAGCGCGCTCACGGCCTCGCTTGTAAAGGGCTCCAGGTTCAAATAGGCCGTGGCTCCCTTGGCCAGCCCGCGGGCCTTCTCCACCGCCTGTATCTCGGCGCTCTTGCCCCCTCGGGCGTGCAGAAAAGCTTCTGATATGATTTTAGGCACCCGTGCTATTACGCAGCCGGAGTTGGGGTGTGGTGCAGTTATGCCTGCTGATTTGTCTGCAATCGATGCGGCTCTGAGCATGTGGTCGGTGTCTGTGACCACACTCCAACTCCCTCCGATCCCAAATGGCATTGCCATGGTTATGAGGAGAGAGAACCAATCTGGGTTATTTGTAGTTTGAAATCTATCAGCACATTTGACGTTGCTCTTCCTTTATCAAGAGCCGGCCAGACCTGACGAATACAAGGAATTGCTTCTGATTAGTAATTAGTAAGACAGAGATTACCCATTGGAATCCCAGATTTGGCATCTTGTTTTCGTCTCAGATGGTTGTACGAGCATATTTCTGCTTCAATCAATTTAATGCCATTCGCCCAGATCGTTGTACAAGCACATTTCTGCTTCAATCAATTTAAGGCCATCAATTAAATAATGAACGGATGTAAATACGTTTGTCCAGAAACATCTAAAAAAAAATTAACGCCAAATGGAATCTTTTCGACATATACGTACATTCAAACCATAACTGATATATATTTATATAAATAAAAGTTATAAAATTAAAAATATAGTGAACATAATTAAATATAAATATAAAATAAAACAACTATATATATTTTTATGTTGAGAGACATTTTATAACAGAAGTAGGTACAAAGTTTCATGTAATGACTAATAACTAGCACTTGCACCAATGAGGTGCAATGCTTACACGGATAGGCTAATATACTTTGGTATTTTTTATTAGCGACAAAATCTATGGAAAAGAAATTTACATGATTGTTGTTTTGGGGAATGTGTTGATTCAGTGAGCATGCTGGGAAAAGTAAGAAAGGAAAACGTTGGCATCAGTCTGGAGGAAATCTCGGTGGGGTTCCTCCACGTAATAGCCTATCGGCTAAATATAATTGTTTCAGTACTAATGTACCAAATGGAAATGAAGGGTAATTTCAATGACCTTACAAATGGCATAAGGGTACAAAAAAACTAGATATTTCAATGACCTTACAATTTGTTTGTTCCATTTTTTTATTTGGTTAACTGAACTCTTCCTAAAAGATACAAAAACTTTTTCACAGGTAAACAGTATGCAAATATAGTGTTTGAAGAAACAGTGTAAAGATAGACATAATATGGTGCAATGGCATAAACTTGGCGAGAGTTGAATTCTTTTCATTTTTCATGGAAATAAAAAATTAGAAAGTTAATAAAGTATGTGTCCCACCTTTTTAGTCTTATTAGACTACAAAAATTGTCAAAACATAAAATAGTCATTTGTAATATATTTTTAGAAGATTCAATTTATAGCTTTTCTAAATTTTTTAAATAATTATTTTTATAATTTTTGTTTGTTTTTCTCTTTTTTAAATAATTTTATTATTTGATAATGAGTGGCATTTTATCTTAATAAATAATTTTTACAAGCAATTGAATCTTTTCAAGATTTTTTGGAATAATTGTTTTAGTACTAAAGTACCAAATGAAAATGAAGGGTAATTTCAATGACCTTACAAATGGCATAAGGGTACAAAAAAACCAAATATTTCAATGGCCTTACAATTTGTTTGTTCCATTTTTTTATTTGGTTAACTGAACTCTTCCTAAAAGATACAAAAGCATTTTCACAAGTAAACAGTATGCAAATACAGTGTTTGAAGAAATAGTGTAAAGATAGACATAATATGGTGCAATGGCATGAACTTGGTGAGATTTGAATTCTTTTCATTTTTCATGGAAATACAAACTTAGAAAGTTAATAAAGTATGTGTCCCACCTTTTTAGTCTTATTTGACTACAAATATTGTCAAAACATAAATAGTCATTTGTGATATTTTTCTAGAAGAATCAATTTCAGTTTTACAAAGTACATACTATAAGTGGGCCCTACAAATTGGTGGCCTTTATGCTAAAATGCATAAAGCATGAAGGACACAAAACTTGTATCATTGAATTTGATATGCATTTATTATGGTGGTGCTTGTGGTAGTTGTTGCATGTATATGCACATTTCTGGTTTTGTAGGTATAGAGATTTCGTCTGGTTCCGTAGGTGTATAGATTTAGTTTCCCACATTTTTTTATATTTATATTTCTTCCATGGTAGAAAAATCCCATGGGGTATGAAGATAGCAGCGAAGAGGAAGAATTTTCCAAATGAGACATTGTTCGAATTCATCAAGTATTTCCTTTAAGACAAGTAGCTCCCAACAAAAAAAAAACAATCTAGCTACAAAGGTATTTTTTGGGGATGTAAGAAATTGAACAATGTAGTTTAGTGGTAAGGTGGGTTTCACTTTCTAAAAGTCTTCACAACTCCAATTCCAGAGGCCCTATTTTGATTCTCATGAAGAACATGAAAATGCAGTGCAATGTGAGATGGGTTACCTTGTGTGAATTACCTAGGTTACGTAGGTTCTATTCTTATGAAACATGTGTGAGAAATCTTGAAATAGAAGATGGGTTAACTGTGGAATAGTCTCTCTAAATCAGAAGGGGCACAACCTATGCATCCCCTAACACATAGTCTTAAATCCAACTCTAATAATAAACACCCCAATGCATGTACAAAGTTATGGGTGTTACATGAATTGCATCCCTTAAAATAAATATTTTTAAGACACATGCTTGTAAGGAGTTTATCAACATGGAGCATAAGATAATTCCTTAGTGATTCGGTTTAGGTTCTATCAAATACACTATTAAAATATTCTTTTTTTGTGATATAAATATTGTTAATAGTTTTCAACAAATGTATTACTCACTTTCATCATATGATCCTAATTAGAGGAATTAAGTCGTATACTATAACGAAAAGGCTTTATTAGGAAAGCAAGTGAAACCTTTGATAAACTCGACGTAAATTCTCATAAGGTGAAGGAAGATGAATTTATTAAGAATGTATTCCTAGGTAATTATTTATCCTTATCCATTTAATTTAAAGTCCAAGTACGATCTATTTTAATTGATAGTTATGTATATGCCACACTCATCATTCTTCAGAGTGTCTTGTTGTTTAACATGGTTGTCATTCGAGTTATTGTTATGGTGTGAAAATGTTGAGAAAACAAATGAAAGTTAATTGTATAACTATTGCTAATGATATTAATTTATGAATTGTTAAAATAAGAATGTTTTTTATGCAACAATTGTGGCCTTTATGTCTTTGCTTTTTTATAATAAATATAATTATAAACCTGGTATTTAGTTAAAATAAATAAAATACTAATTACTTTAAAATAAATATATAATTATATAGATTTAATAAAATAATATATGATATAACATAAAATAATAATTATAGTAATAATGAAAGTTGAATTTGGTACCCAATAATTTGGATGAAGGAAAATAGACATTTGATGGCATTTGCGTGCTCTGCAAGCCGAGCTAGGGCGACCGTGCCCTAGCTCGTTCTTTGTGTGTTGCTCGCTTTTGCATTGTGGGGGGGGGTTTTTTGAAGCTATCGGGGTTGTGGTGGTGGGGTTTTTTCTTTTCTGGAGGCCTTCTTGCTATCGTTTGGGTGGCTTGTGGGTGGAAGGGTTTTGATCCTTCCCTTGAGGTCTTTTCTTTTTTTCCATTTCTTGCAAAAGTGTCCTGGGGGTTTGCATGCCTACTGGGGATCTTGTTTTTTGCTATGCTGGGTGGGGAAACATCTGGGGCTAGCCCCAAATTGGATTTCCGATCAGTATTTGGTTCGAAGCCTTCGGCGCATGGAGTGAATGTTTTTGATAATACGTTGTTTTCTTTAGAGATGGAGATGAATGATCTAGGATCAGTTAGTGGTTCCCGAATAACGAAGATTAATGGGTGTTTGGAAAGATGCAAAGAGCGACCAAAGTTGATTATCCCGATGGAAATGCTTGCAGATGATATTGATTACTATTCAAGGCACTCTTTTTATTGCAAGTTCATGGGTTTGAGAGTCTCGCTGCAATTTTTGGAATCCTGGGCTCAGCGGACTTGGATGCCGGAGGGGGAGATGGAGATTAGGCTCCTTGCGAACAACTTTTTTATGGTTTCTTTTGATTGCATGGCAGATCAGAATAAGGTCTTCGAGGGTGGCCCCTATTTTTATAACCAGGTGGGTTTGTTTATCAAGCCATGGCATGCTGGCTTCAACCCGACTGAGGCAATACTGAGTTGGATCCCTGTTTGGGTTCGGTTGCCGTGGTTTCCAGTTGAGTGTTGGCGGGATGACGTGTTGCATTTGGTGGCTTTAATGCTCGGTAAACCTGTTGGGTCTTCACAACAGATGCAATATAAAAAGGTAATGACTTTTGCTTGTATCTGTGTAGAAATTGATTTAAGCAAGCCACTGCCAGATTCTGTTGAAATGAGTGCTGGATCATATACTTGGGTGCAATGTTCAGCTAGATTACGAAACCCTACCTTTTCGGTGTCGTCTTTGTCATGAATATGGTCACTTGCAGCGTAGGTGCCCTAGGGCTAAGCCTTTGGTGCCCCAACCTTCTTAGCCTTCTCGTAATCCACCTAGGGTTGATAATGGTAAGGAGCCTATTCCGGGTGATGGTAATGGAGATGATGGTTATGTCCCTGTTAAGGCTCGCAATAGGAATCGGGGCTAGAAGCGGACCTTGAGGGAGAGGCAGGATGATGAAACTTTTAATAGGTTTGAGGTGCTGGATGATCTCAGCTAGGAGGAAGTGAATCCGGGGTTGCTGAACTTGGATCAGGGAAATTTGGGTACAAGTCAGGATGGGCCACCATTGGAGGCCATCCAGGTTGTGCAGGAGATTGGGGTTGGGCAGATGGATACAGATCAATAATTGATTGTCCAGACTGAACAAGAATCTTCTATTGGAGCTTTGAAGAGTGGTGGAGGTAGTTCCCCATTGCCCCTGAAAGGAGGCAAGGATGTGGGGAAGAGCTCTTTGGCCTCCTCTCGTTTGGGTATTCAGCAAAATGAACTGAAGAAAGGGGTTGGTGACAGGACTTCCAAGCTGGGAAGGAAAAATGATATGGAGAAGATTAAATTAACTAGGAAAACTTTGGTGGAGTCAGGATCAGTCAAGACTCTGGATTCACATTTTTCATGCCCCCAGAAATAATTGTTCTCTCATGGAATGTAAGGGGCTTGAATAGTGGCCCTCGACAAAAAGTTGTTTGTGATTTGGCTAGGAATCATTCTCCGGATGTTCTTTTTCTTCAAGAGACTAAATTATCTGTAGATAATATGTTGGCCATGGCTCCTAAGTTGTGGAAATATGGTGAATGCCAGTGTGTGGGGGCTCTTGGTGCTTCCGGAGGGGTGGCTTGCTTTTGGAACCCTCAGAAGATTTTCCCTCTCTGGTGGATGTCCTCTAGATCCTCTATATCCCTAGTCGCCTCTTGGTATGAGACTGGTGAGTGTATTCTCTCTAATGTGTATGCTCCTGTTGAGTTTTTGGGTAAACAACTTCTATGGTCCCATCTTTGTTTTGTTCATAGCTTAGCTCCTTACCATCTATGGGTTATGGCTGGCGATTTTAATGCTATTGTGGAGTTGTCTAAGAAAAGAGGTGGAATTCCTAGGTTGGAGCCTTCTGCTCTGTTATTCAGAGATAACATTTCTGAATTAAATCTTATTGATGTTCTGCCAAGTAATGGTCGCTTCACTTGGAATAATAGGAGAATTGGTGAGAGTTGTGTTGCTGAGAGGCTAGATCGATTCTTGGTTTCCTGTTATTGGGTTGGAGACTTATGGTCCACTCGATCTGAAATTCTTGATTGGAGAGGTTCTGATCATTGGCCTATTAAGCTTAGTATTATCTCTGCTCGGGCGCCTCGTTCTCCCTCATTCAAGTTCCAGCTTATGTGGTTACGGGATCCTACTCTTCATGAACATGTGGCTAAGTGGTGGCGGATTGGTAGACCAACTTTTGGTACGGCAATGTACACATTCTCCAAGCTTCTTCAGTTTGTCAAATATCAGCTTAAAAGGTGGAATCAACGATGTTTTGGTAATATATTTCATGCTAAGGTTGTTGCCCAGGAGGAGTTGAATAATATTACGCGGTTGATTTGTGAGAATGGGGCCTCTGAGGATCTTCTAAGGGAGGAGGCTAAGACTTTGAAAGTGGTTGAGGAATTTGAATTCCAGGAAGAAATCTATTGGAAGAAAAAGGCCCGGGTTGAATGGTTACAGGAAGGTGATAAAAACACTGCCTTCTTCTTCAATTCTGTGAAGGACAGGAGGCATGGTAATTCCATTCCTATTCTGGTGAATGATAGGGGTGAACATCTTTCCTCGTTTCAAGAAATCTCTGCTAAGGCATCTCAATATTTTGCTACTTTATTTAGGGAGGATTCACGAGGGGGCTCTGTTGAGGAAGCATAGGTTCTTTCTTGTATTCCTCAGTTGGTCTCCAGGGAGGCGAATGAGTATCTGATGAAAGATATCTCTCTTGATGAGCTGGAAGGGATTGTGTTTCAGATGAAGAAGGGTAAAGCTCCTGGTCCCGATGGTTTCCCGATTGAATTTTTTTAGGAATTATGGGATATCATAAAGTTGGATCTTCTGGCGGTTGTCCTTGAATCCCAGAGGAATAAATAGATGCTTCGTGCTCTGAATTCCACCTTCCTTGCTCTCATACCCAAGTGTGAAGGGGCTGATAGGTTATCTCAGTTCTGACCTATCTCTATTTGCAATGTGGCTTATAAAATCATTTCCAAGTTATTGGCTGAGAGATTGAAGAAGTGGCTTAAAGCGCTGATTTCAGAGGAACATAATGGATTTGCGGCAGGTCGACAGATTCTTGACGGGGTTGTCATTGCTACGAAGACCATCCACTCCATGGACAACTCCCACGAGAAGGCTATGTTCATTAAGATGGATATGGCTAAGGCTTATGACAGGGTTAGATGGTCTTTTTTGCAGAAGATCCTTGTTTCTTTTGGTTTTGGTGAGGAGTGGATCCAATGGGTCATGAGTTGTGTCAAGTCTGTTTCCTTCTCAGTTTTGATAAATGGAGATCATTCTGAACTTTTTGGTGCCTCAAGGGGTTTGTGCCAAGAGGATCCTCTTTCTCCATATCTTTTTCTGCTTCTTGTGGAAGGCCTTGGACGTTTGTTGAAAAGAAGGGTGGAGCTTGGCATCATTCAGGGTTGGCGATGGGGTGGAGACTTGCCTCTGCAATCTCATTTGTAGTTTGTTGATGATACTGCCCTGATGGGGATGGCTACTGTTAGAGAATCTACTAACTTGAGGCAGGTGTTGGACATATATCTTGTTGCTTCAGGACAATTGATTAATGAGGAGAAGTCTTCCATATTCTTCTTTAATACACCGACCCCCATACAGAGAAGAATTGCTAATATCTTGAGGTTTCATATAGGGGTTCTCCCTTTGACGTATATGGGTTTCCCAATTTCTGTTCGCCATCTTCCCAAGGGTTCTTGGAAAAATATTATTGATAAGCTCCGTGCAAAAGTTAATCATTGGACCCACAAATGGTTGTCTTTTGCGGGGCGGGTTCAGCTTCTCAAGTCGGTGGTGCAGGCTCTCCCTACCTACAAATGTATGCTTCAGGTGTCTCTGATGGGTTTTCTAAGGGAGTTGGATTCTCTTGAAAGGCAGTTCTTATGGGCGGGAAGTTTGTCATCCTTCAAGTGGAGCCTGGTCAAGTGGGATGTTGTGTGTAGCCCATTTGAAGCAATTTGGTGGTCTTGGTCTTCGACAGTCTGCGTTATCCGGAGTGGTTGTGGCTGTTAAGCTATTTTGGAGATGGTGTGTGGAACAGGATCAGCCGTGGGCCAGGATATTATCTCATAAGTATTTCCCAGGGATTCCACGGCAGGATCTCCCTCGTTACCCTCTTGAGGGGAAAGGTTCAGTGATTTGGAATACTCTTCAGAAGGGTGCAAAGCTTATCAAGGAAGGTTTATTTTGGATTTGTAGACGGGGAACTGAAGCTCTCTTTTGGTCGGATTCTTGGGATGGATTCCCTCCACTTACTTCTCAGTTCCCAAACCTACTTCCTTTGTGCCAAAGATTTATCGAGGCTGGCTGGGCTAGGGTGAGTGACTTCAAGTCTGTTGCTTCTTTTGGTCAGTTGGAGGTAGCTCATTAGAAGGATCCTATAGTGTGGCCAGATTTGGGACTTACGGAAGAAAGTTCTGAACTTCACAAGATTCTTCATAGTAGGAGTTGTAGTTCTCTTCTGGAAGAGGATATTCTTGCTTGGACCCATAATCCTAAGGAGGTTTACTCTGTTGCTTCTGGTTATCAGGTGTTATTGGCTCAGAAGCTAACTGGGGCAGAGGTTCATTAGTGGAAAAGGGTGTGGAATAAACTCTCGTGGCCTAAATGCAACTGCTTTATTTGGACTTTGGCTTGGAATAGGTGCTTGACCTGGGATAACATTCGTAAACGGGGATTTCAAGGACCTTCAATTTGTGTTTTGTGTGGGGGAGCAGAAGAGGATTCTTCGCATTTGTTCTTCCGGTGCCCCTTTGTTGTGCAACTTTGGCATTAGTGGTGGGAGGTGTGGAAGCTTCCTTGTATTCATGTGTGCTCTTTGGTTGAATTCTGGGATAGTATGGGAAGACCTCCTTCTATGGCTTCCTTTTTGCAGGAAGTTTGGTTTGTGGGCCCTACCTTTCTGCTTTGGCAGATTTGGCTGGAGCGGAACGCCAAATTTTTCATGATCAGAAGTTGGTGGGTCAGCAAGTTTGGATGCGTATGCTAGGAATGGTGCAGGAGTCAGTTTTAGCTAAATGTGATGTGGTTTTCCCCTTGGAGAGAGGTGATGCTGAGTTGGTGGCTAGACTGGGTCTTCAAGAAATTCATTCATCTTTTGTCAGTTCTAGGAACTGTAGGCATGGGAAAAAGAGGGTTCAACGGGTTGGAAGGTGGTTACCTCCTCCCAATGGATTTTTAAAGATCAATACTGATGGTTCTTCTAGGGGAAATCCTGGGCCTGCTGGAATTGGTGGGGTTGGCAGGGACTCAGCTGGGTCGGTGATTTTTCTATTCTCTATACATGAGGGGGTGAAGACTGTTAACTTCATGGAGGGTCTGGAAATTCTTCATGCTATTGAGAGGGCCCTTGCTTTGGGATGGAGAAAGGTTATATGTGAAGCTGATTCACAGATTTTGATTAATCTCTTGAATGAGCAAAAGATATCTGATATAAATTGGCAGTTGGCTTCGGTGGTTCAGCGGATTCTTCAGGTTAGTTCTCAGATGGAAGAGGCATCCTTTGTTCACATCCCGAGGGAGTGGAATCGTGTTGCCGACTGCTTGGCCAAATGGGCCTCTGAGCATGATAGTGGTTGGAAGGTTGAGGATTGGGATCAGGTTAACCCTGAGCTGCATCTGGATTTAGACCGGTTCTTGGAGGAGGATAGGAGGATACATGGGGATAGTTGATGTTGTTTTATGCTGTGGGGTTTTCGCCTTGTTTTCTGGGGCTGGGTCCCTTGGTTATTATTGTAATGCTCTTTTCTGATTTCTAATAAAGTTTTTACCCCTTTGTTTTTTTTAAATTTTTTTTATAGTAATAATAATAATTTATTTTAAATAATTAAAATACTAATTACTTTAAAATAAATATATAGTTATATATATGCTATTATACAATATATTGAATATAATAACTAAATAATTATAGATTAATTTAAAATAATGACATAATTTAATATATATTAGATTAAAATAAATAATCAATATAATTATATTATTAATTATATAAAATAAATATATAATTTTTTAAAATAGTGTCATAATTTAATATATATTAGATTAAAGTAAATAATAAATATAATTATAATATTAATTATATACAATAAATAATATAATATTAAAATAAATATATGAAAGATAATTTTAAACTTATATATTTATAATTTTATTTTAAAAATCAATTTACATTAGATAAAATGTAATATATAATAGTTAATTAAAAAAATATTAATTTTGTTTAAAAAGAAATGAATTTGCTAGGTGTCCATACACTATTACAAAGCTCCCATTTTTGCACACGTAGGTAGTATGCTTTACACCTGCCATTTCCATTTTCTACGCTTGTAAAACATTCATATCGTGCAATTATGTCAAAAAATTAATACCAAGAGTGGATTTCACCTTTAATTATCCCATCTCAACTTCAATTATGAAGCTTGTTCTACCTCATCGAAGTGTTGTGGATCCCAAATGAGGTGGATCACAAGGATGCATTATCCACATTAAAGGGGAAGATTTTCTCTAAGATTTGGTCTACCGAATGGTATATGTAAACAACAGTTGCACACATTTCTTCTCCATGAATTATGTTCACGACAAAGAAGACATAATTTATATTCTTTGATCACAGGTTTTGATTTACATCATATTCCTCTCCAGACTTGAAGTTAAATTCAAGTGGTTTTTTCTTCATTTCAATATACTTGGTTTCTTTGAGTCAAGGAGAGCACATACTCTTTTTACAAGCATTTGGTGCAGATCAATTTGATGAGAGAGACCCAACATAAAGGAGGTTTAAGAGCTCGTTCTTCAATTGATATTTTGGTTTATGCAGTGGTTTATTTGTATTGGTTCTTGTGATTGCATACATGAAAAAAAAAGTCAATGTTAGAATATGTCAATGGGCACGATATCCAAGATTGCTACAAAGTTCATGTCAAAACACACCATCTAATATTGTATCAAGACTTACAAAAGATTATTTATAATTAGTACACACTTTTGATGTTGTATGAATGTTTTAATAAAGTACTTATAAATTTAACTACAAGTCTCCTATCAAATTTATAAGATATTCTATATAAACTACAATAGGTGTAACCATTGCACCTTCTTTCAATACAAGTGCTAGTATAAAAATAGTTACTATTATTATTGAGTAATCAAACGGAGTAAGTATGATATCAATAGAGGGGCAAGACTAAACGTGAGAATTGAGACGATGAATTAAAAGCCACGTATTTTGAGACGGTGAATTAAAGCTATGCAGGAGACGTCCCCACAATGAAGAAATGGAGAACATTAAATTTACGAATCATGAAATGGAGAATTATTTGAGAGTATTTAGGGAATTTCTTATTGTTCTAGACAGTACTTCAATGTGGTAAAACAGAGACAGTGAGAACATTGACAGGATGAAGTTGAATTGAGAGTACGTAGGTCTTAATTTAACAATCCATGCGTGTATGTTTTCTTCTATCTTTCAACTCAGAGAAGCATGATCCGTGCTTCGGCAGAATGGAGTGAGCAAGTCGAAAGCTTTCAAATTTTAAGACAGGAATCAACTCGAGGTTAAAGATTATCGTAAACTTGCATTTGTTAAAGTCAAAAAAAGTGTGTTACACTGTATAATTGTTGAAGGAATCTGAGCAGTCCGCATGATGCATCCACAAGAATAGTGAATAGCTTTATTATGGTTCAGTGAGTGTAATGGAACGAGGGTGGTGGAAGAGGAAATCAGAGGGTGGCTGTATTCCACAATCCTCTGCTACTGGTGGTGGAGGGCGATTTGGCGGTGTCAAACCAAGACCAATACGATGTATTGAAGGGCGCAGGAGAGAGAGAAGGATGTTGTGGGCGCGGAGTGAAAGGCCCTGCCGAGCCGCACCACATGTCCAAACATTTCACTACTACCTCTCCGAACAGCTTCTCCGAGTCACAAATCTCGCGGTACACTTTCTCAATGTCTCCGCCGGGGCTTCGCGTCTTCGCGCCACTCAACAACTCCGTTCCCAATTGGGATCTCACGAATTTATAGATGGGGTAAGTTCTGCATATCTTTATTCTGTTGAGGATGGGGAAGTCTCCTGCATGGAATCTCTCTCGGGCCGTGGGTACCTCTTCATCCAACCGAGCTTTCAGCTCCTTTTGGAAGATGGGAATCCTACGGAACAGCAGCGGCGTTCCGAGCTCGTGGTCGTCCTCGTCGAGAGGGCATTTGAGGGCCGTGTCAACGAGAATTTCTCGAAGCTGAAGCATGAGTGAGTAGGAAGGATTGGAGGGGTCGTCGATGTAAGAGAAGACCGGCTGATGGTCCACCACCTGTAGGAGCTCCTTCTCGCAGAAGCGCGTAGGGAGTACGGATCCGTCTTCCCTGCTGGTGAGAGTCTTTCTGGTCGTTTGTAATACCAAGTGCTTCATAGCAGCTCGCATGTTTTCCTCCAAGTGGCGGAGGTCCACGGCCTGGCACAGCGCCACCAGATAAGTGGCGGACATGAGCTTCAGTATTTGGATGGCCTCTGCCGTCTTCCTGGCCGAAATGAGACCCAGTGAATTCACGTCCTGGTTGTGTTGCTCGGCGCTCTACACATGCGTGGTGACAGGGGAGGCTAGATACTGCAGCTCCGATGTATAGGACGCCATGGCTACATATCTTTTATTTTATGACAGACTCCGTATGCAGAGCATTAATATTTGCGTTGGATCTTCTTCCTTCTGGCGGGCCTAAGAAATTCTTGTACGCATAGCTGAAAGCAGCCACTAATGACTTCCCCAATATACTGGGGAAGGGAGGACTCGGGACAGTGTACAGGCTGTAACAGTTGTGCATATGGTACGAAAGGATGCGCTAAACCCTTTTTTCAAACTGGAGGGGAAACCCACCTTTTTTCCGGCGTCAGACTGGAGGAGATGCCGGTGGGGTTCTCCCACGTAGAATAGCCTATCGGCTAAAAATCAAAATCTAGTGGGTGTCCAAAAGATTCCATTTGACATCATTTTTACATGCTTTTAAATGTGGGTTAATCCACTCAACCCCTTGAATATAGATATTGAGTAGTTATATATTAAATTAATAATATATATTTTAGTAAATAAAAAATAAATAGCTACACATGTTAGCAAATATAATATTAAATGATTATTTTTAAATAAGCAAGCAATTTATTTCAATTATTTTACAACTTAGAGAAATAAAGTATATATTCTTAATTTTATATATAACTACTTAATATCTATATTCAAGGGGTTGGGTGGATTAATTCATATATATAATGGTTGTATTTTGATTTTTATTAGTCATTGCATGAGACTTTGTGCCTACTTCTCTTATAAAATGTCTCTCGACATAAAAATATATATAATTGTTTTATTTTATATTTATATTTAATTATGTTAACTATATTTTTAATTATATATATATATATAGAGAGAGAGAGAAAAGAGAGATCTAGATCTATTTTTAGAGAGACAGGCCTGGTATCTATTTGAATAGGAATAGGTCTACAAATTCTTCATATGGAAGGAGATCTCTATTACCATTTCGACAAATTAAATTGATTGATACAAGTTGATTTTCTGTTACGATATATTGCCAGAACAATAGCTAATCCAATAGCTGCTTTAGCAGCAACAATAGCTATAACAAAGATCGAGAAGATATCCCCCTTTACTTGCCTACTATCAAAATAATCTGAGAATGCTACTAGGTTTAAATTCATCGCATTGAGTATTAGTTCAAGACAAATAAGTGCTTTAACCATGTTTTGACTTGTTACTAGTCTGTAAATATAGATAGAGAATAAATAAGCACCTAAAATAAGTGCATGTTCGAGCATAATAGAGGAACTCCTCATAACTTAACCTCTTTAGCTACAAACAAAAGTTATAATAAGTTTCTCCTTTTCCATTATCGAAAGAACTTCTATTGATTTGTTTTGAATATGATAAATCAAGGTGAGAAAAGATAATATTTATATAATTGTATTAATCATCCATAAGATGGAGATTCAAATCTTTTATGCACCTAAAAATTCATTTCGACCAATTGAACTTTCTCAAATTGTTTCTTCTTAAGAACCAAAAATATTTGTGCTAAAATGACAGATGCTAAGAATAATAAAAAGACCTTGAACATGTAAAGGATCTTGAAGTACTATTTTTGCATTTTCCTGACCAAATCCACCTACATTAGGGTTATTCATTAACGACTGGTCTGCCTTGATGAATTCGCCTTCTAAAACAAGAAGTTCTGATCCCAGAGGTACAAAGTCAACCACTTGTCGATTGTCTAATGGATTATCAATAGTGATTTGATAGCCACCCTTTTCTTTACGTGCAATTTTACTTTACCCATTGTTGAAGCGTTGTAGACTGTATTGATTGAGTTATCCACTTTTTCACCCAGTCGTCATAAGTTTTTCTCTTTTGCATCGTTCAATTTTTTGTTACAATTATTTTATTTAAAATAAATAGTAGTAGGTAACTATCATAGTTACTTGCCTGCAATTCTGCTACTATATTAAACCTAAAGCTAAAAAATAAGAAGTATCGCCCTAGGAAAAGTAAAAAAGGTGGGATTTGTTTTTTATTAGATAAGTAGGGGAAGGGCCCTGATCCCGTGGTACAAAGTCATAACAACAAATAGAGAAACAGATTGGGAAAACAACATCAACCATTTTGTTAAATCTATTTGGCACACAGGCCAAGCTTCCAAAATTGTAACCACAACACCATAACAAGCTTAATCAAAAACATAATACCAAGGCAAATTCAACTAATAGTGCGCAAACCATTAATAAGATCAACCAAAACCCAACAAGTACTTAACCATAACAAAGCTATTATAAAATAGCAGTCCAGAATAATAAAGTTAAGAAACAAGATTTTCAAAGCAACCATTAGAACAAAAGAGGAACAGTGCCAAAAATAGCAAGTCAATCAAGTCCGAATATTCTCCAATTTTGGAGAGGTCAACTTTCTCCAATCTAGGCCCTCAACATCTTCACGGTCCTTCTTATCTTCATTCTTACCCATCTTCTTGAGCATCTTTTGATCTTAGTATGACTAGAAACTAGGCATATAAAATCTAATTTTAGGTCCAAAAATAGGGAAGTGTTGATGGAGTTGAAAAGCCCCATCTTCCAACAAACCCCTCCACCTCTATAGGAGAAATAGCCAAGAGAACACTATCCACTGTAGCAAGGACTCTCACACCTGCAATACTCCACCTCAAAAGGAGTAGGCTCCACTTCGATAGGAGCACCAAGGGAGAAGACTGACTGAAAAAGCAAGCACAACCCACCAAGCCCACATAACCTCTATCCACCTCCATAAGATAGGTCTCCACCTCAATAGGAAGGGTCTCTACCTCTATAAGAGACACAAACTGTAGAGTCGGGAAGACTGCACCCACTCCAATAGAGAGATAACTCCTAGCCTCAAAGGGTAACCGAAGCAACAAGGCCTTCAAAACAAACTTTGAACTCAGCCCCATTAAGTTCAATAAGATTGTCTTATCGAAGATATCTTCAAAAATAACTTCCACAGGAGATGAAGCAGCCACCTCCTTAGATAACCAAAGAGTTTCACAACCCTTGGCCTCAATAATAAAAAAATCAGAGCAACGGTCATTAATTCTACAAAAAGAAAGACCCTCGAGCAAACCATTCTCACTGGCTCCCAATCGAGAAACAAACAACTTCCAAACAAGACTAAGCCCCCACCACTGGAAGAACTTGTAGAACAGGTTCAAGAAAACCTCATAGAAAGTGATTCCAAAAACTTCAGCAAAAACACAGCCTCTCCCATAGAGACCAACCATACCACCTTCCAAATCAACATCAGCAACCACCCAAAATGAACTCAACTCAAACATAGCACCAACGACCAACACCGAAACCAAACCAACAACAATAACCTTAAAAACCACATAAGCTCGCCAGTGCAGTTCCAAGAAGCCAGAGTTGGAGGATAAAACAACCAACAAGTATAGAGACATGCGGAGCATAGCAACCACCCAAACAACAACACCAAGGTCCATTAAGGAAACTGAAAACAAGGCCCACAAAGAGACCGAGCTTTTAATCCAAACCACACAAGGTAACCTGACCGAGCTGAGAAACAACTCCAAAGGGAGCCCAAAAGCACCCAGACACAACAAGGGAAAGTAACACATAGGACACACAACTCAACAAAGAAAAAAGCCACAAGAGAGGCAAAATACCCCCAAACAGAGGAGAGGAGACTAAACAAACCTCACTGCATTCCTCAAAAGGCACCAGGAGTTCGCCAAGTAGGAACAATCGTAACACAAAAATATGGGCTTCCACAAGCCAAGCAACAGAGGCAAAAAAACTCCCCCAAACAACTAGAAGACCGCCAGGAAGAGACCAAATGAGCCACAAGAAGCAAGAGACGCCCCCAGAATTCAAGCAAATTCCTCACCAGGAACTGGGAAACAACGAACCAGTCCTTCGAAGCCACAAACTCTCCCACAAGGCAAAGAGGTTGTCGGGAGAGAACACAACATAGACTTAGCTGTCGAATCACCAACAACCTTAAGATCTCCTTATCATTCCAAGAAGCAGGAACACGCACCCTAGCTAAACTAGAGGCACCAAACACAACCACACAAGGCTCAGGAACAATTGGAAGAGCCCAAACAGAGAGAGGAAAATTCCAGGAGACTCTCCCCCAGGCATCTGACACAGAAAAAACCCACAACTGAAACCCAAAGGCCTATTAGGTAGAACGAAAACCTCATAAGCACCCCCACCAACACTCTCAAACATAGGGGACTTCAAAAAACTCCCTCCACTCTCTTTCATGTGCACCACCATCAAGGTAGGAGAAAGAAAACAACACACCCCACGTCCCCTGAGAGGCAACCAATAAGGGTCACAAATCCTTCGTAAACCACCAAGAGGAAGAACCACCAGGGTTGGGACTTGAGCATTCACAAATCGGGCCCTAAGCACTGTAAACACTCCCGCAAAACCAGGAGACTGCCGAAAATACACCAACCTAGAAGCCACCCCAGCAGGTTAGAGCAACCAAACATCACACAATTGTAAAGCATCATCCTCATCCTCTGGTTCAGAGCCGCCATCATCAGATTGACCAGGGGACTTCAAACTCCCTCTCCCGCTTCCGCTCCCGCTTGCCATTCTTGAGAATCAATGTTACTATTACAGGGGTGGGATTTGTTATTCACTCATCGAATGATAAATTACTACAAGTGAAGGAGATATACGATTCAAATGATGAAAGATCCAATATTTGAAAATTGTGTCTAAGATGACTGGAAAAGTTGAAACAAGAACAAATATTATTCGTTCGTTATGGGAAAATCCATAATTTTTGAAGATTGAATAGATGATTAGTTCCCAACCATGGGGCGAATGAAACCCAATACATAGATTGCTTGCTAAAAGAATAGAAAAATATTTCATTGTATCGCTTAAGTTGTAGAAGACTTCTTGAATCCAAGAATTGAGAATGCCAAGTCTCTTCTTACCCAGAATGAGACAAACAATTAGAAAAACAAAACTTATTATATTTGCTAATAAATGTGAGATAACTTGGATACAATCTTGATTATACATTTTGACCAATTGGATCATTTTTTTTGCATCTCTACATGAATATCTTGTGAATGCGGTTCCAAATAATCTTTCATCATTATTTCTAATAGGAATAGTTCTTTTATTTTCTCAAAGTTGTCTACAACGCTTTCTTTTTGTAAATAAAAAAAAATAAAATCAATTGACTAGTATTCCACCAATTTGTAACCCACGATTCCAAACCGTTCTATAATGAAATTGAAATTTCCCAAGGCAATACTATTAAACATGTAAGATATTGTAGAGAAGCTAATGTTAAATTATATTTGGCAACTTCCAATTTGTGAATCGTTAATGAACTCGATTGGCTCGTTAGCTCTGTCCAAAATCTGAACAAAGTACGAATTATAGAACGAGGTATGAGATTCGTAGAATTATCTTATGCGTAATTCTTCAAAATATCTTTCAGATGAGGGATGGTTTGTTCGGAAGGAGAAGTGGAGTAAAATGGAAGGATCAATCCTTAAAATCGCTTTGATCTGGACTCATTTTCTATTTATTCTTTTCTTATTTAACTCTTGACCCGAAGAATCACTTCAATTCAAGCAACAAATAAATTGAAGTTTAAGTCTAATAATACCAAATTTGTACTCTTTGGTACATATAGCAGATCGAATTATTTCAGGCACATATGTCAAAAAGTGTAAAAAACTAGAGTCATTTACTTCATTGTATTCTTTTAAGATGTTATATATGTATTTATTAGACCTTTCATCCCTATCTAATAGATAAAGAATGATATTGAGTGTTTGCAAACTGCTGAAGAATACTAGTATGCTTCTATAAGTAACATTTCGTGTTAGTGTAAATAAACTGACTATACTTCCCCTCCAGACAAATGTTATGTCAAATTTTTTTTGGTATTTACTAATATGAGATCTATACATTTGTATATTATAAAAGAGGACTTTCCCCCCCATTTCAAAATCCTTCAATGGATACGTGCAAAAAATGGGCTAATTCGGCAACTTTCTGTTCCATTTCACGCAGGGTCAAATTTTCTTCAGTACGAGTTAAGGGGATGTCTTGTTGGCCTTTTATTTCCATATAAAGAACACGATGGGGAAAAATACCTTCTTGAACTTCCATTTTGATCGCATGAATATCCTTAATAAGAAATTGGAGGAAAATACAACAATTTCTTCCAGGAAATCCCCAACGAAAAAGGCATACAATTCCTTCCTTTTCATCAAACTTATTATAGCCACTACCCACATTGCACAAAATAGTGCAACACAAATAAGAGCTAATGAATAGACCTGCGATCCCATAAAAACACATCACAATTCCTTGGGGAACAAAAAGTGTTTGTTGAGATGGCAATAAGGGTATCAGGTTCCTACCGAGGTAACTTGAAATTTTGACCACAAAAAATCCTAGTGAACCCAAAAAGAGGAGACAAAAAAAAAAAAATTGCTTATTTTTCAAGACCCTGTTATGGGTTCTATCCAGAGCCATTTGGATTGACGATTCATAACAAATTACGTCCTATTTAATTCGAGGGATTGAAAAAAAATTCACTCCCACCCTGAAGTCATTCTCATAAATTGGCTATATTAATAAACTAGCCATATACATATAAGCATTTAAAAAATAGTATTATATCTATAACAATTTTATTGTTCTTCTTTTACCATGTTCTTTTTTCGTCTGTGCTTTTTTTTAGCATGGAAATTTTGTCCTTAACTTATTGATTATCAAAATGATACTTCATTGTATCAGTCAAATAAAAATATTAATCTCTATATTGAAATGTCTATATACACATATTTTGAAGTATAAGTAAGAAAGATTTATTCTTTCACACACGGGTCTAAATAAAGAGAAATATCCATTTAGATCTATTTATCAAGGTTTTATCTTATATTAGAAAAAAGAAATATATATAGGTATATATATATTGATCAGATTCATATAATTTTGTCATTTTGAATATAGAAATAAAGAAAAACCATTGTAATTGCTGGAAAAAACAAGCCCACCAAAGGCATGAAAAGAGAGTGTAAGTTGTTCATTATTATATCAAAAGTATATTAAATAGTCTTTTTTTTCCATTACAAAGATAGATTATAAGATCAAATGAGTGATAGGACCAAATAAGCGAGCGTGCCTTTCTTCGTAAAATACCTAATTCATTAAGTCTTTTATAAAGTAATTTATTACTTTACTTTGTTTGATACTTGTTTGATACAAAACAAATGGGACCAATTTCCACATTGTATATTGGTACATATAAATGATAAAATATATCTGCTTCTCAATTCTATTTTTTGAAATTGTTCTATTAATAGATGTTCATCTTTGAGACAAAGGTCTAACTCCATAGCATAATCTTCTCTAATGCGAGAAAGTTACATAGTGTCTAGTTTTTCTGATAAAGGGGTATTTTCATGGGTTTTCCTTGGTATCGTGTCCATACCATCGTGTTGAATGATCCTAACTAGTTAATCGTTGTGCATATAATGCATACAACTCTAGTTTCTGGATGGGTCGGTTCAATGGCTCTTTATCAATTAGCAATTTTCGATCCATCTAATCCTATTCTTGATCCAATGTGGAGACAAGGTATGTTCATTCTACCCTTTATGACTCATTTAGGAATAAAGGATTCATGGGGTGGATGGAGTATAATCGGAGAAATTGTATCTAATCCAGGTATTTGGAGTTATAAAGGTGTGGCTGGGGCACATATTGTGTTTTCTGGCTTGTGCTTTTTAGCAGCTATCTGGCATTGGGTATATTAGGATCTAGATGTATTATGTGATTCCCGTATAGGAAAACCTTCTTTAGATTTGCCTAATATTTTTGGAATTCATTTATTCCTCTTAGGAGCAGCTTGTTTCAGATTCAGAGCATTTCATGTAATGGGTTTGTATGGCCCTGGAATATGGGTGTCTGATCCTTATGGACTAACTAGAAAAATACAACCTATAAATCCAGCATGAGGAGCTGAAGGTTTTGATCTTTTTGTTCCGGGAGGAATAGCTTCTCATCATATTGCAGTAGGTATATTGGGTATATTAGCAGGTCTATTCCATCTCAGTGTTCATCCTCCCCAACATTTATACAAAGGATTACGTATGGAGAATATTGAAATTGTCCTCTCCAACAGTATTGTTGTGTTTTTTGTAGCTTTCATTATGGCCGGAACAATGTGGTATGGTTCCGCAACCACTCCGATTGAATTATTTGGTCCTACTCGTTACCAGTGGGATTAGGGATACTTCCAACAAGAAATAGAGTGGTGGGTTCGTGTCGATCTAGCTGAAAATCTAAGTCTATCAGAAGCTTGGTCAAAAATTCCTGAAAAACTTGCTTTTTATGATTACATTGGGAATAATCTAGCTAAAGGGGGGTTATTCAGGGTAGGTGCAATGGATAATGGAGATTGAATTATTGTTGGTTGGTTAGGACACCCTATTTTCAAAGATAAAAAGGGACGTGAACTTTTTGTACGTCATATGCCTACCTTTTTTGAAACATTTCTAGTTGTTCTAGTAAATGAAGAAGGAATTGTGAAAGCCAATGTTCCTTTTAGGAGAGTAGAATCCAAATATAGCATGGAACAAGTAGGTGTAATTGTTGAGTTCTATGGTGGTGAACTTGATGGAGTTAGTTTTGGTGATCCTACTATAGTCAAAAAATATGCTAGATGTGCCCAATTAGGTGAAATTTTTGAGTTAGATCATGCTACTTTGAAATCAGATGGTGTTTTTTGGAGTAGCCCAAGGGGTTGGTTTACTTTTGGGCATGCTACATTTTCTCTTCTTTTATTTTTTGGAAATATTTGGCATGGTGCTAGAACTCTATTTCGAGATGTTTTTGCTGGTATTGATCCGGATTTGGATGCTCAAGTAGAATTTGGGGCATTCCAAAAATTGGGAGATCCAAAGTTACTAAAAGACAAGTGGTATAATATGGTATTGCTTCGTTCGTTAATGCGATATTGAGATTTTGAATCTCAGGAATCAAAATGTTGTAATTAGTACAAAAGCTATCTCTATTAATTGTAAACTATGATTGAATCTATGGAAGCATTGGTTTATACATTCCTTTTGGTGTTGACCTCAGGGATAATTTTTTTTGCTATTTTCTTCTGAGAACCCCCCAAACTTCTAGATAGAGGGGAAAAATAATTTATTTTTCAAATCCTCCTTCTTACTTATAATAAAAAAGTGACCTTCCCCATCGGGAAGGTTGTTTTCTTTTCAACTAATCCATGTGCTCTTCAAAAGGATCTCGAAGTT
The DNA here is from genome assembly GCA_007258455.2 of Sequoia sempervirens. NCBI lineage: Eukaryota > Viridiplantae > Streptophyta > Pinopsida > Cupressales > Cupressaceae > Sequoia > Sequoia sempervirens. The sequence continues at coordinate 282,379,775 of VDFB02000008.1, read as the reverse complement.
TTTTAGAAGGTTTCCCAAAGGCGGTGTATAGGGCATAACCAGTAAAGCTAACAAGTAAACAAGATATGGAGATAGCAACTAAGGTTGTAGTTTCCATTGGTAGGTAATCTTATGTATGTATATATGCATAATAGTATACAAAGTTAATTAGATCTCAACCAATACTATTGTTTTTATGGCTACACAGATCATTGATGATACTTCCAAAACTGAACCAATACGAACTATTGTAGGAAATTGTTTAAAACCACTTAATACAAAATCTGGTAAAGTTGCTCCCGGATGGGGAACTACTCCTTTTATGGGTATTGCAATGGCTCTATTTGCAGTATTCTTATGCATTATTCTAGAGATTTATAATTCTTCCATTTTATTAGATGGAATTCCAGTTAGTTGGGGCTAGAAAAACTAGAAAATATGCCCTTGAGTTCATCCAAAAGAAAAAGAATTAAGAAAGAAAAAAATTTGAATAGCTTTTATTTTTAGGTTATTATGTTCTGGTAGTTTGATCTGTAATTACTTTTATCTAAGGATTTTTGGAATTATGGGTGTGCGACTTGTTCAAATTGATCTCTATTCTAGTACAGAAAACCGGTTTGTTGTCTTCATAAAATAAAGACGGTCCTTCTACCTCGTTAAATGTTGCTCTAATAGTTAATATCTAGATCACAAGGTAATATATTCAAGAAAATCTGAACTATGGTTTATGCCTGTTTTCGAGACCTTGTGACCAAGCTTCTCAATAATTGGAAAAAACTATGATAATAAATTCAAGGATCTCTCTTCCTTTTTATACTGATGTTGACTAAAGAATGAGCTAGTATTTCATTTTCTTTAGTTAGTCTATTTCATTAAGTAAGTAAGACTGAAATGGAAAGGTTATAACCCATAAAACCTTTCGAGTATTTAAAAAATCATCAGGGTGAAATGAAAATCTTAGGTTTAGATTTATTCATCTATTGAGATCTTGACAAGATAATTCCTATTGATCATCCATACTAATTGTTTTCTAGGTGATTTATATCATGAATAGGATAAAAGATCGTTCAAAAGGCCTATAGTGATTTATTTTGCATAACAATGAGCCAACTTGAAATTTGAGCATTATCACTATCAAGTTTATTTTCCTTCTTATTGTAGGAAATCATGGATTATTGTGAATCCTCTTCCTTCATAAAAAGATATGAAATATCAAATATTTTTGTATTTTACAAACCAAATACTTTGTTCAAAAAAGTATTTGGGCGTTCTTGTTTAAGCCGTATGAAAGGAAATTTCCATATACAGTTTTCAGAGGGGGAATTTGAGTTTACCTATCTCAATAAAGTATACGATTGGTTTGAAGAGCATCTCAAGATTCAGGAAATTGTAGATGATATCACTAGTAAATATGTTCCTCCTCATGTGAATATATTTTATTGCCTAGGGGGAATCACACTGACTTCTTTTTTGGTACAAGTAGCTATCGGTTTTGCTATGACTTTTTACTATCATCCCACCATTCTAGAAGCTTTTGCTTCTATTCAATACATAATGACTAAAGTGAACTTTGGTTGGCTAATCCGATCGGTCCATTGGTGGTCAACAAGTATGTTGGTTTTAATGATGATCTTACATGTATTTCGCATTTATTTAACAGGTGGATTCAAAAAACCTCGCGAATTAACTTGGGTTATGGGTGTAATTCTAGTTGTATTAACCGTATCTTTCGGTGTAACTGGTTATTCTTTTCCCTGGGATCAAATTGGTTATTGGGCAGTCAAAATTGTGACCGATGTGCCTGAGGCCATTCTGTTAATAGGAACTCCTTTGGTAGAGTTATTACGCAGAAGTGTTAGTGTGGGTCAATCTACCTTGACTTGTTTTTATAGTTTACACACTTTCATATTACCCCTTCTCACTGATGTATTTATGTTAATGCGCTTTCTAATGATCCACAAGCAAGGTATTTTAGGTCCTTTATAGAAAGGAAATATACATTTTGAATTAGTATTCAAAACCTAATATTTTATGATATATCATTGTCGTGAATATTTCTTATTGAAAATAGGGAAATAAGAAAGCATGTTTCTCAGATTTCTCCTTTCAATTTTGAAGTATTATTTATTTAATACAAAGAATTGAAGTAGATATTCATCTCAGATGGAGAAAATAGATTGTGGGAGTGTGTGACTTGAACTATTGGTTAGGCCATGCGGATCAATTTTAGGATCTGCCATATAAAGATTCATCACGAAATGTGTCTCTTTCCCAATTTTCTTTCCAAAAATAGGAAGTTTAGAACCTGGGTAAAAGGCGAGTACTTTGTTGTGTTCCAAGAGAGTTATTTCTACGATCGAATCCGAATTAGGCTCCATGAGATCCAGGTAATAGTAATAACATTCATAAGTCCAATTTATTACTTCAATTTTCCTTTCCTTTTCATAATATGAAAATGCATGCATTTCCCTTGCATTTCAATAGGGTAAACTATCAGAGTAAATGAAGAGGTCTAAAGAAGGAAAAAGGCCAGATCAGTAACAAGTCAATACCTTGTATGCAAAAAAAAATTGTGGCAGTCGAGATGAACATAGATTACAAGGAATAAGATGATCCAAAAGGCATATTGATCATGATCTAATTTGTGAGCTTACTTGGGTACTAGGCACACGAAAGAATAAAATTATGAATTTTATATAGATCTTCTTAGTTATACTTATTCTAACGATACGTTGTTCATTATTTTTATTTCAATTATTGCTCGAGCTAGATGATCCAAATTGACATGTCTGGTTCTTTCGGGGGATAGATTCATTAATAATAATCTACTTATCCCAATAATAAAGAAACCTGACTTGAATGATTCTGTATTAAGGGCTAAATTAGCTAAAGGCATGGGACACAATTATTATGGCGAGCCCGCTTGGTCCAATGAAATCTTATATATTTTTCTAGTAGTTATTTTTGGTACTATTGCATGTACCGTAGGTTTAGCAGTTCTAGAACCATCAATGATTGGTGAATCGGCAAATCCATTTGCAACTCCTTTGGAAATATTACCCGAATGGTATTTTTTCCCCGTATTTCAAATACTTCGTACAGTACCTGCAGTATTAGGTGTTCTTTTAATGGCTTCAGTACCTACAGGAATATTGACAGTCCCTTTCTTGGAGAATGTGAATCAATTTCAAAATCCATTTTGTCATCTAGTAGCTACAACAGTATTCTTAATCGGTACCGCAATAGCTCTTTGGTTAGGTATTGGGCAACGTTACCTATCGATGAATCTTTAACTCTAGGTCTTTTCCAATTTGATATAATTTAGAGTATCTTAATATAGGAGAGGAGGGAAATCTTTTGTTTATATATCTAGGGAGTAGTTGCTTTAAGACAAATGGTCTCTCCCTAGATATATTTTTTTGAATAAGATATTTTCTAATATTGTTATAAAATGGTCAAAGATTTCTTCCAATTACTTTCTGGAAGAACTTAAAAGAAAGGAATGAATGGATAGATTCAATATAACTATTTATTGATAAATCTAAACCAGATTCCCCAGTGAACCAATTCCAATATTTCGCATAAATTCCAATATTTCTTTAACAGATTGTTCCCCAAGATGTTTGATTTTCATTAAATCTTCTCGCCTATAATTTGAGAGGTTTGATACTGTATTTATATTGGCCTTTTTGAGGTAGTTATATACCCTAGTCGAGAAGTTTAATTGGTCAATATACATTTGATCAAAATCTATTCTCTTCGTATCAGTTGATATTTGCGAAATAGGTAAGGAAGGAGTAATATTGTCACTTAGACTGTTTGTTCCATCGATGTTCTATTCCTTTGCATTCAGAAAGGGAAGGAAAAAATCAATCAAATTCTGAGACACTTCATAAAGTGCTTCTTTAGGTGCTAATCCTCCATTCGTCCATATTTCAAGAAATATAATTTCTTGTATCTCATTTTTGCTCCAATAGGAGTGAATACTGTAATTGACATTTTGAACAGGGACAAAGGCAACATCTATAGGAAAAATTCCATTATTAGAATTGTAATTATTTGGATTTTGGATAATATATCTGCGACCTTTTTCAATTTGTAATGATATATCTAAGGTAATTGATTTATTTATGCTAGCTATATGTTGTGTAGTATCAATTATTCTCACAGAAGGTGGTAACATTATATCTTGAGCAGTTACTTTTTTTGGTCCGACAACATGGATACATCTTTCTTGAATTCCGTATGCATCACTTCGAAGTACAATTTCTTTCAAATTCATCAAAATTTCATGTATTGATTCTTCAATACCTATTATCATAGAATATTCGTCTGATATATTTTGAAATTGAGCACATGTGATACATGTTCCTTCTACTTCTCCGAGTGAAAATCTTCTTATTGCACTGCCTATTGTATTAGCTTGACCTTTGTGAAGCAGAGATGGAGTGAAACGACCATAATTAAAAAACTTATTCTATGTTTTGAATTCCACGCACTTCAATTCTGGTATCTTAATTGAGACTGCTATTTTTATTCTGATTCATTATATTATTTAAATAAATAATTTAATCATTTCTTTCTCTTTCAATTTATTCAATTCTTACACACTGTCTCCTTTTGGGAGGTCTACATCAGTTATGTGGCATAGGAGTTACATCACATACATAAGTTAATTGTATACCACTTTTAGCAATGGCTCGTAATGTTGTTTCTCTCCCTAGACCAGGGCCACTTATCATAACTTCTGCTTCTTCCAGAAGACCTTGATTTACTAAGGTATGAACAACATTTGTTGCTGCAATCTAAGTAGCAAATGGTGAACATCTTTTTGTACCTTTAAATCCACAAGCACCGGTAGAAGACCAAGAAACCGCTTGCCCCTGTGTATCTATAATAGTAACAATAGCATTGCAAAATCTTGCTCGAACATAAATAACTCCTTTCAGTATTCGATGTTTAGTTTTACGTGGCAAAAATATTCTTGTAGCTCTACATGGCACATATTTTCTTCTAGTTTTTGACACAATTTTTTTTGCATTTTTTGACACAACACAAATCTTCTTATAATTTTTGATAATTTTTTATATTTAAATTAGTAAAAAAAAATAGAATATATATATATATATATATATTTAATAATAATATATATAATATATATAATGATTATAATATAATTATAATCATTATAAATTAGCTGCCAAAATTTCTTTTAGAATTCATATCTTGATATAGAATAGTAATTGAAATTATCCTTGTTTTTATTTATGCCTCAGATTGTAACAAATTACAAGGAGTTTCCGTCTACGAATTAGGTGGTACTTTTCACAAATTTTGCAAACAGAAGCACGAATTTTCATATTTGTGGTCCTTTATTTAATGCTAAAATCTTGTTTTTTTTATAGATTTAATGGGCCTCAATATTGATCGGTAGCAGATATAAAGTCATCGTCATCATTTCGTTTGATGGGATGTCTATGTATTATACGTCCTTTGCTTAAATCGTAAACAGATAATTCAACTCTCACTCTATCTCCTGGTACTACTTGTATTGTTCGATATCTCATTTTACCTGATACAACCGTTAAAACCTCAAAATCGTTATCTAGGTGGACTAAAAACATACCATTAGGATATGTTGTGGTAACTACGTCGTCAACAATGACAATATTCTTTTTGGTACCCATTTTGAACTAGACTCCTATTCTTTTGCAGTGATTTAAATTTAAAAAGTAGGGATAATTATTATATCACTTTTGCTAATGCACTTTGAAGTGGTTATATATCTCTTTTTCGTCCTTCCCCTAGATTTTGAAGTTAAAACAAAAAAAGATTTTTTACCTTCTCGATGTTCCCTAACATCTTCTATAAAACCTTCTCGTAGAAGAATCCTTGTGATGTTCTCAGTAATAACTTAGTAGCTACCACTCGAACTATTTTTTTTTACCATGCCAACATTTCTTATGTAAGTCATTAGATTAGCAATAGTATCGTTACCCATGACAAACTAATTCTTAGTAATTTACAAGCTCAATATAAAGACATGTTTATCTTTTTTTAGGAATATGCCTGACATTACTTCTACATAGTGTATAATTATAATAGTTCAGGAGACAATGAGATTATTTTGGTGAAATTCAATTCTCTTAATTCCTTAGTAACTGAACCAAAAACTCGAGTTCCTCTTGGATTTCCTTTCTAATCAATGACAACTATTGCATTGTCATCAAATCGTATTATCATTCCATCGCTACATTTAAGTTCTTTACACATATGTATAACTACGACTCTAACTACTTCTGATTCTTGCAGAGGCATATTAGGTGCTGCTTCTTTAATTATAGCGATGATAATATCATCAATATTAGCAGTGTTATGATTACCTGCTCCTAACACTCAAATACACATTAATTTTTGGGCTCCACTGTTGTCTGCTACATTCAAATTAAGTTTGGGACTGAATCATTTTTCCTCCAAAAGAATTGTTACCTTAGTAGAAAAAAAGTATTTCTTATTAATTAAATAATATTTTTCTACTAGAAATATCTCTTTGGTTCGACATTATTTACGCGAACTAGTAATAAATTTAGTATGTATAGGCATTTTATATGCAACGATTTGAAAAATTGCTCTAGCTATAGTCTCTGATACTTCACTTATTTCATAAAGTATTCGACCTAGTTTGGTGACGGATACCCAATATTCTGGAGATCCCTTGGCTTTCCCCGAACCCATATGTATTTCTACAGATCTCATTCTAATAGGTTTCAGGAAATATACGTATCCATATTTTTACACCGTGACAGGCATAACAAGTAATTGCTCGTTGTCCTGCTTCTATCTGCCCAGATGTGATCCAAACAGGTTCCAATGCCTGAAGAGAAAATCTACCAAAACAAATGTGATTTCCCTGAGAAGATACTCCCTTGATTATTCCCCTAGGTTGGTGACAAAATTTTGTTCTTTTTGGGTTCTAGTCGATGGTTGTCTAATACTATTTGAATCCAATCTCTATTTCAAAACCAGATATGAAATTTTCTTCTCATCCAACTCCTTATGAAGAATCTATGGCCAAATTCGATAATAAATATTGAGATCCTCTGTTATATAGGAATAAATCTGTATTTACTCATTACACATATCATATACATATAATATGAGGATACAAATACCTCTTTTATTATATATCAGTATTGCTCAATAAGTATCTTACATGCGAATATTTACTCTTTCAATATTTGGGGTCGACTTATGGACTCCAATGAAATTAATTCTCTACTGGTTTATTTCGCCATCCTTTCCAATGAATGATTAATATTTCTATATGATCTTCTGTAGTCACAGGTTCCATCGTTTCCATAGCTTTCAAATGGATGCTTAGGTTTACCCTCTGCAATGGAGCTCTTATTTATATTTCTTACAAGAATCAATTTTCTTAGTTTCCATTGATTCAAAGCTCTTTTTTTTCGCTCATAAACTGATTGAATATAAATAATTAGGATAATTCTTATGTTTTATCACAGTGCTCTTTGGGGGTTATTTATGAACCATACAATACTATAAGAAAGAAGATTTCATTTTTTCTTTTTCTCCTTCCTCCCCTATATATATATATATATGTGTGTGTGTGTGTGTGTCCATCTATGCATATTTCTTTTACATATATGTATTTGTTTATATGTGTGCATGTGTATATAAATGTAGACATATATACCTATGCATGTATATATATCTATATCTATATATATATATATATATATATATATATATATATATATATATATATATATATATATATATATTTGTGTGCATATATGTATATGTGTGTGTGTGTGTAGACATGACATAGTTTGTTTTGTAGTTGATGTCAATTTAGCAGGTGTGATTACAACCTTGGCTCGGTTGCATAACTCGATGTGCTACTGCAACGAATGTGAAGAAGCCTACATTGAAGTGGTTTGCACACCCACCCGTGCTGTCATTGGCCATGTATAAAGGAAAAAAATAGGTAAATTGCAATGTCATTTATTTTTTTGATGCTTAATAGTTGTAGTTAATACGTTATAGTATATGTCTGCGACCTCTTATTTGAACCTGTTTTGAAGGTGTGCAAAGAAGAAGACAGTCAAATTGGAGAGGAATTTGGATCTATGACAATGTCAGTTGATCATGAAGTAGAGATGAGCATTGAGAAGTTCAACTTGTGTATGAGTAAGGTTTTAATTATTTGGTCTTGTATATTCCCTAGACCGAGTGAAGTATGTGCATTAAAGTTACAACAAACAATGCAATGTCTTCTCCATTTTTGCTTATATGCTTTCCTTATGATTTTTAGAAGATTATGGAAATTATCTCACTGATGCATAGTCTATTTGGTGATACTTCGTAGCTTTTCCAAATGCATGGATTCAGTAATAGATAATAATTCAAGTTTGTTTTCCATCATATTTCGTGGTTTGGCTATGTTTCATATTTATTATGTGTTATGGTCATGTGCTTCTGAGATGTTGCAGTTGTGACTATTTCAATTTATGTTTTAATCTTGGTTGGCTTTTGGCTGGTGATCCCCAACTATATTTTGTTCGCTAGCATGGATCTGGGCATTGGTGTTGCATCTTCAAATGTTCAAAAACTGCATCTCAAAAAGATAGCTGCAGCTTAGACAAAGATAAAATCCTATTTGTTTTAGGTGATTTTTGAATTTGTTAGCTACATGTGTTGATTGTCTAATAGTGGCAAGCTATTACTTCTATTATGAAGACACTTATCAATCTTAATAGTAAATAAAACCTATGTATGCATGCATTTCAATTTCCAATGGGACATGTCAACTACTATGAACAATGCAACTCATCCACTAGTGATATACATAGTCATTTTTCCAATATGTGCATGTTGTCCATGGATCAAGAAATGGACAAAGCACTAGGTTTATCTTCAACAGGTGGACACGTTTCTATCTAGTTCAGGTTTTAACTGAACAAGAAAGACTAATCCATAAATGCACTGACATAAACAATCTGAGCAAATGAAAAAACAATGCAAATAATACTTTGGTTGAGAAACTTAAAACTTCAAAGCCAAGAACTATTTCAAATACGAGTTATTTTCATTTTCATCAAATAAATAGAATTGTAGCTAGCCACTTCCATTCTTAATTATGGCTAGCAAAGAAATCGACATTACGTTGATGTATATATAAATAATATATATACATATACATAATTAGGATTTCTCTATGCATGCCATTTTTTTGTTTTTATTTATTTAATCAAAAAGGAAGGAGATTGACCCACGAAATGCAAGAGTGTAAAACAACTATAAAATGACATTGTAAAAGACATACAAATCTACAATTGTAAATCACTTGAACAAATATAGATTCAATGGTTTTAGCCTTGGACAATATCCAATTACCCAGACTTGATTTACATTCTCATTTAACAAATTCAAAGACTATTGCAAATATCACATGTATGTCTTCAACAGATAAGATTTGTATTTCCACGTTCATCATTGCACAAACTTTCCCTGCAAATTGTTTCTAATATTTGTATGGATGGGAGTTAAAATTGTTTTGCTAGTTTGAACATCAAGGCCTACTATTGAACCTGGCCTAAAATTATCTATGACAGCATTGAATTGTATAAGTTGGCGATGCATTTAGTCCATTGCCTCACATTAATCTGTCACTGTCCTTTGCTATTCCTATGTACAATTGTGTTTAATGCACATCCCTTTGAATTATCAATACATCTATTTGAGTTTGCAAGAATTTGAATCATTTTCATATTGTCTATGTATATGTATTTGAATCAGTTAGGGGACTTGGTTTTGTGAAGGCTTTCGATAGCAATCTATGCAAAACTTTACAATTCAAATGGAATTGTGGACCAGTGTAGCATAGATTGCTATCAGAAGAGCGTTCATAAAATCAAGTCTCCCTAATACATTTATGAATGCAACAATAGTGATGGCTCTTAAGGGGGGGAGCTGAGAGGTGTGCATCCAATTTTTGACAGTCCACATGAACAAAACAACAACAATTGTATGCATTCTTTTTCTCATGAAGAATATTTATGTCTCCACCCCAAGTTTTTTCAATGGCATTGAAACAACCAACAATATTATTTATTGTTGAAATAAAAAATTGAAGCATTTCTTACACACACACACACACACAAATATATATATATGTGTGTGTGTGTGTGTGTGTATCTATGTGTACACACACACACACACACACACACACACACATATATATATGCTTGTATTATATAATCATATATATATACAAGCATATATATTTGTATCTATGTGAAACAATAGACATTAGCCGAAAAAATACAAAGGAGTGGGAAAACTATGAAGCAATGCTGTAAAAGTCATGCGAAGTTAGAAATGCCTTGTTTTACAATCGCCCTAAAGTAGACATAGATTTAATGATTTTACATCTGGACATTTTCTAATGACTTAGACCTAATTTTCATTTTCATTTAATAAATTCAAGTGCAGTAGCAATGCATGCATCTGGGGGAAATATTATTTTTGGAACCATTCTTGATCATGAAAAATACATTACCATGTGAAGTCTTCATGAAGAAGAATGCATGGAAAGGCACATGTATATCAACAAACTCATCAAATATTTGCAATGGAAAAACTCGGTAGAATAATTATTATTATTAAAACAAATCAAGAGAATGAGAAAAGCAAGAGGAAAATACCATTGGCCAAAATGGAAATGAAGTAAAATGAACTTTGTATGAACACTTGTATTAATAAAGTGTTTGTATCAAACCCAAGATAAATATGCTCAACTAAGTAGCATGTATGAGAAATATGATAACTGATAGATTACAATGAATAATGTAATGTATAGTTTACGAGAATCCAAATAGTTTTATGTGCATAGAATCATTCAACTTGATGTATGTGGAAATGATAATTTCATTGACGTTATAGGTGCATGAATATCAACCGGCACCAACTGAGCCCCCTAATCAAACTTTACTGATATAGGCAAGTGCATAGAGAGATTAAAAGTAGCAATTAGGTTACGCAAGTAATAGTTGAAAGCATAAAACATATAAATAATATCTCGAAAGAGATATTTTTTAATATAGAAGAAAACCAAAATGAATAAATTGTTACAAATGTCTTCTTAACTACTTTTGAAGGGGCGGCAAGGACAAGAGCTAGATACCTAAATTCATTGATGGGAAGTGCACTTCATTCCATCAGATTCTTTTGTTAGTTGTTGATAGAAAACAAGAAAACATTAATGAATTATGGTGTAAAGTCTGTAGCTGAAGAGGAGACAGTGACTTGTAGAGGAAGTGAAAGAGGGAAGAGAAAGGAAAAACTAGAGCGCAACAGCGTAAGTGATGTTAAAATTTATAAATGACTTGTTTCTTGTTTTGAACATGATAGAATTAACCCCTCGTAGAAGACACAATTTTGGTATTGATCAGTTCCACCGAGCACATGAAAAAACAATGCAAAAGAACAATACTTACAAATCACTTGTTCTTGGATTTCAATATAATATGTATAAACCTTCTCAATAGACATGGATTTTATACACATATCAAATTACGATTAGCTCTTTCTTTGTTTCAAAGGTGGAACACATAGATCCTGTCAACAAATAGAGATGTCTATGTCATCAAACAATCTGAGCAAGTGAGTAAACAACACCCAAATGATAGTGCAACAACATTTTCCCAAGTTTCCCTGTCTGAGAGTCGGTGTAAGGAAACGAATAAACACTGCAAGTCATTGAAGTTTATACCAAAAGTCATTAACAAGGATTGCATTCAAGTCTATTGATATGGAACATAATTGGCACATTATATATGCATAGGCCCATTACTAGAATGCCACACATGGACAGAAACAGGAAGTGCGAGAGGACAACCATATCAAAGCCCTCTCAACAAATACAAAATTAATAATTTTACACCCAGATATTTTCCAACTAGTTGGACCTGATTTTCATTTCCATTTTGTGAATTGAAATGTAGTTGCAATGCATATGTCGGGAGAAAATACTTCTTCCATTCTTAATGATAAAATTTTCATATCTTTCAAATATCTTTGTTTAGTATTTTCAGTTTCTGCTTTTATAAGGCGGGGAACTAATGTTATCGCCTCAATCTTGCATATTAAAATTATTCTTGGGGAATGACACCGAAAAAATAAGGATATGGTTTTGGTAATGTTCTAGGGAATATTTAGAAAAAGCGATTTTTTTTTTGTTCTTGCTATTTTGTGATTAGCGGGTGTAACTTTCCTCGTGGTTTTGGCATTTTCTAAATTTTATTAATAATAATAATTATTGTAGGGAGCTTTGATATTGGAAATATTTCATGAGTTTGTTTGTATAGTTGTGTCTTGGCATGGACTCCTCTTGGGAATGCATGGCGTCTTGAGCAGTGAATTTGCATTTACTATTTGCATCTTCTCATTTATTGTGAGAAGACTAAAGTGCACCCATCATTATTGGGTTATGGCGTGAAGCTTTAAGTCTGTCAAGCAAAGTGGTATTTGCATTTTTTGTTCATTTACTTAGGTTGTTTGATGAGGCTGAAATTTGTCTCTATTGGAAGGGTTCTCATCTATGGTGTTGGAAGCGAGAAAGGTGGCGTTTGTAAGTTACTCTATCTTTTATGCTTTGATTTTCCTGTTTGCCTATTGCCTAGTACAAATATGTGAAAAAGTTCAAAACGAAACTATAAAAAACATATGAGCTTACAAACGCCTCATTTTTTGCTCCCAATACAATAGACATAGACCCCCTGAATAGATGCAGACTTAATCATTTTACACTGAGACATTTTCCAATTGGTTAGACCTAATTATCATTTTCTTCAACTAAATTCAAGTGCAGTTGTAGTGCATGCATGCCGATGAAATATTACTTTCAATCTTAATCATGACAAGCACACTATCATGCTACGTCCTTCACTAGTTTTGGATTTGAAAAACAAAGCGTTTGTAAGTTCCTATATCTTTTACAATGTCGTTTTATAGTTTTTTGCATTTCTACATTTTATGGTTAATTTGTACTGTGCGCGCTCATGCACTGCAACTACACTTGAATTTATTAAACAACAGTGAAAATTACGTCCAAGCAACTAAAAAATATCTGGGTATAAAATCATTTTATCTATGTATACATAAGAATGTATATAAGTGTATATATATATATGTTTGTATGTGTGTGCATATATATATATGTGTGCATGTAACTATGTGTATATATATGTATAGATATGTATATATATGCCTCTACATTTGTATATATGCATTTGTATATGTGTGTGTGCATATATATATGTATGTTTGTACACACACATATATATTTGCATGTAGTTATGCGTATATATATATGTACATATGTGTATATATATGTATATATATGTCAGTGTGTGTGCTCTGCATTTTGCATATATTTGGGTCTGATTTTATAGGTTGGTGCTTCCCCTTTGCACATATGCACAGTAATTGCACTTGAATTTATTAAATAACAATGAAAATTAGGTCCAGGTAATTGGAAAATATCTAGGAATAGAATCATTGTATCTATATGTGCATATATATCTATACATATGTATATGTATGCCTATATATCTGTACATAACAATGAAAATAACACTTTGTTTCACAGAATTTAAACTTCAAGCCCAAGAAATTCTTCAAATACGAACAATTCTCATTTTCACCCAATAGATTGAAGTGCAACTAGCTATTTCCATTTTTAATCATGGGTAGCAGAGAAATCCATATTAACAAATTATGGTGTTAAGTATTTAACTCAATAGCAGACAACAACCCATAAAAACAACCCATAATTGCAAAGGACTGAACAAGAAAGGCTAACCCATATTTATACTTACAAAAACAACCTGAGCAAATGGGAAAACAACACAAATAATACTTTGCTCAACAGAATTAAAACTTCAAAACCAAGAAATATTCAAAACACGAAATATTCTCATCTTCATCGAAAAAATTGAAATGGAACTAAGTATTTAACTCAACAACAGACACTAGCCCATAAAGAGTAGCGAAGAATAGACATAAACACACAAAATGCAAACAACAACAAACAATAGACATTGACCCATAAAATGAAAATATGTAAACCACTATAAAACGACACTGTAAAAGACTATAAATCCTTTCAAGAGACACATATTTAATGATTTTATTCCCAAAAAATTTCCATTTACTTACACCTAATTTTCATTTTCACTTACTAAATTGAAATGCAGTTGCAGTGCATGAGTGCACTCAGTAGAAATTAACCATAAAATTCACATATGCAAAGAACTATAGTCCTTCAATGAACAAGAAATTCTAACCCATAAATACACTTGGACAAACAACCTCAACAAATGAGAAAACAATGCAAATAACACTTTGCTCGACATAATTTAAATTTAACCCCAAGAAATATTTCAAATACGAACACTTCTAATTTTCACTCAATAGATTGAACTGCAACTAGCACTCCCATTCTTAATCATGGGAAGTAGAGAAATCCACATTAACGAATTACAGTGTTAAGTATTTAACTCGACAATAGACAACAACACAGAAATAGCCCACAATTGCAAAGTACCCAACAAATACCAAAGTTGCAAAAACAGGGACTCATCCATAAGAACACTTATTGATAGGAAATAGCAGAGATTAAACCATTGCCAAACTATGCATAATAATTCAGACAATGACATATGTGCCTGTTGAGAGGGTTTATGTCTATTGTATTGGAAGCAAAAAACAAGGCATTTGTAAGTTCCTATATCTTTTACAATGTCACTTTATATTTTTTTGCATCTTTGCATTTCATGCATTAACGTCTATTGTTTCTTGATGTCTGCATCTTGTGGGTTATTCTCTACTCTTTTGTACCTTTGAATGATTTTATGGATCAGTCTCTGTTCTTGAGTAGAAGACTTAACATAATAATTGATTAATGTCATCTTATGTGGTAAGCATGATGAAAACATGTATCAAATGAGACTAAAAATTAGCTCTAAGTAATTGCAAAATCTTGGATATAAAATCATTAAATATGTGTATGTTGAAAGAATTTATGTCTATTGTATGATGAGAGAAAGACAAAGAATTTGTAAGTTCGTATGTCTTTTACATCATTGCTTTATATTTTTTTTACAACCTTCCATTGTATGGCTCAAGGTGTATTGTTTGTTGTTGTCTGCATTTTGTGTGTTAATGTCTATTCTTCACTATCCTTGACTGTTTTCATTGCCTAGACTCTGTTGGTGGGTTGTAGTTGACATTAATCAATCCCTCCACTAGGTTTAAACGTTGTTGAGAAAAGAATTAGCAAAGACCAGTACACGTCAGTGCATGGAAAACATTATACAAAATCAACACCAATGTAAACAACTTCCAATGAGAAAATTACAAAAAAAAAGCCAAAGTTTGCTATGCACAAAATAATCCCACTGAATATAGCAAAAGCCTCATTTTTGCATGCCACCGTGCAATAGGCTTATGCTTTTCTAATGTTTTTGTTCCTAAACACATGTTAAATCCAAATGTTTTGGTTGATAAGCAACATTGTTCATAATAGTTGACCATTGGAAATTGGAATGCATTCCTATACAGATTTTATATTTATGATTAAGATTGATAGGTGACTTTTTTTTCAGGTAGCAATTGCAACCTAGATGATTTGCAATGTATATGGCTAGATAAAATATCAAGTTCATGGCATGCTATGCTGGAAACTTGTAAATTTAGCCTGTTCTTTAGTTGTATTCTATATTAACATAGCTTATTCTTCTTGCAAGAGAATTATTTTCATTAGATATAGAAAATGTATTGCATAGCAGTTATCTTTCCCTTGTACTGTTGTTTGCACCTATATTGTTTTTGCATTGTAGTCTTGCCTTGATTTGTGTTTTATCCCCTATTATTATGTTTTGTTTCTATACTATTGAAATGTCAATCAAGCAACATATTTTTGTTGGTATTTGCATATTTCAATGAATATTTCACTTTCATTTCAATTTATACATAAAAGCATTTGATCATTTGCTTCCAACCATTGGGCATAGATTTTGTTTTGCTACAAAAATCAACTGCAAAAAAGAGAAAAACTTTAGCAAAGTGTCATATCTTTTGTCCTTTGACATTTATTTTGTGAATATGGTCACAAAAAAAATTGTTAAAAAGGCACAAGCTATTACAAGAGCCAATTGCGATGGGAACTTATAAAGGAAATGTGCATGCATCTCTGGCACAATTGATGGAGCTCTGCAATTTGCACATTGTTTTCGATAGGAATTATTCGGTTGGAAGCCTAGCAATTGGTTGCTTGGTAGAAAACATGTTTTCCTTGATTGCCAATATACATTTTAGCAACTACATAATTTGGTTGACTAGAACTACATATCTACGAGGAACAAGGTCTCTAGTGCAAAAATCAAAACTACTTAGATTAGCTACTTGGAGGAAAACTGGTATTCGAGAGCATGGTTGTGTTTGTAGTCGATGAAGGCCACCGAGCTTGACTTAGTGGGTGAATGATGCGGAGTTTATGCAAAAGCATAAATTCAAAATTGTACAGTATATTGTCAAGAACTCTTTTCTAAAGTCAATCTAAAGTGATTTTCAATATATCATATTCGGAAAGACCAAATTTTCTCAACTTCTACCTAGACAAACATATATATAACTCTGCACACATGCACTTACATACGTGTATATATATACATATGTATATACAAAACAAGAACACACCCTTTTTATTTTGTGTGCAAAAAATATGCTTGTTGTATTTGACGTTGTAATGATAGTTGCACTTGTAGTTATTTATATAGTGTTGAGTAGTTGTCAAGACAGTTTGACAAAAAGCATGTATATCTGATGCAAAAGGTCCAAGAATGGAACTTCAGGGTGCAAGAAAAGTAAAGCAAAATGCAATGCCTTTTAGCTTTTGCACAATACAAACAAGAACACACCCTTTTGCTTTTGTGTGCAAAATTTTTTGTCATATGCATAAACAATAAACCAATATCATGGTATGCTTCAAGGTATTATCATTTTCTTGCAACAACCTAAACATAATTTGTTCCACTGCATTGGCTTTGTAGATGGAATATAGCATTCCCATACTGCAACATACTTTCATGCCTTTGCAACTACTTGGAGAATAACCACTCCAATGCAAACAAAACATAATCCCTCAACAAAATATCTAGAATCAATAACCATTAAGCTATTGTATAAAACCAGATTTTCATGATCTACCTAGTTATATACAAACCACTATTATCCCATTGCCACCTAATCCAAATTGCATATTTCTTAGCACACTTTAACATTGACATCTTAGAATCCATAAGGAAATAAACAATTATTTTCATTTGGAAGTTGTATCATGTCAATGAGCAAAGGCATAAGTGATGAACTTGAACTTTGCAATAGTGTCATCAAATTCTATTTTTTTTCTCGTGCTTCGATTTTAAACCCAAGCAACAATTGACATAATTAGGTCTACTCAAATACAATGTCTTGAAAAGCTCTTTTAAGTTATTCTATAAAATAATTCCTAACAAAGTAACATCCCGCTTTGAATTAGCCACTTTGCGCGAATTCCATATCCTTCATCAGCTATTGCTTTTCAAAAGTGGAAGCCAACACGTGCACAATATATTCTAAACAACTCCTTTCTAGAGTTAATTCAAAGTTCTTTTCAACATATCATATCTAGTGAGACCAAATTTTTGCAGCTGTTGCTTGGGTAAAAATTTGAAACCACATTTCTCCCTTTTTGTGCATCGCATTTTTATGGTACGTTTGTATATTTTTTTGATCCAAAGCGTACAAGATGCACTCGAATTTCTTAAACAATAGTAATAATTATACGACCATCTGCTATTGGAAATATTTCACTAGTTTTCTCTTATAGGCATGTCTCAACATGGGCTCTTTGTCGGGGTGTGTGGCATCCTAAGCAGTACATTTGCATTTACTATTTGCGTCTTCTCATTTACTGTGAGCATACTGAAGTGCAACCGTCATTAGTGGGTTATGGTGTGAAGTTTCAAATTTGTTGTCCAAAAAAACTTTTGTGTTGTTTTCTCATATGCTCAGGTTGTTTGATGGACCTGAAATTTGTGTCTGTTGGCAGTGTTTTCATCTATCGTGTTGGAAGCAAGAAAGGTGGCGTCTATAAGTTACTCTATCTTTTTCGCTTTAAATTTTCCCCTTTTTGTCTATGATTTTGGAATTAAAAACAAAGCATTTGTAAGTCCCTTTATCTTTTACAGTGTCGTTTTATACTTCTTTGCATCTGTGCATTTTATGGTTAATTTCTACTACATGCACTCATGCATTCAAACTACACTTGAATTTATTAAATGAAAAGGAAAATTAGGTGTAAGTAAATGGAAAATGTCTGGGAATAAAATCATTAAATTTGTGTCTGTTGAAAGGGTTTATAGTCTTTTACACTGTCATTTTATATTGGTCTACATATTTGTATTTTATGAGTGAATGTCTATTGTTTCTTGTTGTTTGCATTTTGCGTGTTTATGTCTATTCTTCACTAATCTTTATGGGTTAGTATTTGTTCTTGAGTTAAATACTTAGTTACGTTTCAATTTATTCGATGAAGATGAGAATAGTTCATGCTTTGAATATTTCTTGGTTTTGAAGTTTTGATTTTGTTGACCAAAGTATTATTTTAGTTGTTTTCCTATTTGCTCAGGTTGTTTCAACACAGACATATTTGATGATTTTATACTCAGATATTTTCCAATTACTTGGACCCAATTTCCATTGCTATTTAATAAATACAAGTGCAATTGCAATGCAATGCATGCATGCAGAAAATGCAAACAACAACAACACTTTCCAAATACTTAGGCCTGATTTTCATTTTCATTAATTATGTTCAACTGTAGTTGCAATGCATGCGTGCCCAAGAAATATAACTTTCATTCTCAATCATGCAAACCACAGTATCGTGCTAGCTTCTTCATTGAACAAGAAACAACAACCCATAAATACAGTTGGGAAAACAACCTGAACAAATGAGAAAACAACGCAACCCATGTCCCCATACAGTTGCTTAAGCCCATTGCCTACTTAAATTTAAGTACTTGGATTGTTCCCATGGAAAATTTAAAAAGTGGGAAAAGCATAGTTTAGAATGTTTTCCTATTTTTCAGAATCGACTGTTGTTTAGCAAATCCTCTAAAGAGAAAGAGATGTCTGTCTTAGCAAACAATCTGAGCAAATGAGTAAACAACATCCAAATGACAGTGCAAATTTTCTCCAAGTTTATATGTTCTAAGAGCCAGCATAAGGAAATGAATAAACAATGCAAGTCATTGAAGTTTACAGGAGAAGCCATTAACGATAATTGTATTACAGTCTATTGGCATTAAACATAATTGGCACATTGTATATGCATAATCCTGCTATTAGAATGCTATGCGTGCACAGAAAGAGCAAGTGTGAGAGGACACCCATATCAAAGAAGATTATAAGTCATGGAACATTTCCAACATTTACCAGCACAGTCCATCCTGGCAGAATCATTTTGTCATATATCTAATAATTATGGCAATGAACCTATCTTTTCGAAATACTCCATACCTGTTCTCATTTTTTGGTATAGTTGTGTCCTTGCATGTACTCTAATTGAGGATACATGGCATTTAAAGCATTGGATTTTCATTTACTATTTGCAAGTCCCTAGACTGAGTCATAGTTCTTGTCTGCCTTGTTTGCTCATTTGCCCAGATTGTTTGATGAGGCAGAGATTTGTATCTGTTGAAACAGTTTACATCTACCATGTTGGAAGCAACAAAGATGACATTTGTAAGCTCGTATATCTTTTACACTTTCATTTTGGAATTGTTTACTAAACAGGTCAAATTGTTCGATGAGAGTGAAATCAGTGTCATTTTCACAAGGTTTATGTCTAGCCTTCTCGTATTGAAGAATGAAGCACTTGTAAGTTGCTATATATTTTACAGTGTCATGTCATGTTTTTTTGCATCTTTGCTTTTTATGAATAAATGCCTATTGTTTGCTATTTCTGAGTGGATTTACAGCTTTAGCATTTGAAGGCGATGTCTTAGCTATTTATGGGCTTGCTATCACCACAACTCCTGGAATACCACCAAAAGCAACAGTTGTGCATGTTAATTTGGTTGATAATCATGGTCAAATAGGTAGATACCTGGTATTTGACATCAACAAACTTCAAAATCATATGAGATCTTAATAATATTTTTTCCCTCTTTGTTTTAAGGCATGCCTGACATAAATATCTCAATGCATATACTTTCCAAAACAATTGGAAAATGTAGACTGCATTTACTGCACAACAGAAAATGCATCAGTCATTTGATAAACAGGATTAAAAGAGGCAAGTACAATATCCTGCTTATGTCACATATAGGTTTATTGTTCATATGTTTAATTATCAATCTACTTCTCATTCTTGAATGTGAAATGTTTAGATTGGAAACAGATTCCACAAAGCCATTAAGCATTACAAAAACCAACAAAAGCAGCAATCATGCATGTCGACTTAGTTGACAACCATAGTCAAATGACATTAACTCTAAACAACAACAACAAACTATTTGACACGTTCCTGCCATTGTTATCACATCATCAAAGTGTCTCTTATAAAAATTTGTTCATCAGGGAAAAAATACAATATGAAAGAGGCAATGTTGATTATCCCCCTTCTTCTAAGTGCTAAAAGCACTATTGAGCACATTGACAAAGACATTTGTAAGTTCCTAAACCTTTTATGGTATCAGTTTTTGCATAGTTTATTTGCTTATACAAACTATTTCATAATAGTGAAATCTGTGTCTCCTACCAGGATTTATGTCTACATGTTGACAGCAAAAAACAATTCAATTGTACTTGACTATATAATTTATATTGTTACATTACAGTACTTTTCAGCTTTGCATTTTTTGAATTAATGTCTATTGTTCATTCTTCTCTGCATTCATAACAGCTTGTCCTTCGATAATTGTAGGTGTCTTTGACAACTAATGCTATCAAGCTTAAAGTCTACTCGGCAAAGGATACTGGCAATTGTTCTAACCAAATGAGAAAAAAAACACAAATAATACTTTGGTTGACATGCTTAAAGTCACAAAGCCAAGGAATAGTCCAAATAAGAAGAATTCTCATTTTTAGCAAGTAGGTTGAACTACAAGTAGCTATTTGCAATCTTGATCATGGTTAGTAGACAAACTTTGGTCATTGGATCAGTTTGTTACATGAGGCTAGAATTTATGTCTCTTGAGAGGGTTTACAACTACTGTGTAGCAAACAACAAAAATGAGAATTTGTAAGTTCCTTTCACACTATCATTGTTTGGATTGCTTATACTATTGATTACATTATCTAATGGAAGCCAAATTTGTGTCTATTAGCAGTCTTTGTGTATGTTTTTCTCGATATGAAGAACAAGGCACTTGTAAGTTGCTATAACCTTTAAACTATCATTTCATGCTTGTTAATATCTTTGCATTGTATCTGCTCGTTCCTGCTACTTTTTGCTTTGTCCATTTTACCATCTAATGTCTATTCTTCACTATATTTGAATGTTTCTATGATTGACTCTTTGTTATTGAATTAAATACTAAATACTATGATTCATTAATGGCACCTTCTTTGTTGCCCATGATTAAGGTTGGAACTAATATTGTCTTTCAATACAGAGACACAAAGAACTATAAAAAAAACCCTACAAAAGATAGAGGAACTTACAAACGCATTCAACTAGGTATTTACATTCTTAATTGTGGGAAGTAAACAAATATACATTAATGAATTATGGTGTTTAGTATTTAACTCAATAACAAATACTAACCCACTCAAGCAATCAACACTAGCGAAGAACAGACATTAACACAAAAAATGCAAACGCTAATAAACACTAGACACCAACCCATTAAATACAAAGATGTAAATCACTATAAAACGACACTGTAAAAGACAACAACTTACAAACACCTTGTTTCAACAAACACAAATTCCTATCGTTTCCCAATAATCCTTCATATACTTGTTCTTTTCCATCCATTCTCACTGCCATTGCATAGCATCATAATAACACCCTTATGCATATACAGTAAACCATTTGCATTCGTTGTCAATATGTTGTAATGCAATAGTTGTTGATGCGATATGGTATAAAGTTTTGACTTTCCTGATCAAATAATGTTTTCCAATGTTTAGTCTTTCCGGTCAAGAAAGAAAAAAGTCAATTGTACAATGTGGTGGTTTATATTGGAAATGTGTGATGGATTTTTCAACTTCTTTGAAATGGTTGTGCTCTTGTAATTGCTCTTTCCATGCATACATATCACCCTCATAAATGACCTATGCATACATAGCCTAATATTTATGTTTAATGTCAATAGAGTGTAATACAACTGTCATCAATGCCCTATGGTATAAAGTTCACTGATTTTCAATGTATATTCAATTTGATTACAATGGCTCACAAGCATTACATCTTTCTCTAGTGAAACGGCCTATATCCATCATAGTTGAGAATGGGGAGAATTGGAAAGAATTTGACTTGCTTTTCTACCTTCCCAGACAGATTTCCAAACAACCTACAGAGCTTTCATAAAGGTGCATGCTTTGACAAACAACATTGCTATGTACCAGAAGATGCCTTCTTCCATGTGGTGACTCAACCTTTGTTCGTAAAAGCATTTGTTTTCACTCAATTGTCAATGTCTCTTCTCTCCTCTAGCCTATTATTCATAAATTCACTCAAGATCATTGTGTCCACATGTAATAGTTGCATTTTCCATTGGACTTGCTATTTCCCTCTCCCGATACATGCACCTTTGCATCTATCATATTTGAAATAGAAAGCAAAAGATTTGTAAGTTCCTATATCTTTTACATTGTCATTTTCTCGTGTTGCTTACTCAATGACTTGCATTGTTCAGTGAAAGAGACATATGTATTTGTTGACAGGATCTATGTCTCCCATCTTTGAGACACCTGTCCTTGGTGCCTTCTCACAAGCATTACAAAGGACATTTGTAAGTTTCTTTTCATCTTGTCTCTCTTTAATATATAAGAATTTATTTTTCTAATATTTTCATTCTTTGTGCTTTTAAAAATTTCTTGCATTAACTAATTAGTACTTTTAATCTATTGATGCAGTCACCTGAATTAGTGAAGATTCAAAGAACATCCTAGTTGGTGATCATTGATATACATGCACTTATATTCACAATGAAATTGTCATTTCCATATGCATCAAATTGACTGATTCTATGTACATAAGACTATTTCAATTTATATAAACTATATATCTCATAATTCATTGTAATCTGACAAATACCATGTTTCACAGGATCCATGTCTATTGACAGGATCTATGTCTCTCATCTTTGAAACACCTGTCCTTGCTCCCTTCTCACAAGAATTCAAAAGGACATTTGTAAGTTTATTTTCATCCTCACTCTCTTTAATATTTAACAATTTCTCTTTCTAATATTTTCACTCTTTGTGCTTTAAACAATTTCTTGCATGAACTAACCAGTACTTTTGATCTCTGGATGCAGTCACCTGAAACAGTGAAGTTTCAAAAAATGTCTAAGTTGATGGTCACTAATATACATGCAGCTATAGTCACAATGAAATTTTCATTTCCATATGCATCAAATTGACTAATTCTATGTACATAACAATATTTGGATTTCCATAAATTATATATCTCATAATTCATTGTAATCTATCGAATACTATGTTTTTGATTTTGGTAAATTGATCAAGGATATTTATCCTGGCTTGGATAAGACTTATTGAACAAAACTTATCTCACCACAAATATTTGTTAAAATAGCTATTTATATAAACATTATCTAATTTCATCTAATTCCAGCGCAACATCACATTTTGCTACACTCATCTATCATTTATTTCATTGCTTTCCTCAAGGACTTTTCATTATGTCTTCATAAAGACTTGACATGATAGTGTGATGATCATGATTAAGAGTGGAAGCAAAATTTCCCGTGCACACATGCAATGCAACTGCACTTCAATTTTTTGCATGAAAACCAAAATTAGTTCTACGTAATTGGAAAATGTCCTGATATAAAAAAATGCTAAATCTATGTGTGATGTTTTGCAAGTGTAAAAGGAGGCATTTCTAACATCATATGGCTTTTACAGTATCGTTTTATACTTTTCACATACAGTGTTGTTTTATAATATTCTCACTCCTTTGTATCTAATTGGTGAATGTCTATTTCTTGTTTTTGTATGCACTTCCTATGCAAATCTCAATAATTGGAAAATGTCCAAGCCTTAAATCATTTAGTCAATGTCTTTTCAAATGATTTGTGACTGTCAGTTTGTATCTCTTTTAAACATTTGTTTTATAGTTGTTTTACATTGTTGCATTTTATGGGTCGATGTTCTTCCTTTGTCATTAAATAAATAAAATCAAAAAAATAGTTTCCCAAGACAAAATTCTAATTATGTATATGTCTACATATTACCTCTATATTCACCAATGTGTATCTGTATTATGAAAAATATTGATATACACATAAAATGCACATAGACATATAGTTCTACTATCCATAAATGAATTGTTCATGTATAGATATGCATGTGCATACGTTTATATATATATATATATATATATATATATATATATATATATATATATGTATGTATGTATGTATGTATGTATGTATGTATGTATGTATGTATGTATGTATGTATGTATGTATACACATATATATGTATGTGTAAGAAATTGCATTACATATAATAATACATACGTGTAGACACGTAAAATATATTGATTGACATTGTGCATCTGATCCTGACTACTAACATCATTTCATCTTGAATCATCCTTCGGTCTAACCATTTAATTAAATGCCCTTATCTGATTAAATTCATCAATATTCCTCTCTTAATTAAATAAATCAGTTATCTAATTAAGTCACCTTTTCTCGATAATTAAATTAACCATTTTGATCTAATTATCCGATTTAATTAAATAATTAATTTTATTTGACTAAATCTCTAAAGTCTATCTATTAAATTAAATAAATTACAACCTTATTTAGTTTGATCTAACATCATCCCTGTTAATTAAATAAATCATAAATATTTATATAATTAATCCCTTATCACATTCTTCTCATTATTTGATTTAAATAAATCCATAAATTTAAGTCAAACGGGTCACATCATTTAATCCCCTTCATTAAATTAATTAACTTTGATTAATTTAATCTCATATCATGTCACATCCTCCAGCTTTTACCACTTGCACATGAAAATAGATTTAATTGATTTATTAAATCCCTATTTTCCTCAACATTGCATCTTTTTGGAATATTCTCCAAGTTTGAATTCAAAATCTAAGTTGGCATGTACATCCAACAAGGCATTTACTCCATCTTACATGTCTTTTTCCTTGAGCCAAGTGGCATTTAATGCATTTTTCCTTCCCTCTTGCATGCCATTTCAACAAAATTCAAAATTCAAAAATAGGCATTTATTGGCACAATCCTCAAAACTTGCACATCCTCCATCCACTCATAGGTTGACAAGTGGCATCTTGCCATTGGTTGAATGTTAGTCCCACATTGCTCAATTTTGAACATTCATCCATCTTGGCATTCTATAAATAAGAGGCTTCATTTCTCATTTGATCATCCACAATTTGAGTAAAGTTACTATGCTCAAATATTTAGCCATTTCCATCCAATATCATTGAATCATAGCTAGGTTATGCAGATTTTTAGCTTGAAGCACTCACCATCCTTCATCAAAGTGGATCACTCATCAACAATACATCAATCTTGCATCATAGGAATTGGGAAAGGGCCAATTTTCACATCAAATTGGCACCAATTCCCCCATGGGATCATGAGTTTGCTAGTTTAATTAGGATTCAATCTCTTTTATTGTTATTTCATTGTGTTCTTCATTGTTTTTTCCTAATTTAAACTTTGTGAATGGATTTCATGGGGAATCCTTGTTCTTGCTTGCATTTCACAATCTAATGTGTTTGTTCTTATTGTTTTGTAGGTATTTGGATTGGGGTTCACACAATACTATATACATATATATATGTACCATTATATATACTTACACATACAAATACATTTATATATGTATATAATAATACATACTATATGTGTATATATACATACATATACATATACATATACACATATATATATATATACATCGTAGTCTATTGTTTAACTATTCCTAGTATACCAAATAATAGATTTTGTGCATATGTTTTTTTTTATTTTTTATTTTTTATTTTTTATAAAAAGGGGTAAAAACTTTATTGAAAATTAGAAGAGAACATTACAGCCAAAACAAAGGGAGCAAGCCCCAGAAATCAAAAGAAGCAACAAAGCAAGAACAGGAACAAAATCAACTATCTTCCAGTATCCTTATTTCCTCTTCAAGGAATCTATCCAAATCCTATTGTAACTCAGGGGAAACCTGCATCCAATCCTCAATCCTCCAGCCAGTTGTTGCCCATTTTTCACCTACAGGCTCAACCAGGCAGGATAAATCATGTGATAGATCTTCAAGAGGCCAAATGGAACATTCGCAACAAGGGAAAAAATCCTACATCTGGTGCTAGGTCACAGGGAGCTCAGTTGGAGAGCCTGCCCTAGGAAGGTTCGGCATGAAAATCCTCTAAGGAGAAAGTCGCCAAGATCGTCATGATGTCTTGCCGACCAACAAGAGGCCTCGCTGAATGGAAGCGTCATCGCCAACACGTCTTACCGATGGGATGTGGTCTCGCCGAAAGGAGGCGGTGTCGGCAAAGCACGTGAGCTTCACTGTGGAGTCTTGCCAAAGTCAAAAGGTCTCCCCGACTCTAAAGGCTCTCGGCGTAGGAGATTGAGTTCGCTAAGATGTCTCGGCGATAAAGAAAAGTCATGCTAATTGAAATAAACCTTCACCAAAGCAAAGCGCCTTCGGCATGAGGTCTAGCGACAGGCCAAGGTCTCAATGACAAGATGGAGCTCAGTGGATGGTCATGTTTTCGGGGAGATGTCTTCCCAATTGAGGGTGGTCTCGCCAACAACAAAAAAGACCTCGCCGAGAAAATTTGACTTCGGCATAAGGTCTTGCCAAAGTAAGGATGTCTCCCCGACAGGAAAAGGAGCTTGCCAAAGGATTTGGCCTTCGGCATAAGGTCCCAGCGATGCGGAGGGTCTTGCCGGTAAGGGGAGCCTTCGGTGTAACATTCTAAGTCAGAAAAGGGTCTCCCCGACTCGGTGATGTCTTGCCGACTAGTGAACAACTCGGCGAAAGAGAGGACCTCAGTGTGAGGTCTGGGCGAAGAAGAGGAGTCTCGCCGACATGAAGGAGCTCGCCAAGAGGCTGAAGGCTTCGCTATGAAGTCTTGTCGACCCAACATGGTCTTGCCGAAGTGAATTCAGCGGGGTTAAGGAAAGCAGCCGACGTGATATCTCACCGACCCAATAAGTCTCACCGATAGAAAGGAGGAGTCATCGTTATGAAGTCCCAGTGACCAGTAAGCGTCTCCCCGAAATGGATGCCTTCGCTAAAGAATGGGGAGTTCGTCATAATGTCTCAGCGAAAGAAATGTGTCTTGCCGATGGTTTCAGTGATATCAGTATGAATTTGCAAACTCGATAGAAGCTCTCATCGATAGTGTCATATTATGCCGATAGCTTCAAAGGGGAATAATCGCATCGGTGAGACACTTCCAGTGTCTCATCGAGATGCAATTCTGGCTGAACGAGTTTTGACCGCCCAAAGAATCTACGTGGAGTATGCTCAACCAATCAGAGAAAGCTACGAGTGAATTGTTGGCAGCTGAACTAGATGATGAAGATCAATAGAATGAAAGGCAACGAGTATCTATTCTAAGCTCAGGAGCATTCAAGGTGCTCGACAGGGAGGTTAGAAAGCGGACACGAGACCAGGAAATGAATGCGGTAGCTGCGAAAGATCTGAAGAGGACCATTCATGGAAGCAACTCCTTCACCGACATGGACAACAAGGACACACAAGAGTGCAACATTAACTATGTCAAAAGATCTAGGGATAGATCTTTTCTGAGACTGATATTTTTGTAATCCCTAAGGGGCCGACACTCTTTGGTATATAAGGCATTTTTTGCCTCTTTGTAAAGAGTTCGGATTATGCATTCTCGGGAGTCAATGATTTTTAACAATCCTTTCTCAGTTAATGTATGCTTTGTAACTCAACTAGAATTTGAAATACAACATAAAGTTTACCTTGGAAGCCATTGTTAATGTTTGTATTACTCTCATTTCTGTATTTTAGATTATGCAAGTTCTCAATTGTGTACTTATAAATCTGTATTCATACCTTAAAGCTGTGAAATTCATCTTTCCTTCTTAAGATATGTCTGTAGATCTAGCCTTTTAAGAATTATGCATAAGTCTAAAGGGGTTTTGTTGAGTAATTAAAACACTAACCATTAACTTTCTAGTGTATGTTCATCTTGTTTTTTATTTCATGATTTCTCATCAAACCCGGTGTATCACCATTAATTAGTTTTCATTCATGTACTCCTTCTCCCTTTTCCCTATACAGAATCGTTAGTTTAGGTGATACCCAAAGGAAGTCGGCCTTCTCCGAAGGTTCATTTCAACTACATGTGACCCACAGCCTTGAAATGATCCCATGTTGCTCTAGAAAGATCAGTCTCCATCACTGTGCGTAGGGTGCATTTCTAGGTGACAATAGTTTATGGCACGCCTGGTGGGACATAAATTAGATTGAACTGCTAGTTTAATATGCAACCAGCGAGTCCCAGACTTTATATAAGTCATTCAGCATACTTGGTGACTCCATAAAGAGGAAGAACTCCAAAAATCAGCGCCTTCTATAGTTTATGAGAAGAGTTCAGAAAAGAAGCAGCGGTGGTCCTTTCGAATATTTGCAGCTGTCACCACCAAGAAGACAAGGTAGATTAACAGAAAGGTGAGGAACAACAATTATCTTTTTTAGGAGAACTAAATCCACTCCTCCATCAGTAGGATTTCATTTTGTTGTACCAGTAAATCCACCTCAGCTACCTCCAATGGCTGCTCCAAGGAATCAACCATTTGTTGCGTTCAATGGAGGGAGTCCTTTAAATTTGGCACAACACAATGATATCCCAATGGAAGCCCTGAAGAGTCTACCAACTTTCACAGGGGAAGACCAAACTACTCCAATTGAACATATGAGAGATGTGGCTTTGTTATGCAGAGTCCATCACATAACCTGAGGATGTTGCAGTGAGACTGCTAGTTGCTTCACTGAAAGGAAGAGTTGTGCAATGGAATAGGAGCTTAGCAATTGGTTCAATTGCAACTTGGGACGAATTTGGAGACAAGTTGCATAAACAATTTCAAGACAAGTCTGATAACCTGTCTTTATTGGAACAATTAAGTACAATTAAGAGGGCTCCACAAGAGCAAATGAATAATTTCAATTTCAAATTTCAAAGAACCTGGGATAGAATCCCTGCAACGGTGAGGCCACCTCCAGAATATGCATTTTTGTACTTTTTGAGGGCTCTTAATAGCGATATAGTTGTTATGATACAATCAATGGGAGGGGTTTCTCTATCGGATGCCTTTGAAATAGCAATCAGGGCTGAAAATAGCCTAATACAGGCCGGTAAACTGCCTCCCAGGCCACCAATGCCTATATTCCCAGAGATTCATGCAAATATTCCTTTGCATATACCACCTTTTGCACCTTTGCCACCTGTTCTAGCTACTGTAACACAAGAGAATGTTGCTTCGAGTTCTCCAAATGAGTTACAAGAGATCAAAAGTTTATTACAAACTTTTGGAAATAAGCTTGTGAGCTTAGAAAAGCAACAATCATATAGTAGGCCTTACCAACAGCAAAATCTAGGTCAACAACAAGCATATCAAGGTACTAGACAAGCTTACCAGGGTAATTACCAAGGCCCAAGACAGAATGTGAACACAAGACCCTTTCAGGCCTATGCCCCATCCCCTGTTAGTGTGATCAAGGAGTTGGTTCCTATCCAAAACAACTTAGCAGCAGATTATGAGTGGTGTTACCCTTGTAACTAGCCTCATAACCAAGCCACTTGTTCAAATGGACTCATTAATTAGGCACTGATGGTACAAAATACCTCAAGTTCACAACATGTACTTAATGATCCATTTCTCCAACACCAAGATCAACTTATCAATGATGCTACCTTACTTAATTGGCAAGGTGAAGAATTATGTGGATTGAGTCTGGATAGTTCTCCAGTTGCAGCTAACACTAGAGCAAAGAAGAGAGCATTTGAGCTTGATCAAGTAGCTGAAAAAGGAAAGGCAACAACTACAGAACCATCTACGTCTCGAGTGACCCCTGTTTGGCAAAGAAATCAACAACTCCCAGACAAGGAGCAGCCACACTTACAAGCTGATCACACTGGCATAAAGGTACATCATAAAGCAAACCCAATTGTGCCCTTTAATATTCTTGATAGTATGAAGAAAATGAATGTTACAATGTCTATGTGGGACTCATTAGCCATCCTAGGTCAAAAGGATATGTTACAGTCAGCCTTGTCAAGTTTGAAAATGTCTGATGAATCTGAGTCCCCAATAGGTCAGGTTAGGGCTGTGTTAACAAATAATCCTCAGGGAAATGATCAACAGCCTGGCATAAAGACAGGAAAAGGAGTTAAACCACCTCCTTTTTACATGTCAATGATCATAGGTGATAAGTTAGTTCATAACTGTATGGTAGATAGTGGAGCTAGTAGCTCAGTGATGCCAAAGCAGATTGCTGACAAGCTTGGACTAAAGTATCAGCCTTTAGAGAAGGGAGTGATCCAATTGGATGGTACTTCAGTTAACACATTGGGCATCATTAAAGATTTGAGTCTTACCCTTCATGCTTGCCCTAACTTTGCAGTTCCCCAAGACATATGTGTTATAGACCTTCCACCTTTCTTCTCTTTGTGTTTATCAAGAGACTTTATAGCCAAGATAGGTGGTTACGTATCAGCTGATTGGTCACACATGCTGTTTAGAACAAGATATGGGACTAGGGTTACCATTAAAATTTGAAAGGTTGGCTAAAGATCACATTGAGCCATATAGTTCAAGTCCTATCAATGTTGTCCCCATTCCTCCAGACACAAATTGTGTTGTTTCGACTGACAGTGAGCTGGTTGCCGCTCAAGAGCTTCAATCAGAAACCATCCTTGATGTGTTGTTACATGAATGGGCAGTTGAAAATGTGTTGGACAGTCCTGAAAACCTCATTCAAGATGCTGGTATGGGTAACTATGTCATTCTTGAGCCTGACACAGAGATTCCAAACCTAGAGAAAGATGCAGACCAGTTGCTGCAACCACTAAGCGGACTTTGGGAAATATTTTTTTATGGTTCCAAGAGCAAGAATGGGGTAGGTGGAGGTGCAATGTTGATTTCTCCACAAGGCGATAAGTACTTTTCAGCCTTCCGTTTTGCTTTTGCATGCTCTAATAACACTGCTGAGTATGAGGGCCTTGTTCAAGGTCTTGAGTGGGCAAGGAAGAGAGGAATAACCCCCTTGAAAGTTTATGGGGACGGTGAGTTAATTGTCAATCAAATAAGAGGCCTGAATGTTGCAAAAAATGACACACTAAAGTCTTATAGAAACAGAGTGTGGAACATGCTTGAGGATTTTGACGCTTTTAACTTAGTGTCTATTCCAAGGAATCAGAACAAGCATGTTGATGGGCTTGGAGCCATTGGGGCACAGTTTGATATTCCAGGTGAAATTAGAAAAGAGAAAGTACAGCAGTATGTGAAGGTTGTAGTCAGACCATCAATTCCTAATAACAACATTCACTGGCAAGTTTTTGACAGCGATGAACAGATTCTTTCTTTTTTGCTCGAAGAAGATCAGTTCTCCATGGTGAATCAAGCAAAACTTAAGCAATGGTATGATGAACAAGTCATACAGCTGAAGACAAATAAGTTACCCAAAGGTCTTGTTACCTTAGAATCGATTTTCAGCACTGACGATCAGCTTAGAAAGGGTAAAGTTGGCTTGCAAGTCAAACAAGAGCATTATGAAGAACTGGAGATTTTCAAAGGTAAACTCCTTAAGATAGGAAAAATTTGTTCACATGAAGATAAACAATCTTTTGTTACCTTATGCCAAGAGTTTCATGATGTCTTTCCATGGGAATACTCAGATTTGAAAGGGTTTGATCCCCATATTGCCCAACACACAATTGAGTTAGAGCCTAATGCTAAGCCAGTAAGGCATAAACAAAGGCCCTTGAATCCTAAGCTTGAGCCCTTAATGATTAAAGAGCTGACTAAATTGGTTGAAGGGGGGTATCATCTTTCCAATTAAACACACTTCATGGGTTTCTAACCTTGTGCCGGTTAGGAAGAAAAATGGTGAAATAAGACTCTGTGTAGACTTTAGGGATCTTAACCGATCATCTTTGAAAGACCACTACCCGCTGCCCTCCATGGAGCAAATCTTACAAGTAGTTGCTGGTTCTGAAAGATTTTCCTTGTTAGATGGTTTTTCGAGCTATAATCAAGTGCTAGTTAAAGAGGAGGACCAGTTCAAAACTGCTTTCACAACTAAGTGGGGCACCATGGCATACAAAAGGATGCCTTTTGGTCTATCTAATGTTGGTGCCACGTTTTAGAGGGCCATGGACATGGCGTTCCAAAGTTTGATCAATAAGATTATGTTGATTTATTTAGATGACATAACAGTGTATTCAAAAATTGCACAAGAACATTTGTCACATTTTAGGCAAGTTTTTGAAAAATGTAGAGAATATGGGATATCCCTCAATCCTACCAAAAGTAATTTTGCAGTTCATGAAGGTAAACTTTCTGGCCATATAGTATCAAAAGATGGAGTTTCCATTGATTCTGAAAGAGTTAAGGCTATATTGGAGCTACCATTGCCTAATCATAAGAAGGGATTGCAAATCTTTTTAGGGAGGATTAACTTTCTGAGAGGATTTATTCCTGATGTTGCAAAGTTGCTACAGCCTTTGACTACCATGCTAAAAAAGAATGTAGTTTTCAGTTGGACAAAGGAGGAAAGGCGTAGTTTTGAAGAAATCAAGGAGGCTTTAGCATCTACCCCAACATTGGTAAATCCAAATTTCTCTAAGGATTTCTTTTTGTATGCTTTTGGCAGCACTAGTTCGATCTCTGCCATGCTGGTACAGAAAAACAGTGATGACCTAGAACAGCCCATAGCTTTCTTCAGTCAGGTGCTTGCTGATTATGAAGAGAGGTATACTTTTGTTGAGAAGCATGTTCTCACTGTGATCAGAAGCCTGAAGAAATTTAAGCCTCTAGTTTCAAATAATAAGATTCATATTCTGGTAGCACACTCAAGTGTGAAGGATTTTCTATTGAACAAAGATCTGAATGAAAAATAAGTAGGGTGGATCACTAAGGTCGTGGAGTATGATGTAGATATTAAGATTACCAAACTAGTTAGAGGTAAAGGTCTCTGTGAACAACTTGCTACAAGGTCAATCAGTGAAAATGAATTAGAAAAGGATGCTACTTTGGCTAATACAAATGAGTCTCAGGATGCCCAAGATGATATGCCTCTGATAACAACAAATTGGGTTCAAGGTATGACCCATTTTTTACAAACTGGTGAGTGTCTATTAAGTTTGAACAGAGCTAAAAGAAGATACTTCAGACTGCAGTCCATACCATATGTGCTGGTAAACAATGTTCTTTTCAAAAAGGATTTGAATGGTGTTCTATTAAGATGTATTCACGGTGATAAAATTTGGAAGGTACTTCATGAGTTTCATGATGGAGCTGCGGGAGGTCACTTTGCCCCAAGAACTACTGCTTGGAAAATCATGAGAGCTGGTTACTACTAGCCCAGCTTGTTCAAAGATGCATATGCCTGGTCAAGAAAGTGTGTCAAATGTGCTCTATTTTCAGAAAAGGAAAAGCTGCCTGCTATGCCTCTGCACCCAATTCAAGTGGAGCAGCCCTTCATTAGATGGGGCATTGATTTCATTGGGTCAATAAATCCACCTTCCAATACTGGTCACAAGTGGGTGCTCACTGCTACAGACTATTTCACATGGTGGACAGAAGCAATAGCTTTGAAAGAAGTGAAAGAGTCTTCAGTTTTAAGCTTCTATGAAGATATAGTCACCAGATTTGGAGTTCCTGACTCTATCATATTTGATAATACTCTGGCATTTGTAGGTCTAAGAGTAACTGATTGGGCTATTAAACATGGCATTCATTTGAATACATCATCAAATTATTACCCTCAGGGTAATGGTTTAGCTGAAAGCACGAACAAGAATCTCATAAGGACTATCAAAAGAACCATGGAGGATAATCAAAGGACCTGGCACATTAATTTGAAGTATGCACTTTGGGCAGACAGAGTGACTCCTAAGAGGTCCATTGGTAATTCACCATACATTTTAGTTTATGGCAGAGAGGCTAGATTACCTCTATCTGTGGAGCTTCCCGCTCTAGACATTGTTCACCAGTTGGAAATGTCTGAGGAACAGGACCCAATGTTCGTTAGATATGTAGAGCTCATGGAGCTCCAGGAAGTGAGAGATAGAGCAATGAAAGCTTTGGAGTATCACCAGCTCCAAACAAAGAGAACGTTTGACAAGAAAGCTACAGCCAAATATTTTAAAGAGGGTGACATTTTTCTCAAATGGGATGTTCTAAAGAGCAGGTCGGGCCATCACACAAAGTTTGACAACATGTGGACGGGCCCATTTATCATCAGAGACTGCAAGGAAAACAATGCTTATCAACTGACCACAATAGAGGGTGAAGTACTTCCCATCCCAGTCAATGGGATACACCTCAAGCCTTATTTTGAGGTTTGATAGGCTCTTCTATTGTACATATTAGGTTAGATTTTATGTTTTCCATAAGTGTTATTTTAGCACAGTAAATATTTTCTTTCAGTTTCCCTTGTTTTGTTGTTTTGGGCAACCTGTTGTGTTCTATGGGTTTTAAGCGAGTTTCATCTATGTGCAAAGTTGATGTTTTATTCATTTTCTGAGTTTCCCAATGACTCCATGCCCAATGGACAAGTTTTGGCTACCGGTTTCTATGTTTAGTAGGCAAACATCTAGCAAAGGTCGCCAGAAATGTTGCCCATTTTTCACCTACAGGCTCAATCAAGCAGGATAAATCATGTGATAGATCTTCAAGAGGCCAAATGGAACATTCACAACAAGGGAAAAAATCTTACATTTGGTGCTAGGTCACAGGGAGCTCAGTTGGAGAGCCTGCCCTAGGAAGGTTCGGCATGAAAATCCTCTAAGGAGAAAGTCGCCAAGACCATCATGATGTCTCGCCGACCAACAAGAGGCCTCGCTGAATGGAAGTGTCATCGCCAACACGTCTTACCGATGGGATGTGGTCTCGCCGAAAGGAGGCGGCGTCAGCAAAGCACGCGAGCTTCGTTGTGGAGTCTCACCGAAGTCAAAAGGTCCCCCTGACTCTAAAGGCTCTCAGCGCAGGAGATTGAGTTCGCCGAGATGTCTCGGCGATAAAGAAAAGTCATGCCAACTGAAATAAACCTTCGCCAAAGCAAAGCACCTTTGGCATGAGGTCTAGCGACAGGCCAAGGTCTCAACGACAAGATGGAGCTCGGTGGATGGTCATGTTTTCAGGGAGATGTCTTCCCGACCGAGGGTGGGCTCGCCGACAACAAAAAAGACCTCGCTGAGAAAATTTGACTTCGGCATAAGGTCTCGCCGAAGTAAGGATGTCTCCCCGACAGGAAAAGGAGCTTTCCAAAGGATTTGGCCTTCGGCATAAGGTCCTAGCGATGCGGAGGGTCTTGCCGATAAGGGGAGCCTTCGGTGTAACATTCTAAGTCGGAAAAGGGTCTCCCCGACCCGGTGATGTCTTGCCGACTAGTGAACAACTCAGCGAAAGAGAGGACCTCGGTGTGAGGTCTGGGCGAAGAAGAGGAGTCTTGTCGACATGAAGGAGCTTGCCAAGAGGCTGAAGGCTTCGCTATGAAGTCTTGTCGACCCAACATGGTCTTGCCGAAGTGAATTCAGCAGGGTTAAGGAAAGCAGCTGACGTGATATCTCACCGACCCAATAAGTCTCACCGATAGAAAGGAGGAGTCATTGTTATGAAGTCCCAACGACCAATAAGCATCTCCCCGAAATGGATGCCTTCGCTAAAGAATGGGGAGTTCATCATAATGTCTCATCGAAAGAAATGTGTCTTTCTGATGGTTTCAGTGATATCAATATGACTTTGCAAACTCGATAGAAGATCTCATCGATTGTGTCATATTATGTCGATAGCTTCAGAGGGGCATAATCGCATTGATGAGACACTTCCAGTGTCTCACCAAGATGCGATTCTGACTGAACAAGTTTTGACTGCCCAAAGAATCTACGTGGAGTATGCTCAACCAATCAGAGAAAGCTACGAGTGAATCGTTGGCAGCTGAATTAGATGATGAAGATCAATAGAATGAAAGGCAACGTGTATCTGTTCTAAGCTCAAGAGCATTCAAGGCACTCGATAGGGAGGTTAGAAAGTGGACACGAGACCAAGAAATGAATGCGGTAGATGCGAAAGATCTGAAGAGGACCATTCATGGAAGCAACTCCTTCACCGACATGGACAACAAGGACACGCAGGAGTGCAACATTAACTACGTCAAAAGATCTAGGGATAGATCTTTTCTGAGACTGATATTTTTGTAAGCCCTAAGGGGCCGACACTCTTTGGTATATAAGGCATTTTTTGCCTCTTTGTAAAGAGTTCGGATTATGCATTCTCGGGAGTCAGTGATTTTTAACAATCCTTTCTCAGCTAATGTATGCTTTGTAACTCAACTGGAATCTGAAATACAACATAAAGTTTACCTTGGAAGCCACTGTTAATGTTTGTATTACTCTCATTTCTGTATTTTAGATTATGTAAGTTCTCAATTGTGTACTTATAAATCTGTATTCATACCTTAAAGCTGTGAAATTCATCTTTCCTTCTTAAGATATGTTTGTAGATCAAGCCTTTTAAGAATTATGCATAAGTCTAAAGGGGTTCTGTTGAGTAAGTAAAACACTGACCATTAGCTTTCTAGTGTATGTTTATCTTGTTTTTTATTTCATGATTTCTCATCAAACCCGGTGTATCACCATTAATTAGTTTTCATTCATGTACTCCTTCTCCCTTTTCCCTATACATAATCGTTAGTTTATGTGATACCCAAAGGAAGCCGGCCTTCTCCGGAGGTTCATTTCAACTACAGGTGACCCACAGCCTTGAAATGATCCCATGTTGCTCTAGAAAGTTCAATCTCCATCACTATGTGTAGGGTGCATTTCTAGGTGACAACACCAGTATCATGCTCAGAGGCACATTTAGCCAAGCAGTCAGCAACTTGATTCCACTCCCTCAGGATATGAACAAAAGAAACTGCCTCCATCCTAGAGCTAACCTGAAGAATACACTGAACAACTAAAGCCAGCTGCCAATTAATATCAACCATCTTTCTTTCATTCAACAAATTAATCAAAATCTGCGAATCAGCTTCACAAATAACCTTTTTCAATCCCAAAGCAAGGGCCTGCTCCACAGCATAAAGAATCGCCAAGCCCTCCATGAGATTAACAGTCTTCTCCCCTTCATGAATAGAGAAAATGAATATCACTGAACCCCCAAAATCCCTACTGACCCCACCAATCCCAGCAGGTCCAGGATTACCTCTAGAAGATCCATCAGAATTGATCTTCAAGACTCTAGCCAGAGGAGGTAACCACCTACCCATCCGTTGCACTCTCCTAGTCCCATGCCTACTTCTCCTTGAACCACCAGAAGAAGAATGTATCCCCTAAAGACCCAATCTATCCACCAACTCAGCATCCCCTTTCCCCAGGGGAAAAATACTTCACTCTTAGCCACAACCGACTCATGTATCATACCTAATATATGCATCCACACCTGCTGACCCACCAATTTAACACTGCGGAATATCCTGCGATTTCGCTCCAATCAGGTCTTCCAAAGAAGAAAAGTAGGTCCAACATACCAAACCTCCTCCAAAAAGGAGTCCAACGAGGGGGGTCTTCCCATATTATCCCAAAAATCCACCAACGAGGAAGCATGAACACAAGGTTGCTTCCAAACCTCCCACCACCAGTGCTAAAGTTGCACAACAAAGGGACATTGTAAGAACAAGTGTGAGGAATCCTCTTCCTCTTTCCCACAGAGAACACATACTGAAGGCCCCTGGAAGCCACGCTTACGAATGTTATCCCAGGTCAAACACCTATTCCACGCTAAAGTCCACACAAAGCAATTACACTTAGGCCATGATAGCTTACTACACACCCTCTTCCACCACTGAACCTCCACCCTAACCAACTTTTGAGCCAATAACACATGATATCCACAAGCAACAGAGTAAACCCCCTTGGGATTGTGAGCCCAAGTAATAATATCCTCTTCTAGTATAGAGCTACAATGTCTATTGCAAAGAATCATGTTAAGCTCAACCTTGCCATCCTCCTCACCCAATTCTGGCCACTGAGTTGGATCCTTCCAACAAGTCCTCTCCAATTGACCATAAAAAGAGAAGGTCTTAAAGTCACTCACCCTAGACCAACCAGCCGCAAGAAATCTCTGACTCAAAGGAAGCAAGTGAGGAAACTAAGAGATAAGCAGAGGGAAACCATCCCAAGAGTTTGACCAAAAAAGAGCTTTCAAACCCCATCGGCAGATCCAAAATAATCCTTCCTTAATGAGCTGCGCACCCTTCTGAAGAGTACTCCAAATCACCGAACCTTTCCCTTCAAGAGGGTACCTAAGGAGATCATGCTGAGGGACTCCAGGGAAATACTTATGAGATAATATCTTGGCCCACAACTGATCTTGCTCCACACACCATCACTAGAAAAGTTTAGCATCCACAGCCACTCCGAACAAAGTAGATTGACGGAGACCCAGACCTCCATATTGCTTTGAACTACACACATCTTCCCACTTAACCAGGCTCCACTTGGAGGACAACAAGTTTCCAGCCCATAAAAACTGTCTTTCAAGAGAATCCAACTCCTTAAGAAACCCCACTGGAGCCACCTGAAGCATACATCTGTAAGTAGGGAGTGCTTGCACAACTGACTTAAGAAGCTGAACCTGCCCAGCAAAAGACAGCCATCTATGTGTCCAATGATTGACTTTCACTCAAAATTTATCAATGATATTCTGCCAAGAGCCCTTGGGAAGACAACCAACAAAAATTGGAATTCCCAAATACGTAAAAGGGAGAACCCCTATCTAAAATCTCAAAATATTAGCAATTCTTCTCTGAATGGGGGTAGGCGTATTGAAGAAGAAGATGGAAGACTTATCCTCATTAATCAATTGTCCCGAAGCCACAAGGTAAACATCTAGCAACTATCCCAAAAAAGTAGCTTCCCTGATAGTAGCCATCCCCATCAAGGCTGTATCATCAACAAACT
Source organism: Sequoia sempervirens (assembly GCA_007258455.2). Taxonomy (NCBI): domain Eukaryota; kingdom Viridiplantae; phylum Streptophyta; class Pinopsida; order Cupressales; family Cupressaceae; genus Sequoia; species Sequoia sempervirens. The sequence goes on along the minus strand of VDFB02000008.1, from coordinate 282,340,249 downwards.
GTAAATGAGACTGCGGAGGTAAATCTCCGCCCCAATGCCAACCCTGAATGATGCCCAACCCAACATTTATTTTCAACAAACATCCAAGACCTTCAGCAAGAAGAAGAAATAGGTACGGGGAGAGAGGGTCCCCTTGGCGAAGCCCCCTAGAAGCCCCAAAAAGTTCATAATTATTACCATTTATCAAAACCAAGAAGGATACTAAAGTAACACAGTTCATAACCCATTGGATCCATTCCTCACAAAACCCAAAAGCAACAAGGATCTTCCGAAGGAAGGACCATCTAACCCTATCATAAGCCTTAGCCATATCCAGCTTAATGAACATTGCCTTCTCATGGGAACTAGCCATGGAGTGGATGGTCTCAGTAGCAATAACAACCCCATCCAAAATTTGTCGACCCGCAACAAACCCACTTTGTTCTTCTGAAATTAGCACTTTAAGCCACTTCTTCAATCTCTCAGCCATTAACTTTGAAATAATTTTATATGCCACATTGCAAAGGGAGATAAGCCTAAACTACATTAACCTATTTTCCCCTTCACACTTGGGAATGAGAGCAATGAAAGTGGAATTAAGAGCATGCAACATCTGCTTGTTCCTCTGGGACTCCTGAACAACCGCCAGAAGATCCAACTTTATGGTATCCCAGAACTCTTGAAAGAACTCTATTGGGAAACCATCAGGGCCAGGAGATTTTCCTTTGTTGATCTGAAACACAGTCTCCTCCAGCTCCTCTAGAGAAATCTCCCTCATCAGATAGTCATTCGCCTCCCTGGAAACCAACTGAGGGATACAAGAAAGAACCCATTCCTCCTCTACTGAGCCCCCTTGTGAATCCTCTTTGAAAAGAGCAGCAAAATACTATGATGCCTCAATCTCGATTTCCTAAAACGAGACAACACGATCCCCCCTGTCATTAACCAACACAAAGATAGAGTTACCATGCCTCCTGGCCTTCACAGAATTAAAGAAAAATGTAGTGTTTTTTTCCCCTTCCTGCAGCCATTCAACCCGAGCCTTCTGCTTCCAATAAACCTCTTCACGTAACTCACATTCCTCGACCACCTTCAAAGTCCTAGCCTCTTCTTTCAAAAGATCCTCTGAGACCCCATTATCCCGAATCAATCTCATAACATTATTTAACTCTTCTAGGACAATGGCCTTATCATGAAAAATATTACCAAAACACCGACGGTTCCACCTTTTAAGCTAATACTTGACAAACTAAAGAAGCTTGGCGAAAGTATACATTGCAGTACCAAAAGCAGGTCTACCTATCCTCCACCACATGCCCACTTGGTCATAAAGAGTAGAGTCTCGTAACCACATAAGCTGGAATTTGAAGGAAGGAGAATGAGGCACTTGAGCAGAGATGATACTAAGCTTGATAGGTCAGTGGTCCAAACCCCTCCAATCCAAAATTTTAGAGGAGGTTGACCACAAGTCACCAACCCAATAACAGGATACCAAGAACCAATCCAACCTCTTAGTGACACAGTCCTCACCAGTCCTCCTATTATTCCAAGTAAAACGACCATTACTGGGTTGAACATCAATAAGATTTAGTTTAGAAATGCTATCCCTGAGAAGCAGTGCAGAAGGCTCCAATCGAGCAATTCCACCCCTTTTCTCAGACAACTCCACTATAGCATTGAAATCCCCAGCCAGAATCCACGGGTGGAAAGGAGCCAGGCTACGAACATATCGAAGGTGGGACCATAGAAGCTGCTTACCCTAATAATCAATAGGCGCATACGCATTGGAGAGGAGAATACATTCTCCTGTCACAAAGCATAAGGCCACCAACGAAATTGTAGACTTAGAAGACATCCACCAGAGAGGGAAAATCCTCTGTGGGTTCCATAAGCAAGCCACCCCCCAAATGCACCGTGAGCTCCAACACACTGACACTCGCCATACTTCCACAACTTAGGTACCATATTTAGAATACTCTCCACAGAAAGCTTATTTTCCTGAAGAAAAAGAACATCCGAAAAATGATTCCTAACCAAATCACGAACAACTTTTTGTCGAGGGCCACTGTTCAAGCCCCTTACATTCCAAGATAAGACAATCATTGCTGGGTACACAAGAAGTGTGAATCCAGGGTCTTAACTGCCCCTGACTCCACCAGAGTTTCCCCAGTTGTTTTAATCTTTTTCAAATCCTTTTTCCTACCCAGCTTGGGATTCTTCTCACCAACCCCTTTCTTTGGATCCTTTTGCTAAATACCCATGCAAGAAGAGGACATGGATCTCTTTCCAACTTCCACACCAATCTTTATAGGCAAAGGAGAACCCTCTCCCCCACTCGTCAAAGCCCCAATCATAGGAACTAGCCCAGCCGAAACAATCAACTGTTGATCTGTGTCCATCTGCCCAACACCCGTGTCCTACACAACCTGTATAGCCTCCGAAGGAGGCCCATCCTTTCCTGAACCCAAAGTTACCTGATCCAAGTTCATCAGACCTAGATTCACTTCCTGTTGGTTGAGATCATCCAGCACCTCAAACCTGTTAAAAGAAGCATCATCCTGCCTCTCCCCTAGAGTCCTCTTCTACCCTTGATTCCTATTATGAGCTTTCACAGGAATATATCCATCCTCCCCAGTACCATCACCCGGAATAGGCCCCTTCCCCTTATCAGCCCCAGGTGGATTGCAAGGATTGTGGCCAGATTGGGTCCCCATCAGCTTAGCCGTAGGGCACCTGCGCTACAAGTGTCCATACTCATGATAGAATCGACACCGAAAAGGTAGAGTTTCATAGTCTAACTGTTGCACCCATGTATATGATCCTGCACTCACTTCCACAGAATCTGGCAATGGCATGCTTAAATCAATTTCCACACAGATACGGGAAAAATTCATTACCTTTTTAAATTGCGTCTGCTGAGAAGACCCAATTGGTTTACCAAGCATTGAAGCCACTAAATGTAGAACATCCTCTCGCCAACATTCAACTGGAAACCACAACAACCAAACCCACACTGGAACCCTATTCAAGAGCTCTTCAGTCGGATTGAAACCTGCATGCCACAGCTTCATAAACAAGCCCACTTGGTTGTAGAAACAAGGACCCCCTTCAAAAATCCTATTCCGATCCGCCATGCAATCAAATGAAACCATAAAGTAATTATTCGCTAAGAGCCTAATCTCCATCTCTCCTTCCGGCAACGAGGTCCTCTAAGCCCAAGATTCCAAAAATTGCAATGAGACTCTTAAACCCATAAACTTGCAATAAAAAGAATGTTTCAAATAATATTCAATATCATCCGCCAGCATCTCCATCGGGATAACCAATTTCGGTCTCTCCTTACATCTTTCCAAGCATCCATTAATCTTCGTAATCTTAGATCCTCCAGATGACCCAGACCCATTCAACTCTTGATTCAGTGCAAACAAATTATTCTCAAAAACCTTCGTACCCTGTGACAGAGGTTTCGATCCAAAGGTTGATTGGAAATCCATCATGGGGTTAGCCCTAGATGCTTCCCCTCGAGACATGAACCCAGAGCAAGACCCTAAGCGGACATGCAAGCCCCCAAATCAAGGGAACAGAGGAAAATGTCTACATGAGGGTTGACACAAAACCCCTCTAGCTCCACCCACAGCCCACCACAACTCAAAAGTTTCAGCTACAAACAGAAAATCCCTACCCCCAATCAAGGCAACGCACAACCCAAGGAGAATGACAGCTTCACGCTCCAACCACCCACACCATGCCTAACTAACTTAGCCCCATGTGGGCCTTGCAGGCTGACAGAGCCTCCCCCAACAGTAGCACACCGAGGAACACCACGTCACCACCACACACAGAAAAAATGCAGGTCCAAACCTGCTGGCACAATCCAAACACCCACCACCGTGCATCCAAGAGATCCAACAATGCAGGAAGGTAACCACAACACAAACAAAACCCTGAACACAGAAAGAACCCCCCTCTTCGCACTAGCAAGTAAATGTAGACAACAAGCTAGGGCACAGACGCCCTAGCTCGGCCAACAGAGCTCAGAAACGCCATCCTTTCGAAATCAAGTATCGATTTTGTGCATATGTTACAATGTTTAAAGATCAAAGATTGTTTTCTAGTTGCGTGATTAAATATGTCAAACAAAGAACAAAAAAATCCCAACATTCACATTCCAAACACCTCCCAGTATCCCAAAATATAGATAATGTACACACCCCCTAATGTTTAAAGATCATAGATTGTTTGCCAACTGCATGATCAAATATGACTACTCCAGACATAAAATTTACAAGTTGAACCATAAAACTTAGCCGAAGACTTGATCATTCAATGTTCACATCCGAAAAACAAATTGAAAAAGATCAATCAGCCTCTACAGCACAAGAGATGCATAACCAATATCTATACTAACAAAACTTTTGTCTCATCATTGTCTTTTGTTGTGGACAAAGTGACAATAACCATCTTCTTTCCATATCGTGAATATAGTAGATTATGTCTCTTTCTTTGCTATGTGCTTTTTCATTGAAAATTTCAATCAAACATGGACAATAACTTATCTTCCCATTCATATGCCTACCTACCCCTATTTCGATTTGCATATTGTAACCCCTCTATGTGTCAATGTATATATACCTATGCCTATGTATATACAAATATATATATGCACAATCCTCTCAAAAGCCATTGATTTCACCCTCTACAAACAATCCGAGGAAATCAGAAGACAAGCCAAAAATGAAAATGTACAACATTTAGAAACTTACAAATGTTGGTTCTATTGCCTCAAACACGATAGATATAACCCATCTCAATAGACACAAATTACAACAACACTAAAGAAGACGGTCAACTAGATATGTATATATACAAACATATATAAATATATATGTCTATACTTATATATATCTATATGTACATACATATAAACACATATACATATAAATATATATATTTATGTATACATACTTCTATATTTACATAAATCATCTTTTGCTTGACACGTTCAAAGTTGAACTGCATAACACATTAATAGCAACTGCACACCAATATGCTGGACAACAAGTGAAAATCATATCAAAACAAATGCAAAATGAAAAACATATACATGTATATAAGCACATATATATACATACATAAACATACAAACACTTATTCAAACTATGTTTGTCTACATGTATATGTTTCTCTACCTACATATGTGTCTAAACATATAAAATTATACACATACATATGCCATTACATATACGTACCATACACAAATTTCTATGCGTATACATAAATACAAATGCAAAAATATACATATCTTAGCAATCCACTAATCGTGATAAATTCCAAGCCATGATTTTAAATTGCTATATTTTTTTCAAAGTTAAATAGCATAATCCATTCATAGTAACTGCACTGCATCCTATTCATAGCAAATGAAAACCAGTTCAAAACAAATGCAAAATGCAAAACACATACATGTGTATAATTATATATACACATACATAGATATACATACGCTATTTCAAAGAATTCACAATGGCCATATCTTACAATGTTTCAAAACCATAATTTGTTTGCACTCTACAACCATATAACACTTCACTTACATATTGGAATCTAAATATTTCTATTTTTTTTTAACCATTCAGACATGGCCTACAAAAATACTTGTAGTTAAAATAAACGTCAACTCCATTAAATCAATAAATATGGGCAAAAAAATATTTTTACATAATTGTCTATGTTAAATTGTGTAAATGTATCTATGTCTATGTATATACACATATGCATATCTTTATACACATATGTGTGCTACTGGTCATACAAACAATAGACATATCTCTATGTCAGAATACAATACGAAAAATATACATATTCTCGCTATTAAGTAATCCTAATAAATTTCACTGCATCAAAATTATAACCCATTGCAAAATTGTTCACAGCGCCATACTTCAAAACTCAACTATTTCTAACTTTTGTTTCAGGACTACGTCATGAAATATAACACCACATCAACATGCTTTTTGTCACCCAGTCCAAACATCCCACAATAAAGGATTCGACCAATACTTCTTCCTTTCCATCATCAGTGCACAACAACTGATGTGGCATCACTTCATTGGTTCATTCTCGCATTAACCCAATACATTTTGTGGGTAAAAGCACAAAGCTGTGTCACACTTTATAAAGGAAACAACCAACACTGATCCAACTTTTAAACTTGTTTCACTAAAAAGTGGTACATATGTTTTGAAATTTCAAATGATGTAAACTAATAAAATGTGTATTTTTTATTATATTTTATGTTTGTATTTTTTTGAAAAAATTAAAAAAATATTTGAACATATTTTTTTATAAATTTACACTACAATTTTGTTGCTGATAAAATGCTGAAAAATGAAGTTACATGAGACGTCAACCTTTATATAGTAAACTTTATTATTTTTCCTTCAAAAAATTTGTGTGTATTTATGACTTTAAACTTTAGTGCATGGATTTTTTTTTTCAATTTTGATAAATATATTTTTAAATAAATATTATTAAAATGTGCGCATACTAAAACACAACTATTTCCATTTGACGTCAACTTTTATATTGATTATTTATCTAAAATAGAAAACAAATTATGCCATCTTGATATAGATTCTTTTATCTAATGCATCATTTTTTTTTCATTTTTTTTAATAAGTTTTAATATTTTTCTTGACATGGTAATTAACCTAATATTTTTGTGCTGATAACCTACTTTTAGTGAAAAAATAAAATAAAATATATATAATAGTTAGAATATTTAAATATATATATTTTTGAAATTTACACTTATGGATCTACAAAAGGTATTTTTATATTTTTTTTTAAATGTTATTTACATGACTAGGAGTTGTCGAAAAGTCAAGTTTTTCAAATAATTTAATTTTTCGATAAATTGGCTTCAAAGTGGTGCTACATATGCATTTATCTAACAATTTTAGTTGGAAAAGTTCTGGACATATATAACTTAGCTAGAATGAATCTTACTAGATCATATGTTTGACCAAAATTGTTTTTTAGTTAGAAATACTTAAATTTAGTTGTGTTGATAAGTTGGCCAAAAGTGTGACACAACTTTGTACTTTTACCCTTGTTTATTTTTCAGTTCCCAACTCAAAACTATTTGGCATTCTCTACACAACTGATCTCGCAACCACAAAACATTATATAAACAACTGTTATCGCGACAGCTCTAAGATTCTCAAAACCCTAACTTATCCAGCCTGGCAGGGACTCTAGCTCCTCCATAGCTCATGTTTGTAAAGATATCAAAAATAGATACAATAAGTCTTAATCATAAGATTATTTTATTTATTTTATATTATTATATATAAAATCACTATTGTCTCTTTCATTTCTTTTAAACATAAGTCTTTTTTATTGGATTGTAAGTCTATCTTTAGAACAACCATTTTCTTCAACTCACCTATGAAAGAAGAAGAATAGACAAAAGAATAACTTCTCTCTTAAATTTCTCAAAATAGGTGTTAATTCAAAATTTAGAGCATAGTTTGGAGTTTGGGATGATTATCTTCCTCTTACTCTCAAATCAATGTGGCAATATATAAAAATGAACAAGGCATAAATGATCCTCAAAATCAAGAAGTAAAATCTTAACTTGTATCTATAATATTTTTATTATTATTATTTTTCATTATTATACATAAATAATCAATGTCATCTCTCTCTTTTTCTTTGAATATAAGCCTTGCTCATTGGATTGCAATTTTGTCTCTAGAATAAGTATTTTCTTCAACTTACCTATGAAAGAAGAAGAATAGGCAACTGAATAAGGTCTCTCTTATTTCAATTAAAACTTAGAATCCAATTTGGCATTTGGGATTATTATTGCTTTTTACTCTCAAACATGTGTGGCAATATATAAAAATGAACATGGCATAGCAATGATTATCAAAATGTTCCTTAGAATCATCATGTAAAATCATAATTTCTATTTACTAGTTCATGTCAATAGGTAGGTTATTATTGCAATCGTTCAATATGCATTTGATATGCTCAACTGGCCAATCACATTCTATAATTTAAATATACTTCTTTGTATTTCTATAGTTTGAATTTAAGAACGTATTTTTTATGTTTAAAAATTATTATTTATCTCTTTTTCTATTGGTCAGAGTAGCTCTATTATTTAATTTTTTGTAAAGAAACTAAAAAAATAGAATGGCATAGATAAATTTGGGCAAATGTTTTGGCATTAAATGTAAATTGTGAGAGCTTTGTTGGCAGTCGGTGGGTACAGAATCACTGAATGCATAGTTAATGCATTAAATGCCACCGCACTCGAGGAGAAGTCACTAGAAGCATTGGGTTTTTTGTGTGCTCATTCTCCTTTGTTTATTATCAGTTAATGCAAAAGATAGGAATGTGAACCCTTTATTTTCTATTCTTCTTGTGTCTACAAATGTTTTTGTTCTCACGGTAAGCTTTTTTATTTTGTTTTCTTATTTGTTTGTCTACTCTACCTCTCTCCAATACTAGGTGAAGTGGTAATTAAACTTTGGTTTTCCTGCTTCTAATTGCATTTTGAACACTTTCTAATAAATTCCCTAATTCCACTGATAAATGCAATATGTATTGTTGAAAGTGAATGATGGCCTTTTAAAATTGACCTTTTTTTGTGGATTTTTCCTCCACAACCCTTCAACTATAAGCTTCTCTACCATGACTATCTTTCAATTGGACTAGAGTCGGAAAAGGAAACAAGGGCAACATGGGAAAAAAATCTTGATGATATGCTACCTAAATGTGATCTAGTTGTCATCAATATGCCTCTTTCTGATAAGACTAGGTATGTTATTATATTCATAATACAATATTAATAATAATTGTCTCATTTTATTCAGTCATAGAAAGCAAACTATATCTCAGCAAATGTGTACATGACAATCTTATATATTGGTTCCATTAGGGGAATGTTTAACAAGGAAAAAACTAGCAAAATGAAAGAGGGCATTTTGTGTACTAGAATCCTATGATGTTTTAGATTTTAAAACAAATGTTATATGCTAGGATACTTCAATCGTTGTTGCTTAAAGATAGGTATTGATCTGGAAAAAGTGGGATTTTTATAGTATTCGTACGATATATAGATGCTACTCATAACATCCAGCTAATTACTTTCTGACACTTGAATTATAGCTAAACAAAGCATTTGGTTTCTTGAAATTGGCCATGCTAGGGCTCTAGTTTGTATGAATATTTCATGGCATGTGTCCTTTATACACAATGGTTACTCAATTATTTTATGTGGACTTCAATGTTGAGTTTATGTAGCTAGCAATTTGGATCATGACATCCTTAGAAATAATAGATTTTTTGTGTATCCCTTGAAACTCATTGACACAAATTGTGTCCTTGCCACCACTATTTGTTCAAAGATTGAGGAATGTGAAACAAGATCCAATTTAACCAAAGTAAAAGCAAGGTGAGAAACTTTCGAACATGACTTTTGTAAAGTGCATAAAGAGACAAAACTTGTGCAGAATACCTATAGTATTTTCCAATTCAACAATGAATGCATATGAGAAAAAAGGAAGACTGTTTCTCTTGGCTAAATACTCCCTTATGTACCACAAAGAGTATTTTCAAGTAATCTAATTATTCTTATTGGGTTGGATAGCATGGATTAATTGGATTCCATCAATTTTGGAGTGACCCATAGGATGTCATTTCTTCTACAATAATATATTGAGTGTGTTTTCCTAATTCTTCATTGTTCTTCCTTTCTTATTGTGCTTTCATTGTGTAACTTTGGGGTTGTCCATTTGACCTGCTTGAATTTGTGTCATATAGCAAAGCTCTAGACATAGTCCCCATGAAACTCCAGAATGATAAGTATACCAACCTTGCAACCACTCCTCCTAGTGACTATGTTTACATATTTTATACTCACTCTTATTCTTTTAATCATGTACATTGATTTGAAATGTCATCACTTGTCCCCATACCTGTACCCACACATTTCCAAGTGACAATGCTCTAGCATTTTGTCCTAAGGATTGCAAAAAGTATTTCAAATCATTTTCCCAACAAGAGTGTCCTTTTAGAAGTTGAAAATTGAGCAGCTCTGAGAGTACTTGCATGCACTCTACATTTAAAGCTTTAATATATAATTAGCTTCAAATAAACTACAATTGATTAAGCTATTGAAATATATTTAAAACAATTAAGTTATTAAGTCAATTATCATTTTGAAAATGCATCAGCAAAGGTTGCACCTATGATGATAACCTTTGACTAATTTTTGTACACTCATTGGAAGTTATGATACCATCATTCTATTGCTATTAATATCCCCATTTCTCAAGAAATCATTGGTTATCCTTTGTAGTGGAAACAACAAAAATCCTTTTGTGCCTGCAATAGACCGATTGGTTGCAGCAGTTGGGTATTTTCCCCCCTTCATCGATGGGAAACCCTGATTTTAGTCGTTATGAAGGGAATTCTAAAAAAACTGTTTGTCTTTGTCCAAAACATGATCTTATCATCATCAATATTTTGTAGGGTTTCAAAACATCATGATTTGTGTGTTGGATGTGTTGGGAATAAGGTGTCTCAACCTTAGAGTCCTAACATTGAATTATTTAATGTATTATTGTATTTATTTATTTTATTTAATTGCCTACAATGTCATGTCATTAATTGGGACCCATTGGCTAGGTGGCATCCTCATTGGAGGTGGTTGTATGACACATCTTCATCACAAATGGAGGTAGGTATCACATCATGGAATCATGGACCTAGAACAAGTGATGTCATTTTATGACATATTCTATGGCGTGTCATAAGGTATATTTTGCATGGAGAAAGTGTGGTGCCTTAGTGGGGTATGAAAAAAGTGTGAGAGAATAAGTGTGATAGTCATGTTTGACTTATTCTTTGTTTGTTTAAAGTGTTGTAAGTGTGAAAGGATATTATGACACATGTTATGATAGATTCTATGACAGCTATAAGGAATCTATCATAACCCACTATTAGCATGAACTAGGCGCCCAAGCTTGGAGAGATGTTTTGCATGTTATGACAACTATAAGAGGTGTAAGAGAATGTTGTATAAATGTCCAATCATGCCTATGGTGTGAAATATTGTTTCCACATGGGTTTGGATTCCTAACCTCTTCTAGAAGCTTCTTCAAGCTTGTATCTTCTATAAATAGGATGCCTTGCATTGTAGAATGCATAGTTTGTTTGCAGGTATCAAAGTGTTGTTGGATTTCCTCCAAAAGAGCAAGATGTAGTCTCCATGTTAAGGCTACGAGCTTTCAAGTGTATTGTAACCTTATTGTTGTAGATTAACACATAGGTTTGATGCTTTGGAGTGTGGGTTTTTTTACCCGAAAGTTTTTTCCCCACGTATATCGTGTCTTCTTCTCTTCTTTCTATCTTTCTTCTATTCTTTGTGTTTCTCATTCTTGAAATGTTAATTTACATTTTGTTATGCTGTTGAAATTTTTCTAGATTTGAGACTACATCAACTTTCCTCTAAGGGTTAATGCATGGGAAATTAAACTATGTTTGTTTCCGCTTTAAGGCATAGTAGTATGTGCTTGTATCAAGATTATTAAAATTTGATTTGTTTTAAGAAGCATAAGATACTGAACGTGCATACTGGATCTTGGAAGGCTTTCTAGGTTCCTCATTTCCTTTCATTTGGTACTAGAGCTTAGTTCTAGACTTGCATGTCACTTGCATGTGGTCACATGGTGATGCATGTGGTGTTTGGGGTTCTGGGTATTTCTTCTGTTGTGATTTATTAGCTTGGAAAGCTTGAGGGAATTTGTTTTGAAGGAATTGGATGATTATTAATCCTTGTCTAAGAGGAAGTTTTGCAATTGATCTTTTTTTTTTAGAAATAGTAGGAATTGTGAAGGATGGATAAGATAGAGTTTTATGGAGTTGATTATGTGGTTATATTTGATATGTTATTGATCTGAAGCTCTTGTTTGACAGCTAAATAATCTTGAATGCATGTAGGCTATGGAGTTGATCATTGGATGATCTGGAAGCTTCTAGAATAGCCTAACTCTCTCTCGGATGCATGTACATGGTGGTGGAGATGGCTTGCAAATGGGACTAGAAGTTCTTGGACCTCTCTTTCCTAATGCATGTTTGTACTTGCATGGCTTAGATTCACATGCCTTGGATTTGAGGGTTTTATGGATTTTTCGTTTAAAAATCTATGATTATGCATATTCATGATATTCCATTGTTCTGGTTTAACTATTATGGTTGTATACAGACTTGAGGGTCTTCCAGATGTTAATTGGATATGGATTTGCATGTGTGTTACAAAACATGGTGGTTTTGCAGGTTTACACGGTAAATCATGACTTGCGGTTTTGTAGATTTGTGGATGAACTATTTTTTCAGATTATGTTTTCCTTGGGTTATTTGGATGTAAGATACTTACAATTTTGTATGTATGCTTCATACATGTTTTGAGGAGGCTTGCAGCTTTCTCATTGAGGAAATGTTGGTATATGTTTTACCATTGGTGATATGTGGGTTGTGAAGCTGGGATATTTTATATTTTATAAGCTTCTAGACAACCTATTTCCTCTAAAGGTTTTACATTTTTCCTATGTTCTAAAAGTTGTGGGTTTGTGTAGATTTAGAGTATTCATTTGTTCGAATAAAATATGTGTGATCCATTATTCTAAATGTATATGTGATTTTAGATTTACACGGAGATGTTTTTTCAGGTTTTACGTTTTACAAAAAAAAATAAAAATATGTGGTTTGTAGATCCATGGGAAATTTTGTATTCAAACTCTTAGAGTTTTATGGATGAAAACAATTGCAAATTTATAGGAACACTTGATTAGTTCCTTGACTGTGGTACTCAGTTGTGTATTTCTTTGGAAAATCATGTTTGTTGGTGATCTAGTGTTTGATTCTTAAAATCTACATGTTATCTTCATCGATATCTCAGTTTTTTGCATGTTACTAATGTGATGATGAGTTTGCATGCTTTAGTATATGGGATCTACGAGTTATGTAGTCTATGGATTATCTACCCATTGGTCGTAGTGGGATGACTTGGATGTGGACCATCTATATCCATGAGATTGATTTAGTGTTGGTGCAGATTTCATTAGTTGGCCTTGTCTGTGGTCATTTGTGCATTGGTATTTTTTTTTGAGATGAGAGGATGGATAATCAATTATGTGACTTGTAGCATGTTGTTTATCTTCTTGGCTTGGAGATTTTGGTTCTAATTATTATTTGTTTTTTTTATATTGCATTTTATTGTGTTAAAGCCATGTAGAATATTCATTAAGGAGATGGTTGTAATGATGCTTGGAGAGCTCAATATCACTATTCAATGGGAGCTTTAGCAGTGATTGTGGATTCATCACTTGGTGATGGATGATCTTCTTTAGTGTTGTAGATGTTACTAGAAGGAGCTCTTAGATCTTGTTGTTGCAGAAGGGTTCTTTCGTATTTGCATGGACATTATTTGGAGATGGTTATCTTCATGAGATTGGAGATGTTGTTTCTTGGTTTAGAGTATTTTGGTATTATGTCATGATGTACTCTTGATTCTATACTAGAGTTTGGCATGATACATGTTCTCTTGAGACCAGGATGTATTCATTGGTGTATGTGATCTCTTAGGAAGAGATGGTTAGATCATGTTGTCATGTTTATGTTCCCATTTCATGATTGGAGCTTTGACATTGATCTTGGTGGTTCTCTTTGTATTGATCACATTGATCATTTGCTTGATTACTTCATGATGGTGCTATGTTGCATTTGGAGTTTGGCATGGATTGATTGGTTACAGGTACTCATGGATACTTGGAGACTTAGGTGAGGCTTGCAGTTCTCTTATGGTTAGAGACATGTTTTGAGATGGTCACTCTTGATGAGATTTCAACAAGAAGTTTGAAGAGCCTACACCTTGGTTGGACGTGAGTTCAACATGGACCTATGAGGAGAGTGTTCTTGGATAAGTCATGATGACTTGGATATCTTGGAGGAGAATTCTCATTCCCCACTCTTGGTCTACTCGACAGTCTACTTGAGAGGTATCACTCATTGTTCCTTTTAGGTGTGTTATGTTATGCTTTGTTCTCTCATACATATGGATCTTGAGCTAAGGATATATGGTTTTGGATGATTCATTTGAGGAATGTTGGCATGTTTATCTCCTTATGAATTATGAGAAAATTCATTGATATTGAGTTTAGGAGATGTATTGGGCTTATTTCCTTATATGGGAATGGATATTTAGTTTAACCTTATTTGGTCTTGGGTATCCTCCTTGGATTTTTGGTTTCACATTACATTGGTTTTGAGGTTTGGATGGAAACTATTGGAAAGGTTAAGCATAAAAATTTGGTACCTTTACTTGGTTAATGTGTTTTCACTTATGTTCTTGGGTGATGACATGGAGGTTTCTTTATCCTTTTCCTTTGTTGAGTGTGGAGAACATGGGAGAGATTTGGATACTTGTGGTGAGAGTTACTCTTACAGGTATATGATGTGTAGTGTTTCTCTCTTTGGTCTTGGTTATCCTCCTTGGATGTTTGGTTTCACATTACATTGGTTTTGAGGTTTGGATGTAAACTATTGGAAAGGTTAAGCATAAATATTTGGTACCTTTACTTGGTTAATGTATTTTCACTTATGTTCCTGGGTGATGACAGGGAGGTTTCTTTATCCTTTTCCTTTGTTGAGTGTGGAGAAGATGGGAGAGCTTTGGAGACTTGTGGTGAGAGTTACTCTTTTAGGTATATGATGTGCAGTGTTTCTCTCTTTGGTCTTGGTTATCCTCTTGGATGTTTGGTTTCACATTACATTGGTTTTGAGGTTTGGATGGAAACTATTGGAAAGGTTAAGCATAAAAATTTGGTACCTTTACTTGGTTAATGTGTTTTCACTTATGTTCCTGGGTGATGACATGGAGGTTTCTTTATATTTTTCCTTTGTTGAGTGTGGAGAACATGGGAGAGATTTGGAGACTTGTGGTGAGAGTTACTCTTACAAGTTACTCATTTATAGGTTTTTCATATCATTGTGGATGCTTCTTGGTACTACATGATGTTGTTTACACTGTAGCACCCCTCCATTTTTGGCTCTTTTGTTCGGCAGCGTTTTTCTTGTTATGTTTGTTTCGGTTAATATTTTGACTATGGAACTTGGTTACTATTTGATCTCAAACTGTAAAGCGATGTGAATGTTATATTTTGATGTGATGGTATTTTATTCTAATGTTATCTTTATGGCATGCTTTGGATTAGCTTAGCAGATATTTAATTAATGATGCTTTATGCTTTTGAGTATATTATTGATGTTAGATTTGTCAGTTAGTAATTTTGTATTGGTGAAGGGGACGGGATTGTACCACTCGCTTGTGAGCGCCCTGCGATTCCGAGATTTCCTCTTTACGGTGTGTTTATTATATCATATATATATGAATGTTTGATATACTCTTTGTTCGCAAGTTGATAGGTATAGGACATCGACTCCACCTGTTTCACGGGTTTGAACATGTCCATTGGCCAACGGTATTTGATTGGGAGATAGTAGCTAGGTTTTCTGTACCAAGTCATCACCCTAGTCATAGTGTATCATCAGGTTTAGTCGGGTTAAGTTGCTTCTTTGTTGTGCATCTCTCTTTGATTTCATTTAATGGCAAGTTGGAAAAGGTAAATAAATGGCTCTATGTATTTAAGTTGTTTATTAAATTTATCTGGTTATAATGTTAGAAATGTTATTTAATTTATTAATTAATTTAATTTAATTTAATTAATAAAATGATCTAATATTTGATTGATTTATTTGATTGATTAATTAAATTAATTGTGTTGAATTGAATTCAGTTAGCCATTTTGAGAATTAAGAGTGTTAAATGATTTTTGAAAAAGAAAATTTTAGAAGTTTAAATTCTTTTAAAAAGGAAATTTTAAAAGTTTCAAATGCTTTTTGAAAAGGAAAAGTCTTTTGTAAAGAAATGAAATTATTAAAGTTTAAAGTCTTTTAAAAAAAGAAATTTTAGTTTTAAATTTTAAAAAAAAATCTCCAAAATGCATAGTGGGAGTAATAACTATGGTGGATGGGATATTTTAGGGAAGTTGACTAAATTTGGGGAAGATTTTCATTTTTGAAAGAAAATTGTTGTTAAAAGAAAAATTAAGTTATTCTTGTTGAGAGGATGCATTTTGGATTTGGGTAAAGACTTGGGAAGAGTTTTGGAAAATTATATTGCAGGGAAGCTCAACTTTTCTTCTTCAAGCTTCAGATCACAAGTTTTTTTGGTTTATTGTTTTGAAAATTTACATTTTCAGATTGAAAATCTTATTTGCAAACAAAATAGAAAACCCTGTTGAAATCATGGAAAAAGAATTTGGATTTTTGTAGAAAAACAAACTCTCTCAACAAAAATCTCCAAGTTTAACCATAGAAAATGGAAAGAAATTAAAAAAAAACCTCTCTGTGAGAATTTAGAAATTTTCTAGAATTTGATATCATCAAATGTTGCCAAAAGAATTATTCTTATGTATTTTTTCCTGTTGAAAATTTGCCCAATTTGGGCTGTGAAATGGTTTATATATATATATATTGCATATAAAACTTATATGCTGTTGGCTGGAAGTTTTTCATTGAAAAATTTTGTGTCAAATTTCGTTCTAGGAATTCTCCCTTGAAGCAGGGGAGTCTGGTTCTTTCAAAAAAATATATAATATACAAAAAATTATTATTGTTTAAATGAGGGCAGGGAGGCTGCCCCACAACCGCCCCCCAACTATGGGAGGCACTGGCTGTGAAGGCAATGACCCCCATGCTGGGGAGGGGCTGCATAGCAGCTCCCAGCAGGGGCTGCGTCCCCTGTTATGGGGGCTGCGCAGCAGCAAATGTCATTTCGTTGGTTTTTTTTTATATATATTTTAAATTTTTATATATATTATATATATATTATTTAATTATAATATATATATAATATATGTTATATAAATATATATGTATATATATTTATTTATATATATGTGTTTTATAATTTTGTATATATATATATATATTTTATATATTACTTTTAATATATATATATATATTAATTGCATATTTAATTAGTAGGCAATTGGATTGGATTTAAATGTTTTAGAATTTAAATGGATTTTTAAAATATATATATTTAAATATATATATAAATGAATATACATTAAGTATATAATTATATATATGTTTGATATATATTTATATTTAATTATAATGATTTTAAGATTACCTTATTATAATGGAGGAAAATATTTATTTTATAATAAAATGATTTCAATGGGAAATGAGTTTTTTTTTAATATCTAAATATTATTGGGAAACTAAAGTAACCCTTAGATTTAATTTATTATTGCTTGTCAAATGTTTAATAGTTATTTAATAAGGGTACATTTTTAAAGAAAATGAATATCCATTTTAATTGAAATGAGAATTTGTAAGAGAACGATGTTATGATAGCTTAAATATTATTTGGTTGCAAACGAAATTCTGATAAGACTAGTTATTTTCATGTATTGTATAATTGGGGGAAATTATAGAGATAAACAATTAGCTATGATTTGTTCTTGTCTTATAGATTAAATTGTCTTAAATTAGAAATAATTGAGCAAGTTTATTGTTAAATTGGATTTAAGAAATCCAAATTTTAGAAGTTTTTAATTTGCCTGAGTTGCTTTTAACTTGTGCTTTTCCTATTATGTTTGTTGGGAAAATTGGGCTAATCGAGTTAGTAAGTCTTCCAAAGGAGTTTTCTAGGTTGGGATGTTTTATGTGTTGGTTCAATTTGTGAATTGCCTTGGGTAATGAGTATAGTTGTATCTTGTTGTTTTACCCGATTTTCACGAACAGGGATGGTTTGTGCCTCTTTGGGATTAGGAGTGGTTTTTTGGTTTGTGTCTCCTTTGGAAGGAGTGGATTATGTATTTTGTCTCCTCTAGTGTTTGGAGTGAGTTTTCATTATTTGTTGCCTCCTTGGATTGGAGTGGTTGTCTTATCTAGTTTACCCATTGAATTGTGGTTTTGGTTTGTATGTGTTGTTGATAGGAGAGTGGCTCTTTGTGGGGGTCTGACACACAAAGGGGCGCCAGGGTAACTCACTTAGGGTTTAAGTAAGTGATAACTTAAAAGGAATTAATGAAAAACTTTCAGACTAATTAAGATAATGAATGCCTCTCTCATGTCTCATACGCTTATTAAGGCTTGAGATGAAATGAGAAGCTCAATTTGTATGGGGGTCTGGCGGCTAGTAGAGGCAAGCCAGGGTAACCCCGAAGTGGGGGTCCGGTAGCGTAGGAAGGTTGAGCCAGGGTAACTCATAGCAAATGATGTGTGACACTCTCTCTATGTCAACCAGAAGTCAGTTTGTTGTACTGCGTAGATGATCATTGTTCTCTGGAAGCATTGTAACCATTGTGTTAAGTGTTGTGTTTGTATTTGATTCAGTTCAGTTGTGTATTAGCTTGTGTCTAGAGGTAGATGGTCTTGTATAGGAATTCCTTGTTACTATCTCCTAGCACGGGGGGTGAGCCTTTGGGTATCACATGGTTGGGTGGAATGTGCACCTTAGTCTGTTGGGTTGTCTCCTTGTTCGTGTGGACGAGATTTCCAGTTGGAGAGCTCGTGGGATCCAAATTTTTTTCATGCTTTATTCATTTCAGTTGAACTTGTAATTTATTGCCCCTCATTTGTTATCGAGGTGGAAGATGTAATTTGTAACCATGCTTATTGGAATTACCTCATTCAGGGAATGAGAGTTGTAATCTTATTGTTAAATGATTGTTATTGAAATCATGCAGTATCTCTTATTCTTGGTGCAATTTATCATGTATGGAATGTATGCGTTCTTAATTCTTTAAGTAATTAAATGTTATGTTTTCAATTCATGTTTCTTGTTTGGGTTTTAAAGTAACCTCAGTCTCGTAACCTTAGAGGTTGTTGCAATGGGTAGTGAACTTGCATGTTAATTGTACTTAAAAAAAAAAAAATTAGTTCATTTGAGTAGTTAATTGCAACTTCCTCTAGGGTTGCATGGCGGGGTGTTACATACACTTTCTATATGATGCTATTGGTAGACTTGGTATGCCTTGATCTTTTTCAGATTTGACATTACCCATGCAGTGGGAGTTCCTAGATGTGTGTGTTCTTAATGACGGTTTTGACACATGGAGCCTTTGATTGCAGTTTATGGGTTGGAAATGTTGTTGGCATAAGTTTTACTGTTATTTTGGATACCTTTGAGGTATGACAAATTAGATGGATTAGCATTTGTTGTGGGTGCTATTTATGATCTCGTGGGTTTATCAGTTAGATGAGGGCAACCTAGTTTGGTTGTTGGTCTAACTAATGGTTTATCTTGTTCTCTAGAGGATTATTTATCTTCAAAATTATGTTTTGACTCTATGGGCCTTGGGGCCCTGAGCAGATGTTTTAATATGACTCTTGGTAGGTCTTCAACAAGTGGGAGAATGTTGGGAATAAGGTGTCTCAACCTTACAGTCGTAAAATTGAATTATTTAATGTATTATTGTATTTATATATTTGATTTAATTGCCTACAATGTCATGTCATTAATTGGGACCCACTAGTTGGGTGGCATCCTTGTTGGAGGTGATTGTATGACGCATCTTCATCACAAGTGGAGGTAGGCATCCCATCATGGAATCATGGACCTCGGACAAGTGATTTCATTTTATGACATATTCTATGACGCGTCATAAGGTATATTTTGCATGGAGAAAGTGTGGTGCCTTAGTGGGGTATGACAAAAGTGTGAGAGAATAAGTGTGATAGTCATGTTTGACTTATTCTTTGTTTGTTTAAAGTGTTGTAAGTGTGACATGATATTATGACACATGTTATGACAGATTTTATGACAGCTGTAAGGAATCTATCATAACCCACTATTAGCATGAACTAGGCGCCCAACCTCTTCTAGATACTGCATACATTCTAGATACTGCAATTAAGAACGCATACATTCCAGAAGCTTCTAGATATGACACGTGGTTTTGGATGCCTAACCTCTTCTAGAAGCTTCTTCAAGCTTGTATCTTCTATAAATAGGATGCCTTGCATTGTAGAATGCATAGTTTATTTACAAGTGTCAAAGTGTTGTTGGATTTCCTCTAGAAGAGTGAGATGTAGTCTCCATGTTAAGGTTGCGAACCTGCAAGTGTATTGTAACCTTATTGTTGTAGATTAATACATAGGTTCGATGCTTTGGAGTGTGGGGTTTTTACCCGAAAGGGTTTTCCCCACGTGTATCGTGTCTTCTTTTCTTCTGTCTATCTTTCTTCTATTCTTTGTGTTTCTCATGCTTGAAATGTTAATTTACATGTTGTTATGCTTCTGAATTTTTTCTAGATTTGAAACTACATCAACTTTCCTCTAAGGGTTAATGCGTGGGAAATTAAACTATGTTCGTTTCCGATTTAAGGCATAGTAGTATGTGCTTGTATCAAGATGATTAAAATCTGATTTGTTTTAAGAAGCATAAGATATTGAAGGTGCATACTGGATCTTTGAAGGATTTTTGAGTTCCTCATTTCCTTCCAGGATGTAAGTGCAAATCTTTTTGGCGCAACTTGGATCACATTGAAAAGGTTTTTCTCTCATGTGTCTTGGCATTTTTTTTGAATTGGTTGTTTCAATGTTTAATTTTTAGTTTCTAATTTTCCTTTCTCCTTCATGCAAACTTATGTTTCTTGTAAATTTGTGTATATGTTCAGAGTTCAAGCTTTTGGCCATGGCTAGGATGGATCTATTTTCTTTCTCTGCTTTTAAATTCTCTATATTGAGATTTGATGGATGAATTTCTAGCCTCTGCTTTAAATTTTCAGCCTCTGCTTTTAATTTTTAGTTGCTCATTTTCCTTTCTCCTTCATGCAAACTTACGTTTCTTTTAAATTTGTGTATATGTTCAAGGTTTTAATACCAACCAAGATTGGAACTGAGGTTGAGTAATTTTTCTTCCTAACATCTTGTAGTACCATATGTTACTCCTTTGCAAAGTGTTACAATTAGGAAATACAATAGAAAGATTCTTTGATAATTGGGCATTTGACAGAGAGTACCTAAATTTAAAGCATGTTTTTGGCTACATACTAATGAAGATTTGAATTGAAATTGATTATTTCTCTTTCCTAACATCCCACTAGCACCATATTTTTTATATATACTCCTCTACAAATTATAACAATTGGATGATTTTCTTTGATGCATTTCACCTGTAACTGATGGTTCTGGGTACTTTTTCATTGCTTTCTCTTTAGATTATAGAACAACTTAAATTTCATCCTTCATATCCAAGAAAAATAAGCATGAGTTTTAGGCATAAAGAATGTTCTTTTGGAGCTCAAATGTGAAAGGGTGAATCATATCGAATGGATTACAAATTTATGGTACAAAATTTCTGAGAGAAATCCTTTGTTTGGCATCTTGTGATTTATCATGGTTGATGATACATGTCCAACTAATTTTGCAATGCTTTTCTAATGTATATGTATATCTTACCTTTTATGCATGCAAGTTGGTTTGAAAGGTGAATCAATGGATCTTCATACAATACCAGGATATTCCTCTGTTGAATGGATGAAAGAAGTAGTTGTTCCTTAGAGACAACCACTAACATGGTACAAGGTATGCTCCTGATGTTAAATGTTAAATCCATGATTTTATGTCAGCAACCATTGGGACCATGAAAATGTTTGCACAGTTACAATTTTATACTTTGTTTAAATTTTCCCTTTAAAATATATTGTACAGGCAGTATTTGATGCTCCTTTTCAACTCAAGTGTTACCAACCTAGGTGGATTCTATGGTTAAAAAGTAGTTCTTTACCTTTTCCAATTTGGAATGATCATTTTTCCAAGGATTCTATATGATTTCTAGTTTAGCAAATCATGCTAGAAAGTTTTTGTTACTGGATGTATATAAAAATATTCAAAGGCCAAGTTTGACTAGTGAGGCACTTCTGTTACAAGAAAGATGCTCTGCAAATGTATCAAAAGTTAATATCCATTTTAGCATATAGCTGATTTAAGAGCCCAAATCTAGCTTGCTTTCCTTTAAATGGTTTGTATTTCTTTGACAAAGCTACATAGATAGAACTCAAAATTCCTTTTATCATAAACTGTAGTTTTTAATTCTTTTTGTGGCAACATCACCCTTAAAACAAACCAAAGTTTGTTTTAATGCCTTATCGCTTCCTCACTAGAATTCATCAGCGGGAACTCGACGCTATGTGTCACTTATTATTGTACTATATATGCAATTTTTACCAATCAATGGAAGTGGGGGTTTAATAATTGGATCTTTCATTTCTTATATGCTAAGATTCTAAATATGATTTAACTATAACCACCATGTGATGTGGGTATAGGTAAAGAATGGGCCCAACCCCTATATTGTAATTAGCTAAGGGAAATGTATTGAATACATCACATTCATAGATATGCATTGCTATTTAATATCCAAAACACTTTCTAATTCATTTAAAATTTAAAATTTATTTTCCTTAGTTATGAAGTAATATGTAGACATTTTTTATTTAGTCTAACTTTTTAGGCAATCTAAAGCATCCACAAAGGTTTCTAAAACACAAACCTCTTTAAAATGTTTAGGGATCGTTATCAATACAAGATTTTTTCCCAAGAATAACACAAAAAATCATCCACTAAAAGGGTGTTATTAGTATTTTTTTTGGGGTTTTACATAATAATTAGAATCTCTTTTTATTTTCCCTAGATGATCACATATCATAAATATGGAGTTAAGGATATATATATATATAATCAAGGAACAACCTTACCCTAAAGCACCTCATGATTTAATAGAAGAAATTATAATTTGATTTGTTTTAGATTATTGCAACAACAACAACAACAAAAAATGTGTTGATTCAACTATGTTTATCAAGCATTATTAATCATACTTTATGATTTAATGGGATATTGTCATTATAAGTTATTTCATTTCATCTTGAGTTACACTTTTGTTGTCTACATAACCATTTCAACTCTTAAATAGAACTTCTATTATTTTCTAAAAGGTGTCTTGAAAATTACCCAAATAAATAGAAACATCTTTGTCTTTTATCTTTATCCTTATAAAAGAATTGATATCCAAATAAGTTGAACATTAATTGAATATTAGAATATTCAAAATCATTTATTTGAGGACGTGTGGCTTCACCATCATGGAATAATGGACCATTCATATTTATTTTAAGAAATTGGACCTTCATAACTAACATAGAAATATTACAAATAAAATCACAAAGTAATTACAAGTTCCAAATAAACCTAATATGTCATTAACTTCCATATACCATGTCATTGTGAAATAAATTGTTCTCATACTTTTACAACAAATTGGAACTTACACTCAAAGATAATAAAATAATCAACTTATCATTATAATTGAGAGTATATATAACCACGACCCAAAGCAACTAATTGTGATACTAAATGAAGAGGATAAATCTTAAAATAGTACTTAAGTGGAGAATTAAAGGCATAGGTGCATGAAATACAATATTAGCAACTACAATCACATTTATTCTAGTCAAAAGCTAGAATTACAATGTAAAAAACTTAAATAGCACATAACTATAAAACACTAAACTTATTGTCAATGGAGACCACATCAAGCTTCAAGCTTCTCTACCTTGAGGGAACTAATAATCTCCCAAGTGAAGTCAGGGTCATCTCTTTCAAAGTGGCCATGGGCAACAACCTTCTAGAGCCTATATTTTCCACCTCTCTACAAATCTAGGTTTATTGCAATCATGCCAAATATAAATTAAAGGTCTCCTTGATGATGTCAAGGATTTTTTTGTCATGAATATTAATTATAATATAAGTATCCACAAAGATAGGGAGAGGTTATATCATGTTAATAGCATAAGAAACCTAACAATGCATCACCTTATAAGCCCAACTACCAAAAAACTATGTTCTATCATGATTCACCTTGGTTGGATCCTTTCTAAAGAATGCTCCTCCTCCATGAGCTTTTCAACATACATGTGTCAATGATAATATTTGTACTAGTGAGGCTTACATCTCCATGGGGCCATCCTATCACAAACCTCCTTGATGGGTTCAAGTGGAAGATGGTGTTCCCATCAAGGTACTTCTCTAGGATTGTAGGTTACTAACATTCTCCTAAAGATTAGTAACAATTTGGTCATTGTTGACAATCTCATCATGTTGAAGGGAGATGAGGATGACCTGGATCTTTTCATTAGGCTTTATCCAAGAGAAAGTGTCATTCTTTTTACCATAGTAAGCTTGATAGGTAAGACATGAATCAGAGGTGTGCGATCAGGGGTTTTGTTAGTGAAATAGTTGAAAATGTGACCTTGGTAACAAGTGTCAATCTCCTCAAGCCTCTTGAAAATTTGTTCATCCACACCCTAGGAAATGTTAGGGCTCTATCATTTAGTATTATCAAACACTTTACAATCAGGGATAACTTTAAGAAACCCCCTTGGGAAAAGGTACAAAAACCTAGTGAATCTTGCATTATTCCCAAAAAATATATTAATTTTATTGACGAATTTATTTTTTTGGGAAAAAATATTAATTCTATTGGCAATTTTTTTTTAAATCATTAAGATTTTGTGGAAAATATTGGTCAATTATACTTCTATTGAAACCAATAAAATATTTCCATTGGCGAATTAAACATGTATTCAAACAAATAAAATATTTTCATTGGTGAATTAAACTTATTTTCAAACCAATAAAATATTTTTGTGGTGAATTAAACATGTATTAAAACCAATAAAATATTTTTACTTGCATTCAAACCATGTTGGTGAATTAAACCTATATTCAAACCAATAAAATATTTTTGTTGCAAATTAAACTTGTATTCAAACCAATAAAATATTTTCATGGTGAATTAAACTTGTATTCAAACCAATGAAATAATTTTCTAGCGAATTAAACTTGTAAATAAAAATCATAGTGTGGATGGTGAAAATGTCAAATGCTAAATGATAACAAATAAGTTACTTAGTGAATTTATAAGTTATGATCAAGATTGAGCAAAATTTATTGTTAGTCAATATTGATAATGATTAAAGTACAACAAGCCATTTAATTCTCGTCTCTTTTTAATGCTTCAAAGTGTTCTACCCGAAGCCAGATGTCATTCCGAAAAACATTTGCAATGGCTCTCCCATGTGCTATTGCTAACGAATTGTGAATGTAGCAATTGGATCACCCTTTGATTTTCCTACCATCAACTACATACCTTTTTCGATGTGAATTTAATTATTCTTCACAAATATTAAAATTCATATACACAAATATTTCACCTTTCGATGAACGTTTGATGGATGACTATAGTTGCATTTTGGAATGAGATATCTAAAGGGCTAGAATTGTTAACTCAAACTTCCATCTGAATCATCCTAGAGCCGTTAGATTTACAAAGATCGACATTTGACGTTTTATTCACTTGCGTTATTAAAACACTTAAGTCATTTTTTGTGCCCAATAGAATGGTCCCTACCACATTCTAGCTATCACATCAATATTCTAACTTACCAGTTTTTTTGTAATAACATTATGTCAATACTTAGTTGTCACATTAACATATGTGTTTTGTTGTGAATTAAATGATGAAGTGTTGAGTATTGATGTCTTCATTCTTTATTTTTTCAGCTATATATTTTATGGTTGGGCCTCATTTTTGCTTGCTTCTATTATTTTGGCTTGAAATGGGGTCCCAGTTTAGAGTGTATATCCCTTGTCCCCACCTAGAAACTTGAGATTCAATTTCCCTTTCTCAAGGGAGAAGTTATCTCATGTTTTCTTATATCAATATTGTTTGTTAATATGGTGGTTGGCAGATGCTAGCTTCATAATAATCCTTAGGCTCTCCCATATGACATTGCTTCTTTATTTGTTTCAAATCTAATAGATGTTCTTTGGTGAGCAAAACTAGTCAAGTTCCTTGTTCTGAGCTATCTCCAGCCTTCTATTTTCTCTTTTCCTACTCTACTAAGGATTTGGAGAACTATAATTTTATCTCTAGCTTGTCCATGGTGGGGGGATTTCTTGGCAGGAACAATCTTCTAAATGGTGATACTACTTGTTGGTGATAACCCTTCTATTTTCAATAGTTCTTTTAACGATTTGCGTTTTGTTGTGGTTGAATCAGTATATATTGAAGCATCTAATATTTTCAATTCAATTCATTTTATCATAAAGCATGTGTTGAAGAGGACCTACATGCATGTCCTCTCTTTTTTCCACCTTCTGATCTTGTAAGCTCAAGTGAGAGCTATAAAGATTATCTTTTTCTTTATTGTGGCTATTCAATATTAAAATCTGCAATTGTATGGCTTTTGTTATAAGCCTTTTTTTCCATCTTGGGCTTCTATGATGTAATTTTTTTCTTTAATTTTAATATAAAGTTTATAATGGCTCTATCATTTCTTTTATAAGCCTTTTTTTGCCATCTTGGGGTTGTACGATGTAATATGTTGCTTCAATTTTAATATAATTTTTATAGTGGCTTTGCCACTTTTATTTAAAAGTATATATATTACTTAGAAAATTAAAATTAATGTACAAAAATATTATCAAGGAAGGAGGTAGCCTCAGTTGTCTTTTCAAGTGCAATTAATGTGTCTTGATTTAATGCTAGTATTTTGAGTTTTAATGGGATCCTTAAAATCATCTTGTAAAATCTCAAGGTTATTCACAGAAGCTTAAACAATGGATACACCCTTAAGGTTGGTATGTCGCAAGCGTCAGATGGCCTTCTTAGGAGATATCACAAATTTGAGGTTGAGGTTAGTGTTTAAAGCTTCAGTGAGGATTATGTTGGAAGCAATCAATCTAGTGTTGGGGTGGGAGTTCATGTATGTAGATGATAGGTATAGAGTAAACTCATACATCTCATCATGTTTTGTGGTGGCTTTACTAGATTTGAATGAATCGAAAGGGATGACACTCATGATGGCTAGAATTTTAATTAACCAAAACTATCTTAGGGGGGTGGAGAACACCATTGTCGCCGCTCGACTTTGGATTGGAATAACTAGGCCCAACAATATTCCTAGGCTTCTGCTCCTGGGTGAAACAATGAACTATCTCCCATTCCTGTTGGATATAGACGATGAAGATCTGGCATGCCACAATATTAGGGTTGTGTGAGGATGTGGTTTCTTCAAAAGGATTTTGTTGCTCAAACCGGTTGGAAATTGGGAATACGTCAAAGATTCCTTCATGCTCATTAGGGTGGGCATTGACTGAGGCTCATGTGGTCAAGTATAATTTTTGTTTTGCATAATAGTGTTAGTAATGGGTGGGGTAGTAGTAGTCTCTATCTTTGTGAATGGTCCTATGTGGCCATTTTTGCGGTGGTATCAAGCAGTTTGGATTGTTGTATTAATCATCTATAACAACATTTTTTCATGGTATGGTCGTCATGATCAATGTTTCTATGTGTGGGCCCAATTAGGCCCTAATTTTATTTAACTTTTGTAATCACTTTTTTTTTTGGATTAATATAATACATGTAGCCTTAGGTTGCTCTTGTGAATCTATACAAACTTAGAAAAATCAAATTAATGTACAAAAATATTTCACCATTTGATGATTTTTTGATGGATGGCTACAATTGCATTTTGAAATAAAATATTCAGAGTGCTAGACTTGCAAACTCAAACTCTGGAATCACCCTAGAGCCATTCGATTTACAAAGATCAATGTTTGACCTTTTATTCATGTGTGTTTTAATAGCAAGATCTATTTATTAAATCTTATCTTATGAAAATCAGTATTTTCCTTAAGAGATCATTCTTAATTTGAATTTCCTTAACTTAGAAAAATCTATATTTTTAATATTTTTGTAAGTTTGACAGTAATTGCACTATTGAAATTATTTTATTTTGTAAATTACGTTCTTGTGCTCTAATGCCATGTGTACATGCATGATGTTCTTAATTTAATGTGTTAGTGGGCAATTTTTTAAAAAAATAATAATATCCTCTTCTGATCCAAAGCGAGTGAAATTTATTGATTTGATAACTTGATATTAAAAACTGCATGAGGTGTTGTGCAAGTGTATGAAGCCACTTGTCAATCGAAATAAGATTTGCAATAGATTTCATATCATTTGAATGCTTGAGGTACTCTAAGTACATTCTACATGAAGCCAAATGTCAATCAAAATAGCATTCCTAGTGGATCTCTCATGTGTTGACAATGCCTCCAAAAAATGCAATTATACCTCACACGGGTAAATGCAATAACTAGGGATGGTGAGTTCAATTGAAATAATTCTTCAGTCCATAAAATGGTTTTGAGTGTAATGTTATGAATATTGATAAGTGCTTTCATTTTGTGAGGTTAATGATGAATAAGATCATGTCGTGGTATTATTGGGATACTCTAGATTCACATGCCCCCAGTTATGTAGTTTCAAAATAAAAGAGAGACCAATTTGCTTCAAGTTCATAATGGGTGGAATTGGAAAGAAGTTGATCTGGTTCACTTGGATCTTGAGCCAAGTTTTAAACTAGGATGAGGAGCTCTGATGGAGATAAGTGCTTTCATAGGTAGCACGACCATAGTAGTCTTTTAATCGTGTTTGCATGGAAACCCATTGATTTCTTATACTCCATTTTGACAAATGCCCACAAAGAGGAACTGTGGACTTTCAAAGTAATTTTGAGCTATCTTGGTGGCTTTTAGCTCCTTAAAGATGATGGAAGAAGATTTAATACCCCTTATCTTCTGCATAATTCCAGTTGGTACCCAAGATAGATGCATTTTTTGTATTCAAAGATCTCATTTCCTTAGCATGGTTAGCAAGCCCTATGGTGTCTTTGAGAACAATATCTGAATACCATAACCACCACTACCATCTTGGTATCAACTTTGTTTGATGTCAAAGTGACATGTGTCTTTTATACAAGATCTTTCGCTCTCTACTCCATTTTGACAAGGCCCTCAAAGAGGAACTGTGGACCTTTAAATTCATTCTAAGCTATCCTAGTGGCTTGGAGCTACCTAAGGATGATGGTAGTAGATTTACTGCCCCTTTAGCATCTTCTACACAATTCCAATTGGTACCCAGGATAAGTACATTTTCTATTATGTGAAATTCCAAGTTCCCAAGCATGGTCGACAAGCCTCATGGTTTGAGAATATGATCTACATCCCATAACACAACTACCATTACTAGCTTGGTATCAATACAAGTGTCTAATGTAAAATTTAAATGTTTCATTTATACAAGAGCTTGCATGCTCTACTCATCTTTAAAAGTGATGTAAAATTGTAATTCATTTGTAATAAAATAAATGGTTGTGTTATTCTTTGTTATTCATTTACAATAAAGAATTATTTTGTGTGTTTAGTGTCTATTCAAGTTACAAGTAAAAGACTAATAGTATAATATATTTCATTGAAAGTAATTATAATTAATGTTATTAGATTTCCACAATCCATGATATTGTCACTTTTGTCATTTTTCAGTTACTTAAGTTGTATTTTTTAAGTGGAAAAATAAAAAAATTAAACGACAATACAAGAGCTTGCATTCAATAAAAGCCTACACATTACAACCTTACAATAATGTTATTTGAATTTAGATTCAAATCCAATTCTCCTTAACAATCCTTGAACATCTAGTAACCCTTAATATTTCAAATATAACAATTCAATCTGTTACTTTAATAGAAGCTATATAAGAAACATTCAATTAAACCAAAAATACATAGATGAATATTAAAAGATCCTTGATCAATTTTATTCATAAGAAAAATAAAATGTACATTGTAGACAATTGTCTTTGAATAATTCACAATGTATTCATATCTTTGAATGTGTATGTTGATATACAAAAACTTTACATTTGTATTTTCTTTCTACCCTAAGAATCCTAAACAAACCAGAACAAACTAAGACATAACCTTTATGCTTACAAAAATCCAAGATCCTTACAAAATGGCTTGTAATTCTCTTTTATATTTCAACAGGAGAGCAACAAGCTTAAATCCATGGATAGATGTCACATTTTTTTTTGACAATCTGGCCTGAAGGATCAAACCTAAACTAGCACAATTGTTACAAAAGACAAAAAGGGTACTACACAGAAGGACAAAATAAATGTAGAGTCCATTGTAGAAGATACTTCTTGATTTGAATAATGAGATAAAATGGGGATGGCATATGATTTATCAATTCTAATTCTCCACAAATGCCACAAATTTATTTTTTGAAGGCCACAAAGATGCTATAATTCTTCTGACATGGTTCAAATGAGAGGAATATTCTTACTAATTCCACTTCTTTGTATCGTAAGAAAACCTTGCAAGACTTGTCTTTAATTTTATTAAGTTGTCTATAGTAGTATTTAACTTGTCTAAATCTATATTGTCTTCTACAAAAATAGAACCTAAGATGGGAGATAAAATATTCATGAACTCTAACCTCCACATCTTGTAATCCTTTACGTTTCCATCATTAGATAATTTTTTTGGCATAATGCCATGCTCAAGGTCATCAAAAAATTCCAAGGCTTCCTCCATAGCAATTTGATAGCTCTCATATATTATCATATTGTCTTCCATAGTATCTAAATTCTCTAGGATGATACCTAACTCAATAGGAGCATCAACATCAAAATTTTCTCTCTCAGCAACCTTTTCAATCAATTGCTTCCTTGGGCACCAAATATTTTGGATGCTCTTGATCCTAGCCTTCAATGGGACATGAATAGTATGAGCAGAAGTAATTGAATTATATCCATTCCAAGCATTTTCTAGGTTTCCTAATATGCATGATAGCATATGACCAAATAAGTTACCAACAACCTCTATGAGTTTCTCTTCTCTCTCCACCTTTGTTTTCTTCTCTACTTATTTGTTCTCTATTAGCTCCTTCTTCAACTTATTTATCTCCAAATTAAGGGATACCTTCTCTTGATATTATTTATCCCCCACTCCAACCTGAGGTGGTGGCAACAACTTCGTGACAACATTTACATGCTCATGTAGCTTCAAATTCAAAGCATTTACCTTAACAAAGTTTGCTTCCACCTTCTTTATTGTTGCCTCTATGGAGATAGTTGTATTTACTATTAATTTTATTTCTTGGAGAGCACTTGTATCCCCTAATATTTTGAAAATCAAATTTTTAGTCAACTCATTACTGTCATTTATGACCTGGGGTTTGTTGGTCTCAGGGAAAATGGACCAAATAGCCAAGGTGTCATGCTTTGGATTAAAGCCTAACCCAAAATATGATGCATCAACCTGCTCCTTTGATGATGGCATAGGGTCATCTCCCTCTTGCCTCCTTATGGCATCAAATTCTATCACATATGATATGTCCCATCCAGGCAATAACAAACATCCACTCTTTCTAAAAATGTCCCCCCCCTTTTGTGGTCATATTCACCATGTCTGCATTGACATCTGCCCATATTTTTTCCCCAATATTGTCTTTATTTTCCTAAGTTATCCTTGTTTTAGCCTCCTCCATTTTTAACCTAAAATCTTTACCCTTATTTTTCAAGACAAAGTCCTTGAATTCCTAAGTGGTGATAAATTTTTCATCAAACATAGATTTGGTGCATGGCAAGGCTCTAATATCATCCACCACTTGTCCTTCAATTTCAAAATTTATCATCATTCTCTAATTAGAGGGCCTTTCAACCATGATCCTAGTTGGGGGATGCACTACTTCCCTCATACCTAAATAATTTAGAAACTCATCAGGATCCAGAGGGTAGTCTACCACGAACAATATTGTAGGAGCTATCTGTTGCAGTGTGATCTATTGAAGGCTTAACTGCTCTATTACTTGAGTGGAGGGGCCAGGTCTATCTACTTGAGGTACCTTTAAAGGCACATTATCTAATAAATTGGTTGCATTATCAATCATAGTCATGATTCTAAAGATAGGGCCTTGAATCTCTATATGTGAACCTTTATAGGAGGGATCCACCCCCTTTCTCCTTTATTTTGCAATTTGTATTTTAACCCACTTCTCCCTTCTCTAAATAGCTTCTAAATGTGAGGAGAAATTCTTGATTATATCCTCAATTGGATCATACTCATGTATGAATGCAACAAGTTTGTACTTGATACGAGCATCATGGATAAAATGCTCAGGGTCACATCTCCTCACCTTATGTACCCTCATTCTATAGGGCATCAATTTATTTAGCAATAGCTCCAAACCCTCTCTAGTAGTGACTTGGAATTCTGAGGAAACTAATGTGGATGGTAATATTGCATGTTTCTTATAATTTTTGAAATGAGTCTTATCATACTCATTTAACTTCCAAACAATCTCCAAAAATGCATTTTTTTCTAGATAGACTCGGGAAAAATGTGGAGTGCCACTAGGGAACCACAAAGACTTATCATTGTGGCATTTGAATAGAAAAACCAGTCACCCCAATTGTGGTCAAAACCCAATTCAGGTTGGAGATCCTTTGGTCTAAGCAACTTTCTGACACTTTCTAACAAACCCCAGTCAAATTTTTTGCCTAAATTTCTTAGAATCTCTCTGACAAATAATTCCTCAAAAATACTATAATTTGAGGTATCAAATTTGTTATCCCATATATATTTCCATTCTACACCATAAGCAACCTCTTTTGAGCATCAAAATCTCTTATTTGTAGACAAGGAGACCAAATCTTCCTCCCATTGTAGGGAAGAATGTGACATAACAAGGAATACCATCTAAAATGGACTATGTTCTCATTTTTCTTAATGGCACAGAGGGCCTTATAAATCCCATTTGAGATGAAAACAACATATTCATAAGGCTTGTTGACATATCTACTTTGAATATGTATTGCCAATACCATCACGTTGACTAGTATTTGGGTTTTCCAGCACATGCCCGAGACCTGGCACAAGGAAAAGTAGGTCTTCACAAATTAATCTTCAAAAATATCATAGCTAAAGGGCTCCAACTCTCCATTAGAAAACCATTTTCAACTCTTTGTTTTTTCCTCTTGGCCAAAAACTGGGAAACCACTTCACCCTATAACTATCCCTCAATCGTTGGTACTCTTTAGTCAATGCTCCTAGGTCAATTCAGAGCTGAGCATTTTTGTCAAGATTGAAGACCTCACAAATATAATTTATATCAAGAGTTTCCAAAGGAATACCACCCATTGAAAATTGTCTTTTTGGCTGGGTTGTAAGCCCTAGCCACAACTCTTATTAATTCAAAATTTATGAAAATATTAGGGCAAACCAACCTCCGACTTACTAGACATTTTTTTAAGCAATATTTCAATAAGGTGTAACCATAAATAGAGATTATTGCATCTCTACAACAATTTTTTTATCCATTACCATATCGGCTAGAATTCTAGAACCTTGACCAGTTCTAGGTCTCTTTGATGACCCTAACAATTGATCCATTATGTCCTCATCCAAACCCCTCTTAACCCCCCATGAAGTTCCAACCATGGTTTCTAGTGTTAGGGCCTTTAATTAAATTATGGTTTAGGATTTGTTACAATTCTCTAAAATTTATACCCAATCTAGTTTGTACTAATATTTAATTATGCTTCACACCTTAAAATTTCTTCTCAAAAAACCCTTTTTAGACATGAACAAGAAACAAGAAAGATAGAACCACTTACTTTTTAACTATAGTTGCAGACCTCAAAAAAACTTCAGAAATCATTGCTACTACAAACCTTGAAAAAACTTCAAAAAACCCTAGCAACGCCAGAAATCACCATAACTTTAACTCTAAAAATCCTCTTGTGATCAAAATAACAAATGTAGATGTAATTACACAAAGATATTGAATAATTTTTGGTAGGAAATGACCAAATCCTCCATCAATGTTTGCATGCATGAAGGTGTGCCTTATAGGTGCTAGGTAGACATTATTTTTAGTTTGAATGTGGATCGTCGATATTTGAAATATATAGTTATCATGGACATCTAAATCTCCTTGCACAAAATGGAAGACCTCTTTTCATTGCTACAACATCTAAACATGTGTCATCATTTCGGGGCTTCACTAATATAAAAGAAACTAGTCTCTTCCGCAAAATAAAAGAAAAGATAAACAAATGACATGTGGCATGATTTTGAGAACTCCCATGGGAAACAAATGAAACATAAAAGTCTCCACAAAGATGAAAGTTTGCACGAAAAGGAAATAACCCCTTAATAAAGTGAAAATAAAAGCGTTTCACTTGTTCACAAAGACTCATCTATGGGGATAAAATGCTTTCATGAAACACATAGCTAGGGTGACTTGAAAAGCTTAAAATATACACATCATGATAACCAAGAAAACTTGAGGGACTAGGAGAAGGGGTTGGTAACACACAGTGATTTAGACTTCATGAAGCGACTTAATAGACTAGGAACCTAACTTGAGCGGGTCATTGATTGAAAGGAACAAAAGGAAACAAAGTTTGTCGTTTGATAGGTGGAGGACCCTGTCATGCCCAAATAATTTCATCTAGAAAACCCAACAATTTTTTTTTTTAACTATTAATTAAGCTACTTAGTACTCTTAAGTGTTTAAGGTGTAACACTAGACATGATAAGAGTTGTGCATCTTTATGAAGAAAATTCACAAACTTAAATGAAGCCTGATATTTATTCAATTAATTTGATATGCTCTCATTGGGGTGCTCTAGTATCATGAGTCTTGGATTGGACAGGGTAAGGCATTGGTTTACAAACAATTTAACTTTATAACCTTTAGTATGGAGGCACAAATGTACATTCTAAAAAAAATATCTCCCTTCTAGTTAATTATTAAGGAGCCGTGGTTTTTTCCTTTGGCTAACATTATTAGTGTATATTTTATTTATTTTATCAAGAGTTCCCATAGGTACAAGTTTCAATTTCAAGTGAAAGACATCTATGGTTTCATTAATAATCTTTGAATTTAACACCACTATGAGTATTCTCATGTGAAAAAGAGAGCCTTGTTTGAGAAGAAGATAATATTGAACTACATGCTACTCCATTTTTTTTTTCATTGATTTTAAGGAGAGTTTTTGTTATTATCAGGAAATCCTCGTTGTTTCCCTTAAGCGTTGGGCAGCCTTACTAGATCTTCAATGAAATATTAATATATCTACTTGGTTGTTTTAATATTATAAACATATTTAGAGATAGCAATACTATCCTCAGGCCAAGGCAACGACTTCAGCATGACCAATATAAAGTTGGTGATTATTATTTTAAATGTTGGTGATTATTATTATCAAAGTGGTACTTTTGTACAAGCACTATGTTTCAATCAATGAAAATAAACGTCTCACTTAACCTTCATTGTCTTAGCTCATTACCGCTAAAAAATCTTTGCCTGAGATCATGACCACTATATTCTAGTTGTTCTCTTCATGCCAAAAGGTCTTATGGCTCAATTCCATGTTGACTGTGTACTTTCATGCAATCTTAACAAGGAGGCAGACCCTACTCAAGCGCTGCACCTACTTTTATTTTTATTTTATAATGATGCTCAGTGAATATTTACTCACCCCTACCATGCAGTTAGCATTTGGTAACCCCACAACCCAAGACATGAGATAAGATCTCCCATAGTCCCCCTCAAATCTAGAAAGTGTGTGTTATTGATTGTCTTATCTTATAATTATGCAACCAGTTGCTAATACTATCATTTCCCTTGATAGACACAACTCTATATATTTATTAACCACCATTCACTGTGATGTACTGCCTTTGCAGATATTAGACTTTATTAGTTGGGCGAATTGAATATGGCATGACAAATACATTTGTAGATATTGTGCATTGATTCAAAATTAATTATGGCAGTGAATTAAGGTAAGAGCTGTTGAATCTTAATAGTGTTTGACATTGCCAATTATATTAACATTTGACCAACTTAGGTCAACTAATTTTGCTAGCTTCATTCATGCACCAGTAAGGTAGGATGTGGTTACAAATACAAAGAGGCCAGCCACTTTCGTTGTTTTGGATATATATTCTATTTATTTTTAATTTTTTTTGTCTTTCCCTGTACTCTGTGACTTATCCCTTCTCTTCTATCGTCCTGCAAAATGAGAAGTAGAGTTGCTCAGATGGTATGCTTTTGAGTGAGAAAGAAAGGGGACAACCTGAGGGGTAAGGTAGAGACGGCTTCATCCTCCTTATGCTTGGCCACTAGTATCCCTCGCATTGTGTTTAGAATTTATACTCTTTGTTAACACAGTTTTCGCTCTGCATTGTTTATTATGATAGACACCAAAATAATATCTTATTTTATTTGCTAATCCATTTGGAATTCTTTTTTTTGGTTTGGTTTCTATTATTTTTAATGGAAATCGCAATGGGTATAGAGTGAAGGGTGCGACCTATCCCATGAAGACACTGAATCTTCCTGCATAGTTGGTTATTATTTATTTATTTAGCAGTTACAGGTAGTTTACTTACAAGGGAACATTATAATGAGCGTAGCCTCTACTTTACATCTGAAACTCATAGGTATTTGTTGTTCTACCTAGCGTCCCCTAAGGCAGCACCTCCTTCATATGTAAGGACACATAGAATGTTATTTTAGCCATTCTTTGTTCTCTCGGTATCATAGAGGTTTTGAGGTCTAAAAACATAGTTTTCTTTCTTCTCTTTTTATTTTTCTTCACATTAGAGCACAGATCCATAGAAGATTCCTCCTTCTTCATAAGAATGCGCAATCTCCTTATTTAATTAAAATGCACCGAAGTATACCTATCTTTTTCCATTCTTTCATTTTATGTAAAATACTATTTATTTCATATTTCAAACAAATTGAAGGAAATACAATGAAGGACACATTACAAATCAAGGCTTGCTCTCCACCCTACCGTAATGGTGTCATGGAGCCTTGTGGGCTCTAACCATACCCTTGAGCAAGGAATTATTTTAGCTCCATGATGATAAATGGAGTCTTTTCTCAATCTTACAAAGGAGTAGAACTAACATAGAACAAAACCCACGTAGCTAAGTTCTCTACTTTCTATCTTCAACCATGATCCATACAATATGTTACCATCTTGCAATCAATAACCAAGGGTGGAAGAAAATAGGAAGAACTTATCTCTTTTCTTTTAGGTGAAGGGATTCGGCTCTCTTATCCATCTTTCCTCTCTTAGCCAAGACATCTTGATCACTATCTTTCGAAGAGGTATACTCCTCACCTCTTCACATTCTTTCTTCCATCTCCATTAAAGTTCTCCAAAAGGAGAAGTGGGTAACACCCCACTCTTTCCTCCTCTCAAAAATATATAGGATTTCAAATTGCAACTCCTGGATGGGGAGGTGTGGAGTGTACTTTCCTCCATCAATGGGGGTCTTTTCCTTATTAAAGAAGAAACATGCACTTGGACACCCCCCCTCAATCTTTTCACCCCATCATCCCCTCAAAATTTGTCACTCTTTACTATGAAGGTGGATGGGGAGGTGTGGAGTGTACTTTCCTCCATCAATGGCTCTTTTCCTTATTAAAGAAGAAACATGCACTTGGACACCCCCACTCAATCTTTTCACCCCATCATCCCCTCAAAATTCGTCACTCTTTACTATGAAGGCTTTTCAAGGGTCAAATCATGTCCTTGGGACACTATTGTGTGCCCATTTTACCCCTACCACTATGGTATGGACCCTAGGGGGTCTATTTTTGCATCCCAACCAAGGAAATTGACCAACAACCCACTTTAATTTAAGCCCATTTAAAGACCCATCCAAATTTCAAACTTGAATAAGGGTTCCTAACCCCTAACCCCACTTACACCCACATGAAACATAATTAAATATCCTTTTAATATCAATCCTTACCATGTTAATTTACCACATATTAACTCTATTTATTTTTATGCCCCAAAAGGTTCAAATTTATATCCACCATAAGATGTCTTTTGATTTGCTCTCAATGGTTTTCCCTTTTCGTACTTGCACCCTTATTTTCTTACACATTGCCAATGCAATAGTAAGAACCAATCATGTAAGACATTAATTTGCAAGCTTAATATACTAAGATTTATCTATGCAACAATTCCATTTAAAAATTCCAATTCGTGTTCCATAATTTATGAGTTCTTAATACCTTCATGGTAGTGACTGTTGCCCAATTTTCACCTGCAGGCTCAATAGGGCAATCTATGTTTCAGGTGTTCATGAAGGCCAAATGGAATTTGCATCAAGCGTTAGATTATGTGCCAAAGGATTTTTTTTTCACAAGGAAGTCTATTGAAAGCCTCGCCTCAATCATTTTGGCACAAAACTCACCAGAGAAGGAAGTTGGCAAGACCCTGCAATTGTCTTGTCGACTGACAGTGCGTTCTATTCAAAAGAGGCTCATCGGTCGCCCAAACATCCCCGGTTGCCGAGAGTCTTTATGTGTCTTGTCGACCGGAAGAGCCCTCACCAAAATATTTCACGTTCGGCATAAGGTCTCGGCAAAGGAGGATGGTCTCGCCGACATGAGGTAATATCGGCATAAGCTCTTGCCGATCCATCAGAGTCTCAACGAAATGAGGATGCTATCGGGGGTTCTCCCTTCAGTGTAATATTTGGAGCTCGAGCTCGGGGAGAGTGGTTTGCTTTCAGCAAGAAGTCTCATTGACCTAAGAGAGTTTCCCCGATGTGATCTCAGCTCGCCATAGGGGGTAAGCATTTGGCATAATGTCCTACTGACAGAAGGAGGTCCCACCGAAAGTTTTGAGCTTGGCGAATGATTTTTCCTTCGGCAGGAGGTCTAGCTGATTAGCATGTGTCTCGCCGAAGGGTGTGCCTTTGGTGTAATGAAATGAGCTTGGGGGGATGTCCTGTCGATATGGGATTGTCTCACCGACAGGGAGGATATCGCTATAACTCTTGCCGCCCGACAAAACGTCTCACCGACCCGACAGAGTCTCATCGAAATAAAATGAGCCCAGGGAAAAAGATTATGTTTGGCAGGAGGTCTAGTCAAATGGGAAAGGTCTCGCCAACATGAAATGAAGGTTTTGGCGAGAGGGGATTGCTTCGGGGTGATATCTCCCCGACTGTTGAATGTCTCACCGAAGGTTATGCCTTTGGCGTAATCTCCCGCCGACAGTTGTTCAAAGGGCCACATCGGGAAGAAATATTTGTATTCGCTAGGAGGTCTGGCCGAAGCATGGAGGTTTCACCTAAGGGTTCCCCCTTCAGTATAATGTCTCGGCGAAGGGAGATGATCTCACCAACATGGAATGGTGGTCCCAGCCAGGGGAGTCTCGGTGGAAAATTTGAGTTCGGCAAAAGGTCTCACCGACCAAGCAGGCTCTTGCCGACAGAAATTTGAGCTCAGGGAGATCTCACCAAGAGGTATTGCCTTCGATGTGAGGTCTCGCCGAAGAGGGAGGGTCTCGGCGAAGGATGGTAGTGTCGGCAAGATGTCTCACCGATAGGGTGGACTCTTGCTGAAATGGAATCACATCAGGGAGAATGGTCTACCTTCGCCATAAGGTCCTGCCGATCAATAAGATGTCCTGCCGACTCGATAGGGTCTTGCCGATACAAAGTGAACTCGGGGAGAATGGAAGGGTTCAACATAAGGTCATGTTGACTATTGATGGTCTCACAGACATGTTTTCTCCCTTTGGTGTAGTGGAATGTGCTTGATCAAAGGTCTCGCCGACCCAAAGATGTCTCGGCGACAGGGCGTGAGTTCGGGGTGAGGTCTTCCCGACATGATAAAGTCTCCCCAACATGGGTGTGCTCGCCAAAGAAAGAAAGGCTCACTGGGAGGTCTTGCCGAGGGAATGTTGTCTTGCCAATAGGTTTTGTGGTATCGATATGACTTACGCAGCTCGATGGGAGGTCTTGCCAACGGTCTCATGCTACGCCGATAACTGCTATGAGGAATAATCACATTAGGGAGACACGATTAGTGTCTCATTGACATGCGATTCAATCTGAACAACTTTTGACCATCTGGCACCCTAGGAAGCATCTGTTCAACCAATCAGAGTGAGCTACAGGCGAGTTGTGGCAGTTTGACCGGTGACAGGAAGATCAACAGAATGTAAACTGACATGGATCTGCTCTGAAGTCAAAGGCAATGGAGCAGCTCGGTGAACACTGGCGGGGGGATCAACTTGAAGAAGGATCTGAAACAAGAGGAGTGCAAAGAGGCCATGAGTCACAGGGACAGCTGGGATGTCGGCTGATAAAGGATATTCGAGAGTGAACAACGAGGATACACATTGAATGCAGAAGTAACTCGATTTAGAAAAAGATATAAGGGG
Organism: Sequoia sempervirens; assembly: GCA_007258455.2. Classification (NCBI taxonomy): domain Eukaryota; kingdom Viridiplantae; phylum Streptophyta; class Pinopsida; order Cupressales; family Cupressaceae; genus Sequoia; species Sequoia sempervirens. Next base: position 282,299,988 of record VDFB02000008.1, on the reverse strand, counting down.
CAGATCTTTATGAATGGATATTTTTGTAAGCCCTATGGGGCTGACATACTTTTGTATATAAGGAATTTTTGCCTCTTTTGTAGTTAGTTCTTACCTGGTACTTTTCTGCTTTGGTAACTTGTGGAGTTCCTTGCAGAAGAGAGACTATGTTTTGTAACTCATGACAGGCATGTATATCAGTGTTTCACCATTGAAATCAATGAATATAAGTGCTTTACCTTTTCAATCCTTCTATTAGATTGTGTGCATTCATATAATTGATGAAAGTTCTTGTGAAACTGTATGATTCCTTGTGGTTATGTCTTATTTCAGCACCTTTTTGTAGAGCAATATGTACTTTTGCAAGTTGTGAGATGTGTTCAAAATGCAGTGCTCTCTAGCTGTGAAGTTATTTCTTCCTTCTAGGAGTGTAGCCATACAAACCTTTTCATGAAATGTTTATGCACAAAACGTATGTGATTGAGTTGTGTACAACTAAGCTTCTGTCATTGACTGAAATTGTGTGTGTAAACTGTGTTATGTGTCTTCTTAGTAAATTTGGTGCATCACCATAGAGATAGTGTTTTCATTAGTTTTAATGTATTCTCCTTTTACTCTTTTCCTTACAAAATCAGTAGCTTAGGTGACACCATAGGAAGTCGGCCTTCTCTGGAGGTTGACCTCTATTTACAAGAAACCCACATCTTTAGAGGTCTTCCCATGTTACACTGAGGTGTTGAACATCAAGTTCAACAAGGGTGCAAATTTCAGGTGATAACAGTGACAATTAAACAAAACGTCATAATGGAATGCAAGAATATTGTTACACAATCACACTATTTATCATTTGTAATACATCTTACCATCTATTTAGGGAAACATGAAATAAATTAGGGTTTTACTAATCACATGTGAAGCAGGGCCTTACATCCCCCTCCCCTTAGCTTAGACTTCCTCCTGGAAGTCGTTAAGGCCTAGAACATAATCTCCATACAACAATGCACATAGATATATTAGAAACATTAATTACTTTTCTTTCTTGATGAGGCAATAAAAAAATTCAACTATAAGTGCACATTAAAGACATCCCTTCCATGATTCAAATATCTAAATACTTATAACAAAATTTATTCCCAAAGAACATCTATCTGATATATTCATAGTGTAACAAATGTTAGTAGCCATCCATGTAGTTAACATTTTTTATTCAAAATTGTACCAACACATATCCAAACACCTTAACATCCTTGGACACTCTTCAAGGTTTTCTTTGCTTCATAAACATCACTCATGATGTTAGAAAATACTTTCATTTTAATATTAATTCATGTCTCAAGAATAGTAGTCTCAATTTTATCTATCACTTTCTTTCTTACATAATAGTCAAGTACTTTCACCTGTCATTTATTTACAAATATGCCCATACATCACAACAATTACACATAACTCACATCACAAGGCTCAATGGGGTTTACAAGGATGGAGATTCTTGGGTACCATAGCCATTAGGAAAGATGGTCTCAAGGCCTTCTCTAAGACCCTTCCATAGATCTCCTAGGTACCGTCCCTTGTTTGTATAAGGGGTTTAGCCTCCAAGAGAAAGGTACAAAAAGAACAATCATAGTACTAGGGGAAGAATGGATTAATTACCATCCCATACCATCCCATAACATAGTGATTTAGACTTCATGAAGTGACTTAATAGACTAGGAACCTAACTTGAGAAGGTCATCAATTGAAAGGAACAAAAGGAAACAAAGTTTGTCATTTGATAGGTGGAGGACCCATACAAGTTAGCTATGAGAGGATGCACATCATTATTTTTCATTTTTACAAGGAAACAATAACAAAACAAAAAACGCTTGTGAAATGAAGATAATCTATGAAATAATGTTGTGTGTTAAGTGGGGCTTGGTGAAGCATCAAGGTTAAGCGATAGTTTAAGATCATATAAAAGAAATGGGCCTAATCGGTACCTAGACAAATAAGGTCAGTCATAAAATGAAGTGGGGACCTTGAAGACACAATTTAATGGATCAAGTGATTGAGGCAAGTAGTCAACACTTAAAAATAAAATTTAATGTAATATTTTATATAGTTAAACCAAAACACACTTAACTCTTAGTTGGTAAAGCCTTTTACCTTGAAATTTTTTTGGGATGATAAAAACACTGTGACGATCAAAACCCAAAAAAATATTTTGTTTTAAATAACCAAATCAAAAAATTTAATGATTTTTGAAATTCGTTCGAAAAATTGAAACTTTAAATTCTCTTGAACCAAGAATTGGGTTGCTGTGAAAACTAGTCACGTTGCTTGAAAAACCTCTAGGAACATCCTCCTAAAAGAGTTTTTCATAAAACTTCTTGGTCTTTTAAATTTAATTGTTTTCATAAATCTTGCATGCTACATCACTACTCTTAAGTATTTTGACTTAGAATTTTAAAACCTAAGTTAACACTAATTTAAGATTTACCAAGCCATTATGATTCTCTCCAACAATAATCTTGTCAAAAAGAATATGTTGAACTCATATCCAACCTAGGTGTAGGATCGTCAGTCTTTTTGTTGGAACCTCGTATAAGAGTAACCATCTCAACACATTATCTCCAAGATCAAGAGATCTCTAGCCTCAACCAAATCTAAAATAGGTGTAAAATCAATCATCTCATGCCAAATAAACTCCAATACTGTAACGCCCCCGCCACGCAACCCTTGGGGAAATTGCAATTAACAACACAAATGCAATATTTTTTTTTTAAAAAAGGACAAAAAGCATGAAGGTTTACAACACAATGCCAACAACCCTCTAAGGTTACGAGACCGAGTTTACATCAACCCAAACAAGAAATATGAATTAAAACCATTACATTTAATTGTTTAACAAAATAATGCGCATGCATTCCATCCATGATAAAAATTAAATCAAAGACATAAGAATTCCACATGATCCCAACAATATACTTTACAATATGGTTACAACACTCATTCCCCGAATGAGATACTTCCAAAGAATAAGGTTACAATTTACGACTTCCACCTCGATACAAAGAGGGGTATTAAAATTACATTAATAACTGAAAGAATAAAGCATGAAGAACTAGATCCCACGAGCTCTCCAACTGGAAGTCTCATCCATACGAACAAAAAGCCAACCCAACGGATTAAGATGCAGGTTCCACCCAACCATGTGATACCCGAAGGCTCACCCCCCGTGCTAGGAGATAGTAACCAGGATTCCTAGGCAAGACCATCTACCTCTAGACATAGGCTACACAAAACTAAAATGAAATAAATACAAGTACCACATCACATATCACAAAGGTTACAATGCTTCTAGAGTTAACTAATCATTTACATCACTGATACAAACATACTGTTGACTTAGGAGAAGTGTCATCACAAAGTCACATGGGATATCCTAGCAAGTCTTCCTAGGTCCCGGCACCCATCTTGGGATATCCTGGTAACCTCTAATGACTTCCTGCCCCTCATGTAAACCAATGCGAAATCAGTTGCCTCTCGTAGAGACGAGACAACGATCTTGCCATTACAGGCCTTCTCGTCTCATCCCAAATCTATACTAGCCCTTGTGTCCATGAGCGAGGAAAAATTAATCTTGTTAAGTGTTTGATGCAACCTAAGCCTCTAACAGTTTATTATGTTATCACTGAATTAACTAACTTGTAAAGAGTTTCCCTGACACCACTTTGTGTGTCGGCCCTCATTACAAGCCACTCCTCTAAGACAACACATGGAGTAAATCCACACTCAAGGGTACACAAGTGCGACCTAAGGAGAATGACTCCTATACAAGACATAAAGCCCACACTTCCCGTTCACGATAACCGGGTTAAAACTGGATATGATTAAACGCACTACCCAAGGAATCCAAAGGTTCACTATCATAATGACAACCCATACCAAATTTGAAACAACCATCTGGAAGACTTACATATACATGGACTCGATTGCCCCACTCCAAGAATGAACGCCACACATCATAAGGAAGCATTTCAGATAATTCTTTAAAAGAAAGAAAACAACTAATATTAGGATTTCGTAAATCCACTTCGCTCAATCATCATAGTGCATGGTATAAATTAAAGCATTCATTTCCTTGTACATACTCGAGAGGAAAATTCAAACACGTTGATAAACATTACGAAATTCAAAGCTAAGCATTTAATTCTCTTGCTCGATCATACTAGCTGATTAAATACAGTCTTTTAACTAACTAAATCATTTCATGAGAATAAAACAATCTTTATTTCAATTATACTAGAATAAGCAACATAAGTTTAACTAAGCTTAAATTCCCACATATATTAAATAATATGAATAAGTGTATGTTTAATGTAAACCCAACTATATCGATATATTTAAATATATCATTATCATTTAAATAAACTGCTTTAAATTCAACTAATTAATTTATTTTAAAATATATAAAATATACATATATACCTTACATATATACATATACACACTAAATGTATATGATATATATATTCATAAATATATATATATAATATATATATATAAATAAATTATTATAAAAAATAAATATTATTTAAATATTAAAATAATATTATATATATACATATAACATATATATATATATATTATATATATATAATATAATATATATTATATATATATAATATAATATATATATTATATATATTATATATATAATATATAATATTTAAAATAATATTTAAAAAAAATGAATTTAAATTTTCAATTAAAAAAACGACTAAGCTTTGGGCGCAAGCCCCTCCCATAAGGGAGTGGCCAGGTTGCCACGTAGCCTCCCCCATATGGGGGGTGTTATGTGGGCAGCGTCGCTGCCTATAGGCAGCGGCGCTGCTTCCACACAGCGCCTCCCATAAGGGCGTCATGGGGGGTGTAGGGCTTCGGCCCTCCCCTCCACATATATTTTTTTATATATAAAAATTTTTATTTAAAACAAAAAAAACGGCCAATGAAAGAAAAGAACAAGGAATCAGGAAATTTCCTGTATAATATTTTTGTTTGAAAACAGAATTTTTTTTCAAAACAACAAACCCAAATATATTTATAAATTATAACAGTATATAGGTATATTTATGAATATATACTCAAAATCTTCATTTCATTTTCATTTTCAGCCTAAAATTGGGCAAAAGAGCAACAAATTTTTGCAAGAACAGAATTAAATTTGGCAAAACAACAAGAGTTTAGAATATTAGTTTGAAATGAAGATTTTTTTGTGGGTTCTCTTCCTATTTTCATTGTGTAAATTCTTGTTTTGGTTTTCTTTCCTATTTCCAACAACAGTTTGCAAGATTTGAATTCATTTCTCATGGTTTTCTTTGCATCTAAATAGCATTCAAAGAGTTTTCAAACAGCATAAGGAAATTTAAAGATTATTTCAAAAAGGGAAAACAAAAATGAAGATGAACCTGGTGTTTTCTCCCCAAGCTTGAAGGCTTCAACAATGGTGGTTCCAAACTCTTCTTCAACTCCAAATTCAGCCACAATAAAACTCTCCACCAAAATCCAAAATTGAAAAACAAATAAAATTTCATTTCTTTACAAAGAGCTTTCCCCAAATTTGGTCAAACCCCTAAAAATATCCCACCCACTAAATTTATTGAGCTTTTGGAGGATATTTCATTTTTTTTAATTTTTAAAACAATTTACTTTCAAAGAATGATATTTCAAAATTTCATAATTCCATTTAAAAACCAAAAATCTCAAAGTTGCAAGAATATGTTTTATCCAAAAAATCAAAAAGTGAAATATAATCCACATTTCTATTTTTATTTTTAGTTTAACTTAAATATCTAACATGATTTCCATTTTCATTATAAATTTAAATCTAAATATACAATAATGGCAAAATAACTATTTCATTTAATTTATGACCATTGGCCTAGTTAACCAATAAACTAAAAATGATTTTATTAATTAAACCAAAATAATCAATGAAATAAAATAATATTTAACATTGAAACTAGATATGTTAAATCATCACTTTAACCATACCCGCCATTTAATAGCCTTTAAAATATGAATTGAAATAGCTAACTAGGGAGGAAAGAACCAAATCAAAACCGCCAAGCCCGACGACAAAGTATGACTAGGGTGACGACTTGGCACAGAAACCTAGCTACTATCTCCCAATCGATAACTGTTGGTCAATGGACACGCTCAAACCTGTGAAGTCAGGTGGAGTCGATGTCATGTATCTGTTAACCTGCGAACAAAGAGCATATCAAACGTGCAAATATATATATAATAAGACACACCGTGAAGCAGAAATCTCAGAATCGTAGGGCGCTCGCAAGCGAGTGATACAATCCCATCCCCTTCACCAATACAGGCTTTAAAATTGACGAGTCTAACAACCACAATATAATTAAAGCATAGCATTTTAATTAAATAATTGCTACGCTAATTCAAAACATGCCATAATGATAACTCCTAAATAAAATCCCATCACATCAAAATATAATGTTTACATCGCTTAACAGATAGCGGTCAAAAGTAACCAAGTATTAAAGTCAGAGTGCTAACAGAAGTGAAGCATACCAAAAAAAACACTGATCGATCAAACAAGCAAAATGGAGCGGTGCTACAAATACAACATTGCAATAACCAAAATCTCATGAGAAAAAATATTTCACCACTCATTAATCAAATTATCACAAATCATCCCTAAAGCTCCAACTATAGAATCATGAACTAAACATGATGACATCTCCTCAAAAGAAGATTGTGTGTTTCTAATGAATATATTTTCTCCTAAGATCACCTAAATCATGTCAAGACTGTAAGGTATAATCAATACTACACCATGACACAATAAAATTCACTCTTTAAATGAGGATGATTTATCTTACAAAAAAATCATGAATAACACCTCAACTGCAAACTCCAAGAGCCCTCCATGGAAAAAAATGTCGACATCTCTAAACCACATGAAGATAACCATCCCTTATCAATAAATCTCAAGGTGTCAAATAAATATTATTTCATACAAGAAATTGGAATGAAGCACTCCTCCATAGCACCAACAACCAATGTAGAAGATCACCCATTACTAAGTGTGGAATGCACATCACAACCAAAGCTCCCATTGAACCATGATATTGAGTTATAAATAACATAAAGATAACCATTTCCTAGAGGAACCCACATCATTGCCAAAGCTCCCATTGAATAATAATATCAAGTTGCACATGGCATCAAGATAACCATCTCCTAAATTAATATCACTCATGGCTTGTGAACAATCACTCAACTACAAAACTAGAAAATCCCGAGGATAAATTAATACCAAGATATACAAACTAAGAGGATACACCACTAGTTACAAATAAAAAATTAATCCAATACCATTAATAATGCATTTGCATAAACAATCACATTGTGCCAAAGCTCCAATATACAACAAACTTCCATCGCACAGTGATCGTCACTCAATGTAGCTACATTAGTAGCCCTGTCATGCCAAAGCTACAAGCATTTATAGAATCTCCATGACATCATGAAGATCACCCAATTGAGTCTCACATGTCCTTCACTATAGTCAAGCAATCTAGGTCCCACAACACAACTATACTAGGTAATGCCATCTCTCTACCTCATAATGACAACAAAACTAAAAATCCAAGTGACTAAACTAGGCCAAGAAGATAGAATCTACATCCATATTGAAATATCTATAGGTATATATAGCCTACATTAAAGTTATCCATATACTTATAAATATAGACAATTTATAAAATTATATAACTTGTAGATTTCATAATGCAAGATACAAATTCAACATCATATCAATAATCATGGTAAATAGAGATAACTTGAGATAAAAATGTAAGTTTCTACGACTCAAACACCAAATCATGTGTATATTTGATTTATTGAAAACTCCCAAAGCAACACAATCAAAGGAACCAACAAAAAACTCACACATAAATGTAAGTGAATAAATCACACATCAACATTTCTAACCTAATTCATCATGAAGTGCTTAGAAAATGCTCTCCATCATCGATAAGATGTCAAAAATTGGATACCATGGGCATAGGATATGACTTTTCAAACAATGAGAGAAAAATGTATTCCTATTGGCATTTTATATCAAAAAAATAAAATATGGAAAAATGTAATGTCCCCATTTTCTAGCTCGCCTAAATAATATTAATATATTTAATTATTTAATGTTGCATGGCAAAAGTACAAATATAAAGGTATTATTAAATGATTAAATATTAAGGGGTTATAAAGTGACAATCCAGGAAATATCAAAAGGCTCAATTAATAAAGTCACCTTATAATTGTGTGTCAAGTGATTTAGGTGGGAAAACCCTAAAAGTGCAAAAAGGTATTATAAAAAGGATTTGAGAGCTCATTCTCTCATATTCTGGATTATTATTTTTATTCGGAGTTTGAAGTTTGAAGGAACTCTTTGGAGTTCGAAACCCTAGGTGGTTTTCCTACAGGTTCCAGTTTCGGTGGTGAAAGATTCTTCCCTAGCTAGTGTTGGAAGATTCAAACAAGATTCACTCTTGCACGATAAAGTAAATTGATGTATCTCTTTTAGAGATAAATATGAAGATTAAATATTGAAATATGCTTGTCTGAGAAGCAAAGTTTCTAAAGATTCAGTTTGAGGGTTTCTGAATAATATTTAGATTCATGCCTGATATTATTACTACAAAATTATAAGTTATTATTCTTTTGCTACAGTGACGTGAACAGTGTTGCTATAGTGACATGAATAGTGTCGCTATAGTGACTTGAACAATGATAACCATTGGAGGTTGTGCAAGGTTGGATTAAATATGATTTTAATGTGTTCCCTAATATTAAGCGCCCATGTTAGGATGTTTGTGAAGGATTTTTCAAATTGATATTAATTTTAAATGGGTCATTTAAGTTCCTCAAATTCTTCTAGAGATGGTCAAAGTTCATTAGCCACAGATGATACATTATTAGGGACAAGATTATTTTCCTATGAAAAAAGGAAACATTGCTAAGACTAAATGTGAGGGTTTTTGATTGAAGTGATTCATTTTGGTGCCTAGAAATACTAGCTAAAGCCAATGCGTGGGATTTTGAAGAGGCGTTGGGTTGTGAGGAGATGGCAGAAGGGTTTAGAGAAGGGACGTGAGCACACTCTATGCAAATTGCGGCCTCGGAAGTGCACAACAATAACTTATATCAGTATTGCAGCCTATAATAGATTGGAACATAGGGATTTTGTGGTGTTCATAGTTCATTTGCACCATAAACAGATCAGAACGTGAGGATTACAAAGTTCTAGAGGCTAGGTGTGCCATAGGTTAGGAGAAGCAATACCTTTGAACTCATTGTATGTTGTTTTAGCATTTTGGGCAGTGTTGGAGCAATTCCAATCACTTCCAGACTGATATCAAACCAGGTCTGAGGCATGTTATACTATAACTTTTAGTCTTTCTTTATGCTCAAAAAACTATATTGTAATCTGTTGTAGAGCTATTAGTGATCAGAAATGTTTGAGTTTAGTTTATGGTGATTGGAGGTATCCATTGAATGTATTAAATTGAAAATAGTAGACTTATCTTACTATCTCTGATTGTGCATAAGTTTGTTCCTTCATTTTGAGTGTTGTAAGAGAGGGCATTGTAATAAATATTGCTTAGTTTGATCATTGGGTCTGTCTAGAAGATTTTGGTAGCAATTTCTGATCTTTGTTAACATCTTTTCTGAGTGCATCTAAGTTTGATATAAACTTTTGAGCAGCTATTTGAAAAATTAGAAATATTATGAAAGAATATCTCTGAGTTGTTGGGTAATTGTTCTTATAATGTTCATTGAGAAAAATTTATGAATGTGCATTGGTTTGATAAAACGTTTCATCTATCAAACTAGAAATATTGTAAAAAATTACTCTCCCAGGAAAGGTACTTTATAGTGGTATCACAACTGAGGATCCTGCCAGCCTAAGGGTGAACAATAAAGAGGTTTCAGTTAATCAACTTTAGTTCAAAATTTTATTTTGGGTACTATGGCTTCTTCTTGTGATCACGTGAATTCTTTGCTTGAATCACTTAAGCAAAATCATATTTCCATTGAAAAAAGTTTGAATACAAGGTGTAAAGAATGGGAGGCTACCAAGGTTTTCCAAGAAAGGTTGAAATTTATAGGTAAGAAGTTAAAACACTTACCTCAACCAAAAGTAGTTCTTCTTAGCATACTGGATGAAGTGGAAAGTAGTCTATGCAAGGTTGGTTAATCAACTTCCTGTAGACATGCAAAATTCACATTATGCATTCGATCAGATTCGGTCAAATTAGCTCTTGCATTGGATCCATTCATCACCTTCATCCATTTAAATAATTTCATTGCCTAAGGTTATTTAAAATCAAAAAGCCATTTAAATCAAATCTTAAATCATTTTCCAAAGTCCAAAAAGTCAAATCAGTTAATCAGCATTAAATCAGCATAATCATCATTAAATTAATCTAATCCTAATCTAAGGCTAATCCTTGCATAGACCTAGCCACTTGCACAATAAATCAATTTTATTGATTTATTAAAACACTCATTTTCCCTCAACATGACAAGTCAAACAGGGCATTTATTGTTGTTTTTCCTTGTCCCCCTCTCAGCATTTATGGCAAAATTTGAATTCAAATTTCCCCCTCTTGGGCACTCTTCCCAAATCTTGCACATGCATCAACTAATCACATGATGACAAGTGTCCTTCTATCATTGGCAGATCTTTAGTCCCACATTGGTCCCTCTTCAACATTTGGCATTTTGAAAATCTTTAAATAGGTGCATCATCCTCAAGCAAATCCTCTCCACAATCTTGCAAGGTCACTCTCTTCAGTTGAGATTAGATCTTGTCCATCATCTCCATCATCCATTTGCATTTTCATCTTAAGCTTTGGTCAAGGATTGGGAAAGGGTCACTAGCACATGTGACACCAATCCAATATGGGATAGGTTTAATGTCATGTTTTTGTATGCTTTTATTTGGCTTCCCTTGTTTTATTTATAGCATGATTAACATGACTTATTATTCCATATGGATGTTGAAATGTTGTTGTATTTTAAACTAACCAAATGCAGATTTTGATGTCCACAAAATGGCGCTAGAAGGAGGGCATTCGAACTTCATAAGAGAGAGTGAAAATATCTATTCACAGATTTAGGCACCATCTCTTTTGTTATTTACGCAGTGCTTACTTATTGTCTTCTTATTATAATCTTGCAAAGTTCCTTAGATGCACACACTTTGTCTTATATTTGTGATGTGATTTTTAAAAGAAGTTCACTCTGCTTTCGTCTCTTAGCATTTTATTGATATCACTTTGTTATTTATGCTAACGTCTTCTCATTTGGGAAATTTGTAATGGATTGCTCATTGGCTGGCATTCTGTCATTACCTCCTTTAATCTCCAACGAATTTAGTTCAGTAAGAGATTTGACTATTTTTTTTTATTTTTATTTTTTACATCCATACAATAAATTTCTTTCAAGGATCTTTTCAAGTTAATGCGATGTGGCAGTGATTAGATACTCCCTGACAGTCGACACAAATCTTCCAAATCTCATTCTATGCCAGTGATTTACGCCCTTCAGAATCTGCCGCCCTTATTCTAGTCTATCTTGGCATTATATTTGACTGTCTTACCACTTGTTGTCCATTTGCATTTTGAATTCCTTGAATCACTGATGGATGAGCAGAGAACAATTATCATGGAAATTACATACTGTTGACAGATTCAGGAAAATGATTTGAACACGCCAAGAAAAAGGACAGCCAGCAGAGGCAAGAATATTTGCAAAGATGTTGCGTCTAGGCCGCTATTGTCGCTGGTATCAATAGGGCTTGAGTGATATTGATGCCTTGCTGGATGAGGGGACTGTTGAGGGAGTTACAGAGGCACTGCTGCTATGTTTTTATAACATTGAGTAAAGAAACACAACACAAATCTGGGGGTTTCGTTGTGGCGTTCAAATAAGTCTCACTTGGCGTTATCGAACTTATGCAGGAATTCGTATTGTCTGCCTCTGCTCCCCTCTTTACCAACAACATCACCATTAACACTAGCATAATCTTACAGAATGAAACCCTGTAACTACTAATTCTGCTACTTTTTATTCTCAGCGCCATTATTTCTGATTTCCTGTTGTGCTATAGCTATTGAAGTCGAGCGGGTTGGAGAAGCGGCATAACGGGCAGAAAGGGCTCGAATCGAACAGAGCGTAATGAAGAGGATGAAGGCAAAGCGGGAGATGAGGATAAAGATATTGCAGAGGAGGGTGTAGAGGATGTAGTCAGTTGTTTCCAGGAATTGCTTCATAATACGATCATCTGGGCGAGTTAGATTATGAATTTCTGTGTAATATTCTGGCTTCCTCTGCTAGTCTGAAACAGAACGGTGTCATTCAGTTGAGAGTCACCTTCTTAAGGGTTGTAGAAATGCTGGTAATCTCCACCATTCTTGTAGGTGCCTTTGTCATAAAGTGCGCTGTCTTCTTTCCATTATCTTGTCATAAAGTTGTCTTGAAAATGGCATTTGGCTGGACCGTTGGTTCTACCCCGTTTTAATGTGACAATTTTGGAGAGTGCCTCCCAGTCTGTTGGTCTTCTTTGATCTTGTAAAGACAGAGAGTACGATGGAGAAGTCTATGCACTAAAAGATGGGATAGAAGCAGCTTTAAACATTTCACACGCCCTGTCTATGCTTCCACATTTTCACTTATATGTTTGCCAGGCGCTTCAACAAATACGTTTGACAATAAGCTGCTTTCAAATACATTATTTTATGGATGTTTGTACCCTATTCCAGAGCATCTAATTTAGCATCAAAGGCTACAAAATTCTGGTTTTACACCCGCAATTGCATTATCCTAAAAGTTTTTAAAGCCTTGCAACTAACATTATGGCGCTAGAAAGTTTCTTGGCAGTTGCATTTTCTTGAAAGTCTCTCACACCTGCCTGCCTGAAGATTGCTTAAAATAGTTATTGGGCATGATTTCTGTTTTCACCTACCAATGGCGCAGTTTATATCATATATCTGTCAGATTTCATTTAAAGATCTAACTATTCTTTGTTTGTTGTTGAAACAGTGTCAGAAGTAAATTTGCGCCATTTCTTACATTATTTGCAACTTGATGGTGGAGTTATGGAAAAGTTTGACTTATCACTCAATGCATCTCACAGCTTGACTTTGAATAATTTGCTAAAAGTAGAATGGTTAAAAACTTTGATAAGTTTTGAGCTTTGTTTTTGTTGCTCAACTATTTAGGTTATATGATTTAATATGGAGTGTGACTATGCATAAAAATGATTTGAGCATGAGTAATGTAGAGTTTCTTTAGACAAGCAAATCATAAATGCAGCCTTGAGTTTGTTTAGAACAATTATATTCATAAGTTGAAAGTGGATTTAAAAGGAAAATACTTTATAAGTTATTGAACTATTTTCTTTTCTTTTTTTTAAATCTCTCAAACACTTGTTTCTAAGAATAGCTTTCTTATTTGACAAAGTTTGGAAATTCATTATACTTGAAACATTATTAATGAATCTTATTTGTCATGATGATGTTTGCAGGTAAAGGTTGACGTCAAAATAAAACATTGAGATCAAGTGAAAATGAAAGCTAGATTGGAGTAAAGCGAAATTGAACATTGGAATTTGGAGTTGATAAAGCATTTTTTAATGCTTGAAGATTTTATTTTACACCTTAATTTTCTGTTTTAGGCTAAATCATTTTGACATTGGGCTTTAAAACGAACATTACCTAGGCTTTCAAATTTCATTATGAAAGGATTAAAATGAACTTTAGGCAACATTGACTAGATTTCGTTTGAGGTTAACAAATTGGACAAGAAAAACTCACACTTCATTTTGGTGCTTAAAAAGAACTCACAATTGCTTTGAAGGGTATAAAATGAACAAGTGCTTGATTGTGTGATTTTGTCTTTTGAGTGCGTATCCTCTCCCCTTGCGCTTCGTACGATCTAGGGTGCAAGAGAAACACTCAAAATACATTTTATTGCTTTAAAACACTTCATTTTGGGCTTAAAAATTGAACATCTTGTGCGAGTGTGAGTAGGGGCATTTTCGCGTACATTCTCTTTCTTTGTGCCATCAAAGATCGATCGAATTCGATTGTGTCTTTGCTCGCTTTTGTTTATCTTAGAGGGCCTGCCTTGGGGAAAAGTACTCACCCAAGCGACGACTCAACCGGTAACACTCTAAAGCCAAGAGTATTTCCAGCCGGGATATAAATGAGGATTTTGGTTAAACGCCATAATCACGCTGTTGGCTCCGACAAGATGGATCCGAAAGGGGACTCTTGCCACGTTGGGTCAACTCCTACTAACGGAAAGTCCTTACTAGAACCTATGTGTTAGAATTTGCCAAAATCCTTAATCTGTTTGTTGGTGCAAGAACGGTCGCTCTGAAGCCGCCCCACAATTTTACGGCTTTTAGTAGAGATGGAAAGCATGCCATGGGAGTTTCATGGGTGCTGGTGCTTGGCTGCCCCGATAAGTGAGTGCCGTGGAGGGGAGCCTGGGGTCAAGCATCTAACCATCCGCTAAAAGTAGGCGAGCTGGACTTGTCCAAGTGGGGACTCAACAAACATTGTCTATCACATCCATAGGGCTTGTAATTATTCTTTGTTTGAAAACACAGTGTGTATTGAAAACATTTTGCAAACAAACATTCAACATGGTTCTCAAAATTTCAAACCCTCTTTAAGACAAATATCATTGACTCAATCCATATGTTACTGCTTTCCCTGCGGATTCACATTTAGAGGTTCCTAAGCATTGGATTATATCTCAATTTGTCTTCTTGAGTAAACAATAGGAAAACCCTTGCCTTAAGTTCATTGAATTTCCACATAAAATATCTTGTGGGGTTTAAAGAAATTAAGACATTGGTACATCTTAGTTTGAAACTTTAATCAAGAGTGTGTTTGTGGTAAAAGGAATACACTAAGCAAAGATAACAAATTGGACCCCACACATGTGCTTGATATCTCTTGGTTATATTGGTCTTTTGATTGCTCTTAGAGAAAAGTGTGTTCTTCAATACCTTGGCCTAGTAAACAAAGTCTCTCTAAGTCTCTTAGGATCATCAAAACTTTCATCTATCTTCCAAACATTCATCAATCCATCTCACCAAAACAACTTTAGATCTTTGCAAACATCATTCTAGACTTGGGTACATCCTTAAACCAAATCAAAGACAATTGTTTAATTAGGTGTGTGGGAATGCATCCTTTCTCATACATCTAATTGAATTAGCAAACCTTTTGAATAAGTTCATCCTAAAGATAACATCCAACATCTTAGGGTTTACAAGTTCATCATCCACATCAAACAATCAAAAATCAAAATCCCTAAGTCTAGCATTGATTCAAAGTTCCTAAACGTTCATCACTCATATCATCCACCTTTCATCCTCCATCTTGCCATTTGTCCTAAGAACCTTAGAGGTCACATTCATAACAAGGTCAAAACACAAGAAGAACATGGAATATACACTTGATCCATACATCTTGAGTAATCTAAATCAATTGAATCTTCAAAGCCTTGCAATGCCTATCAATTATCAAAGTCCATACATGGGATCATTGCCTTCGACAAATGACAGTGGTACAACAAGTGTGAGTATGCCCAAGTCAAACTTTGGAACACATTTCCCAATGATAGATCTAAGTCCAAACCAACAAATCCACCAATCAAACAATCAATACATGAATCTTCAAACGAGCAACATCATCCCACCAAATCCCTACAAACCAAATGTGGATGTACCAAGTGCAACTTTTCGAAACATGAATCCTAACTCGAAAAACTTTGGAAAAATGATTCCCAATACCAACAATGTTCATCCTATCATGCCAAATCTAAACATCATCCCAAATCAGAACATTATCCAAAGTCAATTTTCCCATAATCCCATTCAAAAACTGCAAACATGCATGCCAAAACTACTTGAACACAAGCCAAATCAACTATCTCAAGTGAGTCAAGATCAAAATCAAGAACAAATTTGGCAAGATCAAATTGCGGAAATAGTTGAGGCATTGCGCCAAGGGAAATCTCCACCACCATTACCTACATCATTCCTTGGTTTAGGGATTCCCCCTTTACCTAACACCAATCACGCCACCCAATTCAATCCAACTAACGTCAATCAAACCATCACGTCAAATCCTTTGAATATACCATCGACATCGCACCAACAGATGGTATCCAATCAAGCAACAATGATGATCCCAACCAATCAAAATACGGTCTCCCAAGGACCTATCACCTCAGTTATTCCAACCATCACTATCCCTTCAATCATTCCAAACACCACTATCACGCCCATCACATCTCAAACCCCCACAATCAATCCAAGCGTATCTCAAACACTTGTCACTACATCCAACATGATTTCGAATCCACCACCACCCCCACCACCACCAATTTCCACCACATCAATCCAATACAATGTGACATTACAAGCTGCTTTTCAAAAAGGATACCAACAATATCTAGCCATGCAACAAGCAACACAAGCTCAACAAGTGCAACAATCCTCTCAAATTGCTCAAACCTCTCAAGCTACCCAACCAACACGAGCACAAACACAAAAGATAACAACTGTTGAGAACAAAGATCAAGATCACTCCATCATTGAATACCTTGAAGTTGTGTCTACTCCATCCAATGATCAAATGAATATATGTCAAGAGTCACCTCTCAATCATGATCAAAATACATCGACAATACCCAACAATGATCCAATTCAAGAAATGTCAACATCATTTGACCCTATGGTTGAAGACATTAGAAATCTCTCTATTGCAATTGTTGAAAACAATGTTCAAAATCTATCCATCAATAAAGATATTTTCGCTTCATCCAACGAGGCATCGACCAGTGATCATGTTGAAAATGTATCTACATCACCTAATGAGGTAGAGGACATATCTCAAGAATTTATGCCAAAGCATGATCAGAATCTTTCACCAAGGTCTAGCAATGGTCCTTTCCAAGACATATTGACATCCTTCGACCTCATGATTGCCGATATTGAAGGAATCTTCAACTCAACACCTGATCCAAGTCCACTCAAAAATCATGAAGATATTAAGCCACTTCCCATGCATAATGAAGATATCCAAGAGCCATTTGTAAGCAGTCCATCCTTTGAAACTGACCCATGTCAAGAACTTGATCCAAAGCATGTTAAAAGCAACTTTGAAATTAATCAAGATCAAGAATTTGTATCTTCAAGATACTACAATAATCTAATGGACACTCTCCTATCTATGCAAGATGATCATATCCATGAAGCACATACTCCTCCATCTACCCATGAGATGTTTTCTACAGATGGTCATGTAGATGATCTTCATCTAGAACAAGATTGTGTTACACAAAAAGAGCAGATTCTTAACTCCTACAATCAAATGGAGTTGTCAACATCAGGATCAAACATGTCCCAAGTTCAGATTGAGGACATCATGAATAAAGATATCAAACATTATCCACTCAAGGAAACAAGTCAGAAAGAACAGGATAATCCAGAGTTAGCAGAGCGAAAAATTGAAACAATGTCATCTACAGTGATCATTTGTCAAAGCACATTTACTGAACAAAATATCTCAAAGCAAGTAGAATCAAAGCATGAAGGTGATACTATCACCATACTGGGGGCAACTTCATCTCAAGCAAACATCAACATAGGGAGCACGAAGAGTCCTTATGATGAAGCTAGTGTCAATACTACAACCAGCCACGCCATGTATCTTCATCCACCCATCACCCCATCCATGAATTGGGACCAACGTCAAAAGAAAGATTTGAATCAAAGTACGAAGAACGTTATCAAAGCAAAAGAAGTTGAGAAGCATAATGGACAAATCAAATACGCATGGATACTCAAAGAATACAAAGAAAGATCATCCCTATCAAACTCCATTAGTCAAAGAAACTATGGGGCAAGATCAAAAAAGGAAAAGTATCCATCAAGAATGTCCAAAAGCAAAAGCAAGCTTTTCAAGCGATGTACAAAGTATATCAAGCAGTTGGTCCTAATTCCGTACACTTCCGATCCACCCATCATTGCTCATCTTCCCAAGTTTGGAGAGTCAAAGGTTCCAAACGCCAACCAATCCATCTCTTATCCCTAAACACACTCCATCCATGCCTCACGCATGATACCCAATTCTCATTGACCATGTATTGGCAACAACCCTTCATCATAGGGATTGAAGGCAATCTATCGATATACTTTTGAGCACAAAGACAAAGTTAACTCCGGTATCAATGAAGTAGATCAAAAATCTCAAAAGTTGCATTCAAGTGCATGTATCTTAGCAAAGCAACTCCTTCAAGCTGTGATATCGATGGCACATTATGACAGGTCTACATCAAGCAACACCTTGTGATTCAAGATGAGCTTAAAATCTTTAAAAATACAAAAAATCAAAAGCAAAAATACAAAAAAAAATGGAAAAAGTTAAGATAAAGATAAAAATCGCTCCTGGTAAAACCAAAACGAGCAGGCGCTTTAAGAAGACCATACGAAACCGGGCAAACAGGCATCATGTGTGGAATCGAGCATCTACGTGCGCCACTTCAGTTGAAAGCATCTCATCCCATCCATAATAAATTGAGCATTCCATCCATCTTAGCCATAATAAATCCATTCATCCATAAACCATTTATCCAATCCATTTTTATATATATCTGCATCCATCATCTTAGCTATCTTAATCTTGATGAAATTTTGGGGCACACCTTACGCTTGCTTATGGTAAACATCTTGACATGGGCCGTTTTCATTAATCCTATCCTATGCAGGATTATCTGAGCTATGAAGCATTATCCAAAGGAGCTTTCTTGATGCAAACACCTTATCTTATCGCAAGATAATCCTTGGCATACTTTACGTGCTTACCATATCCATCCATCCATACACTTATCCGAGCATCCATCCATTACACTCCATACATTGCTAGACATTGGGGGAAAATATGTACATCTTGCTTCGAGAATAAATCTTGGTCTATGTCCTCTGACTTATGTGGCGATCCGAACATTGGAAAACATGAAATAAAACTGGTCAAAGCACTCGTGAGCAAAAATCTGAATCACTAGCCCATGGCATATTTTGACAAACAAACATCCCTTATCAAGCTCCATCTTCAATCGAACATCGATCCAAACAATCACTATCAGTTGCATCTAAGTTGCACATCAAATGTCAGATCAAATCATCCAAACATCTTTTGTTCAAAACCAAGCTTCATCAAACATGATCAATCAAATTCAATCAAAAAAATCATCATCTCGGGATATCCTTGTGTTGCTTAACACTATCCTTGCATTGTCGTGTATCCTCGACAATGTTATCATTATCAATTCTAATCAATCCAATCCTTGCATTGTTGTGTATCCTCAACAATGTTATCATCATCATCAATCCATCGATCCGATCAATCAACCTTAGCTTGGTTTTCAGCAAAAATCATAAACAAAGCACTGATATCATTACATATCCATATCCAAATTGTCAAAATCATGCGAAAATCCAAAAACATCCAAAACATATCAAAAATCCAAAAAACACTCAAAAAAAGCAAAAAACATCAAAAACATTGAAATTCGAACTACGTCGTCTCTGAGCATGAACGTAGGCAAGGCTAATCTTTGATCAGCCCCCGAGACATCAAAATCCCAAAAACATTTGAAAAACATCAAATTACCAAAAACAGCCTCAAAACATTGTAAAATTCCAAAAACATCCAAATATTTGAAAAAATCCATCCATCTCATCTCGCATTCACCCGCAATAATCAATCATCCATAATAAACTGATCGTCATCTTCATCCTTTGGCAACGCAAACAGAAACAAGCGCAACAGTCAGCAAAATCAATCTTCAATCGTAAAATCAAAAGCAAACAACAAACTGTCAAAAACAAAATCAAACTCTTGATCATTCGCAAACATGTCAGTCGACCTTATATCAACAGCCTATCAATCAACTTATCAAACCATCATCATCCTGTACAATGCATGTCCTAGGATATATCGTTCAGACAATGGGCATCATTTATGGATATCACCTTGGATTCTTATCCTATCAAAACAAATCCCTTTGGCTAGAGGTATGAAGAACATTGGTTTGTTTGTGTACTTGATCTTTTCTTTTGATTTATCTTATTGCGCTCATTCCAAGGACCTCTCGATGATATCCGAACGAAGGATTTAGAGAGATAGGAATGGGGCAACGATCATTATCTTTTGTCTGCTGTGCTTGTTGGACACTCTTGTAATATAACTTGGCGAATACTTGCTTTGTTAGGTACGCCCTAGCAAGGTTTCCGTATGTCAAGTGTGAACAAGAATACTCCTATCTGCTTGTTGAGTCAAAGTCCATCACACTAAGTACAACGCCATCCTGGTCCTTCATACTTTGATGCATCGTACTTAGGCGTGTTATCAAAAATAAAGTAAGTGACCCTTTGAAAATCCCAATCCTTGATAAGCAAATCATCATCATCATCTATCATCATCATCTCTAATAAAGTCTCGACCAATCATGGACTTGTTGGATCCTCTTGTCATCATTTCATTTCCGCACTAACATCATACATCCATCATGCATCCATCATGCATCCATCCTGCATCTGCAAACCATCAATAAACTGCATACCACATATCAGTCATATCATACATCATAGGAAACATCGATCATTTCACATGCATTGCATAATCATCATCATAATATAGATCTGTTAGTCTAAGCATAATCACAACATATCACATCATCAATCTCATCCGTCTCACATCATATCATCATTTAAGTTATTTAGGATAATATAGCTTTGTTATTCTAAGCATCTTGAAATCATCTTTGCATCGTCATCCACAACCATCCATTTTGAACCTCTTTATCGCGAGATCGACCCTCAAATCGAATCTTTTCACTCGATCTCTCGAGGGGGCAATGTACCAGTGTACTTCTTTCCGCTGGGGCATCCGAAAAAACATGAATTTTTTTAATTTCGATTGCGGCAAGTTTATTCTTTGAACCAACGCAACAAGTACATTGCTTCAAAGAGGGGCAAAATGTAGACATGCAAAATTCACATTATGCATTCGATCAGATTCGGTCAAATTAGCTCTTGCATTGGATCCATTCATCACCTTCATCCATTTAAATAATTTCATTGCCTAAGGTTATTTAAAATCAAAAAGCCATTTAAATCAAATCTTAAATCATTTTCCAAAGTCCAAAAAGTCAAATCAGTTAATCAGCATTAAATCAGCATAATCATCATTAAATTAATCTAATCCTAATCTAAGGCTAATCCCATCCCACTTGCATTATCTAGACCTAGCCACTTGCACAATAAATCAATTTTATTGATTTATTAAAACACTCATTTTCCCTCAACATGACAAGTCAAACAGGGCATTTATTGTTGTTTTTCCTTGTCCCCCTCTCAGCATTTATGGAAAAATTTGAATTCTCCCTCTCATGGGCACTCTTCCCAAATCTTGCACATGCATCAACTAATCACATGATGACAAGTGTCCTTCTATCATTGGCAGGATCTTTAGTCCCACATTGGTCCCTCTTCAACATTTGGCATTTTGAAAATCCTTAAATAGGTACATCATCCTCAAGCAAATCCTTCACAATCTTGCAAGGTCACTCTCTTCAGTTGAGATTAGATCTTGTCCATCATCTCCATCATCCATTTGCATTTTCATCTTAAGCTTTGGTCAAGGATTGGGAAAGGGTCACTAGCACATGTGACACCAATCCAATATGGGATAGGTTTAATGTCATGTTTTTGTATGCTTTTATTTGGCTTCCCTTGTTTTATTTATAGCATGATTAACATGACTTATTATTCCATATGGATGTTGAAATGTTGTTGTATTTTAAACTAACCAAATGCAGATTTTGATGTCCACACTTCCCAACCGATGTGCAAAGCTATGTCTTCAATGGTGCACTCTTTGGTTAAGCTAGTGTTGATGAGACATCACGATGAAGAGGTAAGACTTGCAGTTGCCACTTGTATTATGAGGTTGCAAGAATTGTAGCTTCTAACACACCCTATGATGATGACATCATGAGGGAAATACTTCAGTTGATTGTGGAATGTTTTTAGGGGTTACATGATGTCAAAATCCATACCTTCAGGTAGCGAGTAAAAATACTGGAAATTATGGTGAAAGTTAGGTTATGCCTCTTAATGATGGACCTTAGGTTTGATGAGTTGATTCTTTAGATGTTCCACTATTTCATATTCAAAATCAGGAAACGTCTTTTAGATAATGTCAAACTGAGTATGCTAACTATCTTGTCCCTGATTCTTGATGAAGGTGATGATGTTTGCAAGCAGTTGCAGGTAGATTTGTTAGTTATCTGGAGAAAGGAACATCTCTCAACTACAACATATGACTTCACAAGAAGATTGGTTGAGTAGAAAATTGAGAAGTTGAAGGAACAATTATCTGTAAAAGAACCGATCTCATTTGGTATACAGGTTCCACTTTCTCTACAGGAAGAAAATAGGCCATCATTTAGTGATTCAACTAGTTGGATGATGAATACAAAGAACAATTGGAGCCCTCTTATGTTGTAACACCAAATGAGGGTATCGATGATGAATCTACAGGTGGAATTAGCGCTATCCTAATTCCCAATCAATTTGTATGGATGCATGATCTCACAAAAGAAAATAGTTGTGTGACTCAAGCACTTTAGGAACAATTTGGTGCTTCTTCATGTGAAGCAGAAGTTGTTCATAAACCCAATAGTCCACACAATTTGGAAAACCAATTGAAGGTGAGTGAAGGTGAGTGAAGATGAGATCATGGCAGCGTTGTCTCATCATGATAAAATGCACAAGCTAATTGAAAATCACCTTTGGAAGGTTCAACTGGAGAGAAGACTAAAAGGAATGGAAGAATAATCCTCTTAGGATAATCTACAGGTAATCAAAGAAGGTATGGGGGCAATAAAATCAAACTATCTAAATCTTCTTTCAAATTGTGAATATCTCCTCCACCTCGCTGAAACATATTCTGATGCATTGAGAGAAAAAGAGGAGGAAGTTGATAAGCGCTCTCATCAACTTGAGGTTACTAGGGATTCGTTGAAGAGCACCTAGATGGACCTTCAAGAATCTGAGATCCATGTGGATGAGCTTTTCTTGGAGTTAAGTTTGGTTCAGTGTTCATTACTTATAGCAGAGTCTCAGTTGTCTATCGCAGCCCCAGTACTTGTTGAAGAGAGTAGTGTGAAGTCTTATGTCATTCACACTCAAGTTCCAAGTGAAGTGCCTCTTGCTGCCCCTTTGGTTTCAGGGTGTGTTACTCATGTCATGGAGTCATTAGGTGGAGTCATGCATGAGAGAGAAAGTATTCTTGCCCAACCCTATTGGTTTCTACCTCCTGTTTGATAATTGATGGATGTCCTACTTTGCTGGTTAGAGAGTTTTCAAGGTACACTTTGAGGACAACGGCTATTTGGATGGATTAGAGGGACTCGAGTCACCACCTAGGCGACAAATATTGGTTTAATGATGATTCCTTGTCATCATATGACATTGGAGATGTCTTTTGCTCCATCATAGATTTGATCTACTACTTGCATGGTGTTGTTTTAATTTATACTCGTAGCTTGTCAAGGGTTGGTATGTGTTTCTATGCACCAATGTTGGGAATCTTTCACATTCATAGGAACTCACTCAGTGTGGAATGGGTTATTGATGATGCAGACACATCAATCTTAGCTATAGTTTATGGCATCACTGGTGAGATTGGCACTAAGCTCTAAATTGGTAATGTAGAGATTGTTATTGAACAACCATATATAGAGAAGATGGTTTCTTTTGAGAGTTGTACAATGAATCCTAGTGTTGTTCCAACTCCTGATCAAGAGGGTTGTAGAACATCATCCAGGGAGGAACATAGTATTCATGATGATATATTTCTTTCTCCTGAGAGTAGATCAAAAAATTCTTTTTATGCAGTTGATCATGACCTTTTTCCTAACGAGAGGCATGAGTGGAAGAGACAATTGCAGGTCACTAAAGATAAGGTTGATCAAACCTTATTTCTCTTTAATAGTACACAGAATTTTATAGATTATCTCCTTTGGTCAGTTGAATTTGAGGAAAGATAGGGAGAAGTATTGACTAGAGTTTCTAGTCGATGCTTGCGGACTATCAAGCATGCCTTGGAGGAAATAGAATCAAACTACCTCTAGTTGCTATTTGACAAAGAGTCTGCCATCAAAGTTGTAGAGGGAGATGATGATGTTGTTGTGAGGTATGTTCAACATGTTTAGAGTTATAAGCCATCTTCTGATGATGGTAGTGAGGTTGGGAATCCACATGACTACTCTGGGATTTTATTGGTGTAAGCTAGTGAATTTTACCTTGACTGCATGGTGAGGTGTGTTCATTATTTTTCTTTCAGCCTGCATACTCAAGATTTGACTGTCTTTGATGACACAAAGAGGTGGGTTGAATAAGGTATTTTCAAATACACTCTGGTATGATATGTTGTCGACTACAAGTGATGAATCCAAGTTTTGCAAGTCTCCTAGTTTTCTCAATTTAGATGGTTGCTTCCAGAAATACGAATTTGAGACTAGTTCAATGGGATTCTAGAGGTTATTAGAGTGGCATAGTGGAGGTCAACAGGAGTTGGGAGTGATGGACTTCCAGTTTGTCCATGGGAACCAGGTGGAATACACCTATGGATAGTTATGATATAAGGGGTTTATCACCACAATAATTGGAGAGTATATGATGAGGTTATGGGTTTAATCCAGAGCTTTTTGACCAAGTACTCAGACCATGACACTATTAGGGGATTCAACTACATACAAAAGTTATGGGTTGGAGCATTATGTAGAATCAGTTTGGATCTGGGTGGTTGGTGGACAAATGCAGTTGAATTTTCGCTCTGGTTTTAGGTGTTGTGACAGTTGGGCTGATATGCAGTTGTTGATTGTTTGAGGGCAAGCAATCTCTAGGAAGGGAGGATTGTAATGTCCCCATTTTCTAGCTCAACTAAATAATATTAATACATTTAATTATTTAATGTTTCCTAGCAAAGTTATAAATATAAAGGTCATATTAAATGATTAAATATTAAGGGGAAATATTAAAAGGCTTAATTAATAAAGTCACCTTATAATTATATGTGTTAAGTGATTTAGGTGAGAAAACCATAAAAGTGCAAAAAGGTATTATAAAAAGGATTTGAGAGTTCATTCTCTCATATTCTGAATTATTATTATTTGGAGTTTGAAGTTTGGAGGAGCTCTTTGGAGTTTGAAACCCTAGGTGGTTTTCCTACGGGTTCCAGTTTTGGTGGTGAAAGATTCCTCCCTAGTTGGTGTTAGCGGATTCAACCAGGATTCACACTTGCACGATAAAGTAAATTGATGTATCTCTTTCAAAGATAAATATGAAGATTAAAGATTGAAATCTACTTGTCTAAGAAGCAAAGATTTTGAAGATTCAGTTTGAGGGTTTTTGAATAATATTCAAATTCATGCCTAAGATTATTACTACAAAATTAGAAGTTATTATTTTGTCACTACAATGATATGAATAGTGCCGCTACAATGACGTGAATAGTGTCACTACAGTGACTTGAGCAATGATAACCATTGGAGATTGTACAAGGTTGGATTGAATATGATTTTAATGTGTTCCCTGATATTAGGTGCCCCTGTTAGGATGTCTACGAAGGAGGTTTTTAGACTGATTAATTTTAAAGGGGTCATTTAAGTTCCTCAAATTCTTCCAGAGATGGTTGAATTTCATTGGTTGTTGATGATACATTATTAGGTATGAGTTTATTTACCTATGAAGAAAGGAAACATTGCTAAGACTAAATGTGAGGGTTGTTGATTGAAGTGATTCATTGTGGTGCCTAGAAATACTAGTTGAATCTAATGTGTGGGAGTTTGAAGAGGCATTATGTTGTGAGGAGGTGACAAAAGGGTTTAGAGAAGGGACGTGAGCACATTCTATGCAAATCATGGCCCCAAAAGTGCACAACAATAACTTATATCAGTATTGCAACCTACAATAGATTGGAATGTGGGGATTCTATGGTGTTCACGATCCATTTGCATCATAAACAGGCCAGGATGTGAGGATTGTAGAGTTCTAGAGGCTAGGTGTGCCATAGGTTAGGAGAAGCGATACCTTTGGACTCATTGTATGTTGTTGTTTTAGCATTTTTGGAAGCGTTGGAGCAATTCCAGTCACCTCCAGATTGATATCAATTCCAAACAAGGTCTGAGGAATGTTATATTGTAACTTTCAATCTTTCTTTATGCTCAGAAAACTCTATTGTAATCTGTTGTAGAGTTGTTAGTGATTAGAAATGTCTGAGTTTAGTTTATTGTGATTGGAGGTTTCCATTGAATGTATTAAACTGAAAAATAGTAGACTTATCTTACTATCTCTGATTGTGCATAAGTTTGTTCCTTCATTTTGAGCATTGTAAGAGAGGGCATTGTAACAAATATTGCTCAGTTTGATCATTGGGTTTGTCTAGAAGAGTTTGGTAGCAATTTCTGATCTCTGTTAACTTCTTTTATGAGTGCATCTAAGTCTGATATAAACTTCTAAGCAGTTGTTTGAAAAATTAGAAATGTTATAAAAGAATATCTTTGAGTTGTTAGGTGATTGTTCTTGTAATGTTCATTGAGAAAAATTCATGAATGTGCATTAGTTTGATAAAATGTTTCATCTATCAAACTAGAAATATCGTAAAAATTTACTCTCCAAGGAAAGGTACTTTACAAAAAATCATGAATAACATAGTATAATGCTCAAAAAGAGATTTTTATTGACTATAGGAACATAAAAATTTGACTCCTTGGGAAAAAGTTATTCCTCCCCTAAAAATAGCCCTATTGAGCTTCCCAAAACATAGCTAGTGGCTATTGGGTAGTTGGTAGGCAATCCAGTAGGGGCATTGCTACCAATGATGCTAAGTGAGTTGTGAGATGATGACTAAGGTAGTGGTGGAGTATGAGAGGCTTCTTAACAAAGCACTGATGATAGCTCCTAATGGCTCCTTAATGCATAGTAAAAAACTAAGAATACCCAGCTATACATGTATACAACTTTTGAAGTATTTTGAAAGTGCATAAATATATTGACAAAGTATAAAAAAATGTTGGTTTCATAGACTACAATGGTAAATGATCTTCTTATCAAGGTCTTGCATATTTTAACAAATTTTAAACTTACACCTAAAATAAAACATTACAATTTATATATATGTTGTTTATATCATTGTACATGTAATTTACTTATAAATTAAATTGTCACTAACACATAATAAATTTGAGGACTTTGGCACAATATATACCATGATTAAGAAAAATAGGAATAGTCAAATAGATAAGTATGGAACTTTTGAACTATGTTTAATGTGCATATATTTATTGAAAAAATACAAGAAAGATATTGGTGTGTAGACTACAACAACATATGATCTTCTTACCAAGGTATTGAAAATTTTAAAGATTTTTAAATTGAATTATACAATGAAATATTTGAACTTTGACAACATCATATTCAACATGTGATATCATGGAATATTTGAAACAAGGTATGGAGATTTATTAAACAAATAAAATTGATTTCCAACAAATATTTGATAAAATACTACAACATCGATCTTGTTGAATATACATCATGAAATATTTGAAATGGGTGATAGAAATTTATCAAGCAAATAAAATTAATTCTCATTGAATGTTTGACAAGATGTCACAAAAAAATGATCTCATTGAATATTCAATAAATACATGATTTGCACAAAATGGAAAAACTATGTTATTCATGTCACTTTTGAAATAATTTGAAGCTAATTTCTTAAAGAAATATAGTCAAAGAATTACAATCTCTATCATATATTTAGCATAGTTAGATTGAAGGAAACTCAAATCATCAATTGGTGAATAACTACAAATATATTGTATAAGATAAAGTTGATTCTCTTTTTGAATACCAAACAAAAAGAGTTTTTCTTGTGAAATTAACACAAACCACAAAAAGGGAAAGGTAAGTTATAACCTCATAAGTTTTTTTTATTTAGTATTACATTATGCATATTAAATTAAAAGCAATATTGTGCCCCATATTATGAGCAAGAAAACTATGTGTAACATCCCTCATTTGACCTCTTTTTGATATTTTCTATGATGCACTAGTGTTTTAATTTCATGGTGTCTGAATGTGGATTGTTGACCTTGTTGCTTAATGTTATGTAAAATTGTGATGTTTTCAATTTTTATTGTGCTTATTTGCATTGCACATGTCAATGACATACTTAATTGTTAAAAGATGATTTTGCTTTATTATATGGTTGTACTTAACAAATGCTACTAAATATTTATGTTGCAAGATGCATTGTGCAATAAGTACATGCAGTGGAAAATATAAACTAGGTTTTAGGGATAAAGTATTTCATCCTATAGTCCAAGTGTGTGGAAAATGATAAATTAATTAATTAAAACAAGATGAAATGATTTATTAGTGTTGGTTATTTGTGAGTGCATAGTATTAGTTATTTTTATTTATTTATTTTACTAATTATTTTTCATTTGTAAAAAGAAATAAATTTAATTATTTTAATTTTTTAATTAATTAATTTCTTGAATGTGCAATTAATTATCATAGTTTTTGATTAACGAAAAAACAAGTTTTGAAGGGACCTTGAAACCCTTATAATGAGAACAAGTTGAAACAGAAAGACATTATAAAAGCACGTAGGGCCACTAACCAAAAAAAGTTGTCACAGAATCAACAGAGCCCAACCGACAACAAACCTTCAACAAACAATAAACAAGCAATTATCATAGTTATCTTAATTATAGATGTAGAAAAATATAATTTCTTAGTATTAGCTTTAAAGCTAACTCTTTATTAAATAGAATTGGAGAAACTAATTTCTTATTTTTTAAAACATGTCCCTGAGGAAGAGTAAGGAATAGGTCATATGGAGTCCTACAAGAACTATTTTGTGGATTAATGGATTTCATGTGAAGAAAAATATTATACTACATGATAAAATAAAATCTTGTGCAAGAAAATAGGAGCCCCTAATTTTAGATTTTAGATTTAAGCGAGTGTCTTTGGGTTGGGCTGAAAGTTTCCCTTACACATTTCCTAAAGTTTTATTGTTACATGTGTTCATTTATAATTTTTAAAATTCCTCCTAATAATTTTTTACATTTAAAATTCTTGTTGCTTAAAAATAATCATGAGACCATAACCTCCTTGAAATTTTGGAGCTTAAATTTTTAAGCTTTCTCATTCTTAAAAAACCATGGAACCCCTTCTTATAAAAACTCCTAAAAAATCTTAGCAACACTTGCTAAATATTTTAGGAAGCCCTTCTCCATGGGATCATAGTCTAAGATATTTTAATATTATTTTCTTTTTAGAGAAATAAAACATGATGTTTTTCTTTTATGTTTTAAATTTAGAATTGCGAGGAAAAGGAAAGAATTATTGAGAGAATATAAATTAGATTATTTTGCACCATAGAGAAAGAAATATACAATTTATTGAAGCTTAAAGGGTTTTTGTAAGGAATTGAAGGATTGTTATGGACTAGGAATTGATTTGGTTCATCTCCATTGTTTGTCAAATTTGCTATAAGGATTGATGTAAGATTATTGTTGTGAATTTTTTAGCAAAGGTTTATTTTAGTTTTAAAATGAATTTAGGTTGCTTGTGAAAGAGATTGTGATTTTGAATTTCTTGAAAAAAAATATTTATAGACAAATTATAGGTTTATTGAATTAGGTGTTCTAGTGAAAATTTTGGTGAATTGAGATTGTTTTGGTTTGACGAAAAAATTGTTAGATTTATTAGATGGGTTGTTAAATCTAATGCTAGTATTGAAGAATAGTAAACATAGTTTCATGTATAGGAAGACACATATTAGAAAACTTGAGAAAAGGGTTTTCTTGTGAATCGAGTGTTTTAGTAATCTAATTATGGAAAATTATGGTTTTAGTGATCTAGCACTATCTTGGAATGAAATGAAATTCTTAATGAAAATCTAAACATGTATATGTTTTTGGTTTTGTGTATACAAGTTTGTATGAACCTTGTGTTATTTTTTGGAAGTTTTGTCTTTCTAATTTGATTAAGAAAAAAGGTCTAGAATAGGCTAAGGGTTTTGTGTAGTACTTTATATAATTATATGAGTAGGATGCTAGTATGGGACAAGAGTGCACGTGTATTGTCATCGAAAAGGTTTGTTGTCTTCCAATGAGATTCTATATTATTCTTTGATGTAGGAGCATTCGAGTATGTGTATGATCAACATCATCCAAAAACATTTTTATTTCATTTAATTTGTTTTTCATTTTCAAATTGTTGCTCAACTTGATTTTGGTGGTCGATTGTGGAAAAGTTGAATGACATTTTGTCATAGATTGACAAACATCATGTATTCTGAATTCTCATTGTTTGTAACTCCATGAGCTCAAATATGCACATTTCATTTATTGATTTGTTTCTTTGTATGATTAAATGGCAATTTAATTTGGATTAAATTCAAAAATTTATGAGGGCATAAAAATGGGAAAAGTTGTGGTTAAAAATTATATAAGACAAAAGAAAAGGGGAGTTGAAGCCGTTATGAAAAGAATGTGAAGAGAAATTGCTCAGAAAGTGGAGACAAAACATAAAATAAAAATGCAGATTTGTGGGTAGAGGTGCACACCTAGGTGAGAAAGAAGACCCACACCATGGCTTAAGTGTGAAGGCAGATTAACAAGTCAAAATTGTTTGTTTAATACAAATGAGACATGGTGGGTGGATGATGGTGTAAATTAAAGATCAATGCACAGAGATAAAGAGTCTTGGCAGGCTGCGCGTGGGAGAAGAAGGCATGTATGGTAAAGACATTATAAAATGTTGGTAGATGGGGCACACAACATAAAGGAGGTATGTGAATATATGATAAGGTAGAAAAATGGTAGGTGATGACATAAAATAAAATGAAGCACAGGACAGGGTGAAGACAAGCCACGCTAGAGAGCATAGACCAAATGAATCATGCATAGATTGTTTGAACTATTGGCAAGTCACACCAAATAACCATAGGTACGAGATTGAATTAAAAGGAAAAGTATATGTAGAAGGATAGAATGGGGTCGAGTATAGAAGACAAGAATGAAAGAAAGATGGCGACGCAACTATGAGCAGACTACGAGTGCTCAAAGATGTCGATAGTGTGAAGTCGTGCAAGGAGGGAAGATGAGAAGACAACAAGGAGAATCAAATGGAGAAGATCTAATTAATTGGAACCAAAGTTGAGACATGAATTCGAGTGGGAGATTAAGGTGGGGCACAAAATTGAGGATCTAATAATTTGAAAGATGGTAAACATTTGTCAAAATTGCTAATTGTAAATGTTACTCTATAGAATGAGAATAGATAAAATTATTGGAATTATTTTTTAATATGAATGAAATTTGTATTTTCATTGGAATTATAAATAGTTGAAAGGTTGGTAATATTTCATGTGGAAAAAATTAGGGATTGAATGACAAATGGAATTGTCAATTCAATCTATTGTTGTCTGAGGATTGTGCCAGCTTGTTAAGAATTGGGGAATGCAATTTCCTACTACGTCAAATGGTATCAGAGCGAGTGATCTTGAGCGTGTGGATAGATCATCGAACATGAGGCAATCTACACCAGGACATGAGGGTGGAGTTATGTGGACAAATCACAGATCGTGAGGCAATTTGCACATAAAAGAGTACGTGAACCGAGAGTTGTCCAGGAAGCTTGAGAGAATTGTTGCAGGTGTGTGAGGAGTCCTAAGCAATTGAGAGTCGAGAGGGACAAGCCATGGAAAAAGAGTTGATTGTGTTGTAGGTTGGAAATTGTATGAAAAGAGGAAAAGTTTTGGTTTTGTTGTGGGAAATCCTCTAGGATTTTAGTTCTTGTCAAAAGAGAAAGAGAGTGTAAGATTGAAATGAAGAGGATGAGAGAAATTAGAGTAACAATGGAGAAAAGGGATTAAGAGGACATGGGTTTGGTTGTTGATGAACTTGTGTGTGTTGCAACAGTATGCTTAAATGAGAGCATGTAAGAGGAGAGTAGAAAAGTGATTGGTTGGATGAGGAGAGGAGAGAGCATTTTGGTAGGGGAGGATGGTATAGGGTGGATGCAAGTCCATGAAAGGAAGAAGAGTGCAGAGTGAAGTTGCGGGAAGAGGGTGTGAGTTATTCCAACGAGATGTTGGAAGGAAAATAAATAATTTGGGACACTTGTTACAATGATGGAGTTCAATGCAAATTGTTCACAATCTCGAAAGGTGATTCTATTGCCCGACTCCACCTTTGTAAGCCTATGCTCATAAATTTCCTTTCTGATGTGTCTAATGTAGGAGCATCCGAGTATGTGATCAACATCATCCAATTTTTATTTTTTTAAAATTTGGTTTTCATTTTTGAATTGTTGTTCAATTTGATTTTGGTGGTTGATTACGAAAAAATTGAATGATGTTTTGACATAGATTGACAAACGTCATTGTAGATTCTAAGCTAATGTATTGTAAACTTGGTAGAACCTACACAATTTAGAGGTTTAACTAACTGAACAGTCCACTCAACATTGCTCAAGACTACATTAAATTGTCAACCTAAGGTTTGTAAGCTTATGATAGTGCAACATTATATATGCCTTCAAGGACTCAAAACTACTTAAGCTACCCTACTCAAGTTATTCTACTTGCTGGAAACTTACATAATTACAAAATAGTAAAAGACATAACCAGAACTAGTGACTACGGGTACCTACAACTTAGACTGTAACTAAACTGTTACTAATGAAATGATGCCATGATAACTCAAAAATGATAAAAACTAATGACTCAACTAAATTAACCTCTGGAGTACTAGTGGTTAACCATTGCATGCATATTCATAAGCATTCATTAACAATAAGCAAGATATGAGATTCTAGTTAACTTGCATATGATTCATTAAGTAGTGATAAACTAATAACAACTATTAAACAAAAATAAATAGCTAGAAAATGAAGTGAGAAACAATATTGTTGGCCTCCTACAATGATTTTAATAACTAAGCCTTTATAGCCATGACTCAGAGATTGGACATCTAACCTGAATAACTATCTCAATCATCATGAAGATGCATTTAACTTGTCAACCCAGGGAGGTGAACTTGAAATGGGTTAGCACAGTATATGCACTAGGAACTCAAAGTAGCCATTGCATTCTACAGCTAAGAAACACAATACTGAAAGTAAATTGCTTGAAAGGGAAAGAGACAAATGTTGAATATCAATCAATGACTATGCTAAGCTGAAATGCATAACAAGAATAAAAATCTGAGCAACGAACAAGACACTACTATGTCTGCTTTGGCTACATGAAGAGTCACAAAATGGAATTCTAGTGGCTGCAGGAATAGTCAATGCCAGATTTCTAACTAAGTACTAAACAACAAGTAATACTAAGCTAATGCTAAACTAATAAGACAGATTACTCACCAAGTGGGCCCCCTTGGATAAGTATCCTCTAAACTAATAAGAACTCAAGTGCTTGAACTCAAAACTTTATTTTATTCACTGTAAATCATGCATACAAGAGAGTAATGTATTTGTATAACTGAAACTGGAGAATGAGAGTACAATATCAAATCGTGCAACTTCTGAAGGAGTATCAAATCATTATTTATACTACAGCTAAACAAGGTAGTCAACTCCATGACTGGGAGGACGCCATTTAGGGAAAACAGGGGAAAGTGGAGCGATGGCGGTTACGCATGCATGGAATCTAGTCAAACATGCAAGTCCAGACGCAGATCCAGCACAACAGTAACACCCATGCATTCTCAATCATTAAGGTCCACTACAAGGCGGTTACGTTCAATTGCATGAAGAATCTTTTGCTATCAGCTGCCTTTCACTTGGAGCAATTCCTCAGTTGGACATTATGGTGCATGCCCAGCTGGCGGTGTCTTCCTCAACTTGGTGTATTAAATATGCATGGCAAGGTCAGTACACATAATAACTGCACATCTATAACCACTATAAGAATCATTGATTAATCACATGCAAAATCAATATAGTTAACCCACATAATATGCCAAATGTCATTAAAGCTTGCAGAGATAGGATAATGTCAAATGTCAATGGTTTGAGGGAAACATTATGCAAATACCAACATTTAATCATCAAATTTCATGACATCAGCCAGCAAATAGACTATAGATTCTACCGAAAACTAGACCAAAAACTAGGCTCATCACTCCCCCCAACCTATCATTTTGTTGGTCCTCCAGCAGGGGAAGAGTTGTTCTTTTGCTTGGTCAAGACTCTGAAATTTGCAACTAAGAGTTGTCCAACATCAGTGGCTGCAGTGCGTGAATCAGGATCCCAATAGAATCCTCCCAATTTTTCAAACCTGTTCCATCTCTGCCTCTCTGTAGCAACGTCAAACTAGTAAAATATGAAGTTTGGCATGGGCCATATGAGCATGGGTGGCTGGAAAGTCAGGGGAAGCCAAAGTCGCCCCTGTGCTCTCCCAATCTCAATATACCTATCAATTATTTTTAGTGTTGCAGCATAATTGTGGATGGAATGAGGCTTAGCTTGTTTTAGCTCATCAGTCAAACTATTCCATCTTTGTGACAAACATCTCCTCATGGTTTCCTCCTTTGTTGTTGTCTTTACCTCATAGTCATTGTAAACTGCCTCAATCCAAGGCATAATCCTATTGCCATAACTTGGTCTGAGCAGCATTATATGCCATTCTCTGTAAATATCCCTTGGGTTGCTTGATTCAGCTCTAACAGGCAGAGGGATATCAGACTCCAATTGCTTATAAGCACCATGCTGCTATCCCCAACTAATCTCATTTTTCACCCAAGACATGAATGCTCTTAATTGAACATCCCCAACATACAGCAGCGGGTTTCATTCATGGTCTTTTGTGACAGCGTAATTATGCATATAAAATTCACATAGAAAATTCTTCATTTCAGGGGAGGCAATCCTATAAGCATTGAAAAATTCCATAGGGGTATCAATAGAAGGATTCAAATCTAAGGCAATTCTTGACATCTTAAAAGAGAGATACTTCTCTTTCAAGAGCAGAGCATAGACCCTTGGAGGGGTCCTACATTCCAAAATCTTTGGTGCCAAAACTACCATATCATCCACCCTCTGCCTCAGGGTGGCAATTTCTACATTTTTATCCTCAATCTCTTCATCCTTCTTTTGAGTTTTCTCCTTCAATTTATGTTTTTCCTTTTTCCATTCTTCCTCCCTTCTTTGTATTTCTTTCCATAAATTCAAAAAATTTGCATGTATTGTAAAACCGGGAGGATTATGAATTCCTACCAGTCTTTTTGTTGATGGCAGCTCCTCATAAGGCACTATCTGCATGGACTCAGGCTATCCAATTATCTCTAGTTGCAAGGGTGTTGTTTCTTCTTCCTTTTGTTGCAGGGACTCTTGTTCTTGTTGTGGCTGCAAGAACTCCTGCTCTGGTTCTGGTTGTTACTATAGGACTTCTTGCTACAGGACCTCTTGCTCATATTGCAGGACCTCTTGCTCATGCTGTAGGATGTCCTGATTTTCCTCCAATTTTTCTGCAATGTTAGCAAGATCGGTCAGTGTTATATTTGTTGCTCTCCTAAATGTCTTTTTCTTCTTCAGCATTCTCTTGCTCCATTGGAGCTTCAGGGTCCTCATGTGAGGTCTCACCAAGTTTAGGGATTTCCTGTGGAGGCGTACCAATCGCAGGCCCAACTGGTCTTGATTTCCTGTGAGATCTCTCACGTTTTCCTTTGGTTCCAAGATGAACAGTATCAACCTTCCTCTTCTTAGAACTTGGCACTTTTCTTTCTATAGGTTGTGTCTTAACCTTCCCTTTTCTGATTTCTACCTCTCTCTATTGTGCCCTAGTTTTCATCAGGGTTTCCAGTGGGATGTCATCATCAGAATCTAAGGATGTTCCAGAAGAACTAATTTCTATGGTTTCTTCTGCTGCAGGAGGATTCATGCTAGAGCCAACACGAGAGGTTGAAGCACTAGAAATGGCTTCATTCGTGGTTACTCTCCTGCTAGACCTATAGTATTGAGGCAAAGCCCTGGGTTGCAAGTGCTCAGGTCTAATTTGATCAACATTTATAAACTCTTCCCAAGTCATCCCAGATACATCATGTAGAGACTTTTCAACTAACAATTTAATCAAGCAATGGTGGGAAATAGAATTATCCCTACCTTTTTGGGTCTCGGCTGCCATAATTGAGAGAAGATTGTACAACACGTTGGGCACATTCATCCTCCTTTCGTGCCTCATGTGATGCAAAAGCTTGAAGTGGACAGAATGCAAGTTTGACTGGCAACCCTCACAAGTGATGTATTTGATAACATACACAACTATCTGCTTCCATGGCTCGGGCAGAGACATTCTCTTTGCACCCTGTTTGTCTATGCTCAATGGGGATTGTTTGGCTCTGTAAACTCGGCCCTAGCTGATCTGGTGTCTCTAGAAGCAGGGTAGTTTTCACCATCAGCTAGTAACCCTATGACCTCTGCAATTCTTTCCTCTGTTGCCACAACTTCCAACTGTTTTATTGTGGTTTTTCCTTTTGAAAATGTTTGGGAAAATTCAAGGGCGATGCTTTCATCAAATCCATCCAGCTTCAAGAAGTAATCTAACCATCCACAGTTTCTAAATTCTGCCAAGCACTATGCATCCTGCAGCAAAATATCATGCACCGTGGGTTCATTTCAAATTAACCCACCTCCCATTGTTTGCAATCAAAAAAATGCTCTGCAACTTCTTTCCTGCAATTCCCGTCTGAAAATCAAATGCACTTTCCTGCAGTATCTACTAAATTCTAATACCAACCTGCTAAATTTCTAGTGCCAATGTCGACTAAATTTCCTTTCTTTTGTTTTGCCTTCTTGCTTGCAATTCAAGATTACGACAGGGCAATAATGGCAAGAAAATTAGTGATAAAGGGAAATTATGATAGGAAGAAATGGTGGCTGCAGCTATTGTCACTTCACACATGCAAGTCATCCTCTCACTCAGATTTCAAATCAGTTCATTTAAAAAAAATTGACGCAACCTAATATGATTTGACACATGGGCAATAAATTTACAAAATATTTGCATCTTTTTCTTTCCCCTCCCCCCAACCTAAATTTGGACGTGTCCGCACATATGAGATGGGAGTGGCGATTGACATGTAGTAATGGCATTTATGTGAATATTTATACTAACGTACAGTGATTAAATGAATGCACTTAAAAGATGATTAAAGATAGCAATTAATGCACACATACTTGAATGTGTGGAAGATTTGTTGCAAAGATCGTGAATAAAGCAACGCTCTCCTTTTTTTGGAGAATAAATTGAGCAATAAATGAAGTGAAATGAGGTGAGGTGGAATGAAGTGATGGAAGAGGGAGAAATGTGGTAATGGATGGGTGGATGGGCAGATGGATGAAGAAATGGACTTCCACATAAGTGAAAGTCTTTATTATGAAAAGTACGTACCTTAATTAGCCAGAAGGAGGGACACTAGGTCCACTTCCTTTGGCTGCAGGAAGTTCTTGTGTTGAATGTTGGATGAATTGTTGCAAGAACTCTTCTTTGGAAGCTGGCTTGTGGTATAACCTGAGGCGATGACCATTGACAAGTAATTTGAATCTGATAGGGTCAATGGTAGTAAGTTGAACAGCTCCATTAGGAAAAACCTCAACAACTTTGTATGGTCCTAGCCACCTTGTCTGCAATTTTCCTGCATTGTCCTGGTATCTTGAGTCATAGAGCAATTCCCAATCTCCTAGTTTGAATTTCTTGTCCCTAATAAAATTTTCATGCCACTTGATCCTCTTATTCTACACTACTTTTGTATGTTGCAGGGCTGCTCTTCTTATTTCATCCAAAGCATTTAGCTGCATGATCCTTTCTCTCTGTGCCTCATAAATATTCATCCCCAAATCTACTACAGTTCTCAAAGTGTTATGTTCAAATTCAACTGGCATCATAGTTATCTTTCCATACAATAGCTCAAATGGTGTAAAGCCTATAGTTATTTTCCAGGTTGTCCTATAGGCCCAAACAACTTCTGGTAATCTGTTTGCCCAATCCCTTCTATGGACAACTACTGTTTTAGTTAGAATGGCTTCAATTTCTCTGTTGGTCACCTCAACTTGGCCATTAGCCTGGGGGTGATAAGGAGTAGACTTCATGTGCCTTATATTGTACTCATTCACTAATGTTGCAACAAGAGTTGATGTAAATTGTGGCCCTTGATGAGTCACTATTTCTCTTGGGACTCCATATCTTGTGAAAATATCTTTATAAAGAAATTTTGCAACCTTGTTATCCCTTGCGTGTTTCATAGCCTTAACTTCTACCCATTTTGTCACATAATCAGTGCATACCAATATATAATACTTACCATTTTATGGAGGGTCAATTGGTCCCACAAAATCCAATCCCCACTTGTCAAAGGGTGTGATTACTACCTGAGGGAAAAGTGGCATTTCATCAGATCTGGTTGGTCTGCCCATCCTTTGACATCTATCACATTTTTTGGCATACCTTCCTGCATCCTTGTGGAGTGTTGGCCAGTAATACCCTGTGTTCAAAATCTTCATTGTTGTCCTTTTGGATGCAAAGTGTCCTCCACATGGTTCATTGTGACATGCATGTAAGATGTCATATGTATCATCTTCTCTCACACATCTCCTCATGACATGGTCAGGCCCAGTATAAAACAAACATCCAACAATCCAAGAGAAAGGAAAATATTTTTTAATAAGTTCTCTTTTCTCTTTTGGAGAGAAGTGAGAAGGAACTCTACCTATGACCAAGTAATTGGATATGTCAGCATACCAGGGTGTTTGTACATTGAGGGAGAATAGATGCTCATCAGGAAAAGAGTCATCTATGGGTTGATTATCTTCTGATGTAGTTAGTCTTAAAAGAAAATCTTCAACAACATTGGCCTTCCTTGGCTTATCCACAATGGTTATATCAAACTCCTACATCAACAATAACCATCTTGCCAATCTTCCTATGATCAAAGGTTTATTCATGAGATATCTAATGGTTGCATGATCAGTGTGCACAAAGATTTGGTAGTCTGTTATGTAATGTTTGAATTTGTTCAGTGCATAGATTACTGCCATCATCTCTTTCTCTATCACTGTATAATTGAATTCAACTCCTTGTAAATTTTTGCTGACAAAGTAAATAGCATTTTCAATAGTTTCCCTCTTTTTGTCCTAAGACCGCTCCTATGGCATAATCTGATGCATTAGTGTGGATGTGGAAAGGAAGCTCCCAATTAGGTCCCTTGAGTACAGGACCATGATTCAAAGTTGCCTTTAACTAAGAAAATGCCTTGTCACAAGCTTCAATCCACTAAAATTCAGCATCCTTAGTGAGAAGAGTATACAATGGTGCTGCTACCTTGCTAAAATATTTGATAAAACACCTATAATATCCTACATGACCCAAGAAACTCCTAACATCCTTTTTTTTGGCAAGTGTAGGTAGATTTGTGATGACCTCAATTTTTGTAGGATCTACTTGAATTCCCCTGTGGGAGATGTAGTGGCCAAGAACTACACCCTCTTGCATCATCATGAAACACTTTTCACTATTTAAGGACAAGTTTTGATCCTCACATCTTTGTAGGACTCTCTTGAGATTTTCCAATGCTTGATCAAAATCAACACCATAAGTGGTGAAGTCATCCATATAGATTTCCATGCAATTATGAGAAATGTCTAAGAATATGCTAATGACTACCCTCTGGAAAGTTGCAGGTTCATTGCACAAGCCAAATGGGAGTACTGAATAGGCATAGGTCCCCCATGGATAGGTAAATGTGGTTTTCTCCTGGTCTTATGGTGCAATTTGGATCTGGTTGTAGCCAATGAATCCATCTAGAAAAGAGAAATATTGCTTTCTTGCAAATGTGTCCAAAACTTGATCAATGAAGGGTAAAGGAAAGTGATCCTTCTTGGTGGCAACATTAAGTTCCTTATAGTCAACACAAACTCACCATTTCCCTCCTTTTTTGGGCACAATCACTAATGGAGTCACCCAATGACTATCTGAAATGGGGTAGATAAATCCTGCATCTAGTAATTTCTACAATTCTCCTTTCATAATCTCTCTTAGTGCAGGGTTAATTCTTCTTTGTGGTTGTCTTACTGGAGTGCAATCATCTCTCATATAAATTATGTGTGTACAAAGTTTAAGATCCATTCCCTTCATATCATGATAATCCCATGCAAATGCATGTTGATGGGCCCTTAATAGGTTCTCTAATAACAATTGTTGTTCTTCATTCAATTTACCATTAACATTCAGATATCTTCCCTCTGACACCTGGACTTGTGTAGTTAACTCTATCATGGTTGATTCATTAATACATGGTACCTTTAGTTCATACGGAGGTAATGTATGGAACATACATGTTGTTGCAGGAAGTTTGTCTGCAGGAACAGTGGCTGCAAGAACAGTGGTTGCAGGAAGATCGTCTGCAGGAACAATGGTTGCAGTAAGAGCAGGCTGAAGTGTCCTGACCGAAGTAGAAGATGATGCTTCCTCCACTTCATAATGGTTCTGAATGATGTTAGCCAACACTTCATCCTCATCTTGGAGCTGCATGAAAGAGCTTCTGCCTAGCATCATAAGTTGTGCCACAGAATTAACTTCCTCGGCCTCTTCGCCAACTTGTGGCCATATGGGATTATCTTCATCATGAGATGGCTGAGCAGGTGGATAAAGAATAAACTTTTTGGTGCTCCTCCCATCTGAAATGGTCATGTCACCTGACCGACATCCAATGTATACATCTACATTTGCTAACCAAGGCCTTCCAAGAATGATGGGATACCTGCCTAATGTAACCTTAGGAGAAAAAATCATAAAATCTACTGGGTATTCCCAGGAGTCTATAACTACCACAAAATCTTTCACTACACCATCAGGCTTAACAGTAGAGCTATTAGCAAAATGCAAAATAGTAGGAGTAGATCTCATACTTGCAATGTTTAGTTGTTGTAGGATGTCTTTGGTCATTACAATGATTGATGCCCCTAAATCAATCAGAGCATTCTTCACTTGGATCCTGTTTATGACAACTGCTACCACAAGACTGCATGGGTCATTATATTTGGGAATAGTCACCTTTCCTAGCATGATGTCGCTAGTTGTCCCACCACATGAACTATAGTTGGGTCTTTCTTTTTCTTATCTGGCTTCTTGAGACAGGCTTCTTTGATTGCTTTGTCGTAGATTGGAACATCCTTTATAGCCTGAAATAGGGGTATCTGAACACATATATGCTTCTGCTGATCCAAGATATCAAAGGTGGTATCCTCCTTTTCTTCTTTCTTCTTGGTAACTTCCAATATCTGAGGAAATGGTGGTTCTTGCTCGGTCCGCTTGGCTTGGACTAGTTCATGATTTTTAGGTGAATTTGGCTGAATAGGATCATTCAGAGGCTCCTCCTCCTCTTCCACAGAAAGTTCAGTAATGATGGGCTTGGAAGGGGCTTGTAGAGTGGTTCCTGAATGCAGGTGGATATCACTTACACTCACAGCATATGCAGGGAATTGATTTGAATCAGCAGAATATGCAAGTTGTTGTTATGGTTTGTTATTTGGATTGGGTGTGGGTTGAGCTGGTAGCTGAGTGGGTTTAGGTGCATTTGAGCTTGGATTAGAAGGTGGAGGCATTATAGAAGATTGTTGGGGCTGAGAAGGTGGTTGCATGTAACTATTTGTTTGAGTAGGCCATTGTTGTCCTCTCCATTGATTTGTTTGCTGCCGATTTCTTGGAGGTGGTTGCCAGTGCCCTTGAAATTGCTACCAATTCCCCTGAGGTTGCTGCCACTGGGGTGGAGAACTCTGATGACTAGGCCAAGCATTTGGAGGGTTACTCCAAGACTTTGGTGGATATCCTCCATAACTAGGTGGATATGGGGGTTGCCATTGGTTACCAGATGAATAGGAGTTAAAATATGGTCCAGCATAGGATAGTGGATCTGGTGGCATACCTTGTCTTGGAGCCCAAGGCTTCCTTTGTGTAACATATTAGACTTGGTCTTCTTCAATCTGAATTGGCTTGAACTTAGGTGAAACCTACTTGATTTCAAGATTAGCTACCATTTTACATTTGCAATCCTTCTTCTTTTGTCTACAGTGGGGGCAATACTATATCAACATTGCCTCTGCCTCCTCTTGCTTCTTCTTGGCCTGAAGTGTATCTAGCTGAGTAGCTAGATTGTTGATAATGTCTTGCTTGAAGTCTGCCAGCAAATGAGTGATCTCCATTCTTGAAACTCCACCAATAGTTGACTTACCCATGGAAGATTGATAAGCTCTCCCTTTCTTTGAAGCTGTCCTAGAGTAATTCTGGTATATTTTCTTGATATCCTCCCAAGGATCTTGAGAGATATCTCCTCCTGCCATGAGGTCCAAGGCATTAGTGTAGTTGTCATTGATTCCGCTCAGGAAAAGAAACTTTTGTGAGTCCTCATTAAGTGCATGGTGTGGGGACCTTTGTAGGAAAAACAGGAACCTTGCAATGTAATCTTCCAAGCTCTCATCTTCCTTTTGCTACATCTTGAAAATGTCACCTCCTCTAATGTCACTTCCCTTGCAATATTCCTTGTATTTCTCAAGGAATTTTGTCTTCATTTCTTCCCAAGTTTCCACAGTATCTTTTCCTAGGCTCATGAACCATCTTAATGCAGCCTATTTCAGAGTGGTAGGAAATAGCTTAAGCCTATGGGCATCAGTAGTATAATCATAACTCCTGCAGAGTATGTCAAACTCAAATAAGAAGGTATCAAGATCTTATGTGGCAAGTCCATAAAACTTTGGGAGTACTGAGGCAGGAATGTTCTTGATGTTTTCAACTTCATTCTGATGGGAAATGGGGAAAGGAAAAGCTGGTTGGTTAGGTTTGTTCCTATTTGCATCACCCATGTCTGCTTGATGTTGTTCCAAAGAAAAAGGGTTCTCGAGCTGATTTTGATCTTCAGAGGAGACTTCAGAATTAGTCAGATCAGGATATGCATCAATAAAGGGTTGTGGATCTTCTTCTTCTGGTAGGTTCTGATATTCAACTAGCTGAAGTGGATTAGGATTGTTAGGAAGTAATCTCCCATAAGCATCCCTTCTCCTTCCTTTATGCATGTGGTATCACTCACTAGAAGTCAACTCACACAAAAAATTGGTAAAGAATAGGGGGGATTCATTACTTCCTAAACGAGGACATACAAAGAACAACTTCCAAAAACACTACAGCAAGGAAAACTGCCAATGACTCCAAAAGACTCCCTAGCTTGACACCATCCCTGACAACGGCGCCAAAAATGTTGGTCTCCTACAATGATTTTAATAAGTAAGCCTTTACAACCATGACTCAGAGATTGGACATCTAACCTGAATAGCTATCTCAATCATCATGAAGGTGCACTTAACTTGTCAACTCAGGGAGGTGAACTTGAAATGGGTCAGCACATTATGTGCACTAGGAACTCAAAGTAGCCATTGCATTCTATAGCTAAGAAACACAATACTGAAAGTAAATTGCTTGAAAGGGAAAGAGACAAATGTTGAATATCAATCAACGACTATGCTAAGCTAAAATGCATAGTAGGAATAAAAATCTGAGCAATGGAAAGGACACTACTATGTCTGCTTTGGCTATAGGAAGAGTCACATAATGGAATTCTAGTGGCTGCAGGAACAGTCATAGAATGAAATTCTAGTGGCTACAGGAACAGTCAATGCCATATTTCTAACTAAGTACTAAAAAACAAGTAATACTAAGCTAATGCTAAAATAATAAGACAAATTACTCACCAAGTGGGCCCCCTTGGATAATTATCCTCTAAACTAATAAGAACTCAAGTGCTTGAACTTAGAACTTTATTTTATTCACTATAAATCATGCCTACAAGAGAGTAATGTATTTGTATCACTAAAACTGGAGAATGAGAGTACAATATCAAATCGTGCAACTCCTGAAGGAGTATCAAATCATTATTTATACTACAGCTAAACAAGGCAGTCAACTCCATGATTGGGAGGATGCCATTTAGGGAAAATAGGGGAAAGTGGAGCGATGGC
Source organism: Sequoia sempervirens (assembly GCA_007258455.2). Taxonomy (NCBI): domain Eukaryota; kingdom Viridiplantae; phylum Streptophyta; class Pinopsida; order Cupressales; family Cupressaceae; genus Sequoia; species Sequoia sempervirens. The sequence goes on along the minus strand of VDFB02000008.1, from coordinate 282,255,755 downwards.
GGTTGCGCATGCATGGAATCTGGTCAGACATGCAAGTCTAGACACAGATCCAGCATAGTAGTAATGCCCATGCATGCTCAATCATTAAGGTCCACTATAAGGTGGTTACGTTCAGTTGCATGAAGAATCTTTTGGCGTCGACTGCCTTTGACTTAGAGCGATTCCTCAGCTGGACGTTATGGTGCATGCCCAGCTGGCAATGTCTTCCTCAACTTGGCGTATTAAATCTGCATGGCAAGGTTAGTATGCATAATAATTGCACATCTATAACCACTCTAAGAATCATTCATTAATCACATGCAAAATCAATATACTTAACCCACATAATATGCCAAATGTCATTAAAGCTTGCAGAGATAGGATAATGTCAAATGTCAATGGTTTGAGGGAAACATTATGCAAATACCAACATTTAATCATTAAAGTTCATGACATCAGCTAGCAAATAGACTATAGATTCTACCAAAAACTAGACCAAAAACTAGGCTCATTATCTACCTTGAGTGTCTTGCTCAAGTGGTTGTTCTCACTTTAACTAAACCCAAATCTAGCTACCAGATTCTACACATCCCATGAAATTAACTCCATTCATTGCATATCATGAAAGATTACAAAAGATATTTTCACAGATTGTACTTAATCATTTTGAATATTCTTTATGTCTTGAAACTAAAAAGTAATTGATAACATAAAACTAAAAAACCAACTACCCTATAAATTCAACCAACAACCATATACAACCTTGAGGGAATCTTATTCAAAGCAACAACTTAACCGAAATCGTTAATTCCACTCCCACATATTTAGAGCATAGAGTTAAGACTAATTTATTCAGCCTATAACTAAAAAGGAAAAGGAATCCTAATAGGACTAAAACTCTTTCAAAATAGAATTACATGTAAACATACAACCATTTGTCAAAATCCTATAAGTGAAGGAGACCTCTTCTTCGACGCTTATTAACTATTTATAATAACGCATGTTCAACCTTCATTAAGTTCCTTTAATTAGTAATCATCACACTAAACTTAACCTGGAGCTACCTTGTTTTGTTGTCCCAGGCTCCTTTTGCTACAGGTTCATCCCGCAACTGTTGCGTGCCATGGTTCCTCTTTAGCTACAAATAATTTTGTAAAGCATGTATACAAGGATAACTATCATAATCAAAACATATCATTCCATCAACATTCCATATATATCTTCATATAAATCATACAATGCTAGTATATTATATCCATAATTCCATCATTATATTTTAGGTTCAAGTCTGCATAATAGATATGAAAGGATAGTATAATGTAGGAGCATTGTCTAGAAAGTTTATCTAAAAGTGTCTCAAATTATGTATAAAAAACAACAGAAAATGAGCTATTATCTGGACCTATCATCTCCCCCCAACTATCTTTTTGCTTGTCCCCGAGCAAAACACTAGGGATATTGATTGTACTGCAAAGCAATCTATCTCAGGTCCATAACTGTATTAACCCCCTGAATCTGTTTCAAATAGAAACCTTGATATTCTGAAAGCTACCTCATCCTGATAATTCCTACTTTATCACATTCATCACCTTTCTCCCTAGTCCAATGTGGGACTGGATAGAGGAGAATAGGTGGATGGAAGGTGAACAGTACCTAATAAACTCCTTTGTTGACACCAATTGTTATATATTTGTGTACCTTCTGAAGCTAGCGATGAAATTATACACAAAATGTGGTTCTTTCATCTACAATTTAGGTGTTAAACTATTCCATCTATTTTGTACATGCTTGTAACACTGTTATCCAATACTCACGCAGCTAACATCTGTATTCTCTCATAATTTTCCTTCTTGAATTTCATGATTTTCTTACCCACACCCTTATATTTGAGGAGTTTCAACCATTCTTCAATGACTGCATCTAGAGTTTTAGCCTCTTTTCTTATGGGAAGTGCAATGGATTTCTCTTTCTCCTCATACTCCTCCATGATCTCACCCCTAAGTTTCTCATTTCTATAATAGGATGCAAGTGCTCTAATATGAAGGTCTCCCACAAAATTAAAGGGTTTCATTCTATCTCATTAGATATCACATAGTTGTGCAAATAAAACTCACACAACTGATCTTATTCTTCAAGTGTGGAATCAGCGAAAGCATTTAGAAATTTAAATTTCCTACTCATACCAACAATTTTTTTGCTAATTAATCTACTAAACTAAAAACATAGAAACCTTTCCTATAAAAAAAAGGCATATGTTCTCGATGGAGGCCTACATTTGACAATTTGTGCAACCTTATCCGCTATTTCCTCCAACCAGACCCCTGATTTGTTTAATTCCATGTCTCTCTTATCCAATTCCCTTTCATATTCTTCCTTTTCTTTCTTCCATTTCTCATTTTTATGTGCAAGCTCATTAGTCACTTTCCACAATTGATAGCCAAGTGAGAAGGTTGTGTGGTAATCAGGAGTTTTGATAGGAGGGGGTTTCTCATTTGGAATTGCTAGTTCTTTGTCCCATGTCTTGGTGACAGCAAAATATGCCAACAAATCTAGCTTAGTGCCATGGCCATACAACTGCAATTTCTCCTCCATCTACATTTTTTATTCTCTTTCCTTATCCTTCTGCTCATAATTTTGCACTAACTCATCCAAGTGTTTAATCATATCCAATGCCTCTTGGAGTTCTTTCCTTACATCTCTTTCTTCAATGTAAACCTCCTCTATATCTTCAAAATGCACATTACCTTCTTCATAATCTCCATGAATAGGACTATCTAAGGTTTTTGTCCATAACTTCTTGGCGGTAAATATATCTTCTAATTCATAATTAGAAGTTGCCACCACATATCTTCTCCATTTCACTGGTATATTCACATTACCAAGAACATCCCCTTTTTCTTTAGAGTCAGTTTCTACAATCATAACATTTTCCTAACGTTGTTCTTGTTGATATTGTTCTTCCTAAGGTTGTTCCTTACTCATCTCTTTTCCTTCAAGTTCCCCTATATTTTCCTTTATGGCACCTTGTTTCCTCAATCTGCCAGAGCGTCTAGGTGTGATTATTTCTTTCTCAATTTTCTTTTTTCCCTTTTGAACATTCTTCTTCTACTTCAGAACATCCTCCTTCTACTTTAGATCATCTTCTCTCTTCCTTTGATTATCCCTCTTTTTCTTTGGAATATCCTCCCTTTCTTCTAGTTTAGAGGGTGTAGAGGAGGTGGATGCACTACCTCTCCAACTCTTGGATTTTTTGTGACTTAGAAGAAGGGTAATTCCTCAATTATGGGTGGCCTAGCCTTTGGTTCTTCAGGTTCCTCATGCTTGCCTTGGCTACGAGTAGGCGAAGCCACAGGTGATACATGAGGTTTTTTCTCTTCAAGCCCATTTTGGGGATCATTTTGGGGTTCTGCATCCTTAGGTACTATGGGTGCATCCAACAAATTGTTAATATTTGTGCACTCATCTTTCTTGAAATCCTTTGACCTCACTTGTGGGTATTGAATCCTAAAACTCCTCTTTATTATTAAGGTAATTAAACAATGATGAGATAGAGAGGTATCACTTTTTTTTCTTTGGCATTATGAGGCCATCCATTTCAACAAATTGTACAAAAAATTTGGTACATTCACTAACCTATTATGCCCGAGGTGACTAAGTAATTTGAAATGAACCGTATATAAAAGGTTCTGCCTACCGTCATAGGTGATATATCTAACAATGTAAGATGCATAGTTTTCCCATAACCAGGGGAGGGAAAGCCTCTTTGTACCTTGTGATGAGGAGTCTAATTCCTCTCCTTGTATACAAAATTTTTCCTTGGTTGCAACTGTGTTGGCTCGTGCTAGAAATTCTACCCCTGTTCTTGATAACCTTATGACCTATGCAATGGCAGTCTCAGATGCATCTATTGAAAGTCCCTTTACCATAAATTCATCATATTCAAGAGTAGATGCAAACCTTCTTGTCATGTCATCGCTAAATTTTGTTAACTTCAAGAAGTAGTCGAGCCAACCAACCCTGGTGAAAATGGGTAACACCGTTGCATCCTCTAGAATTTGTTGATGAGCTGTTGGCTCCATTCTTATGACATCACCTCCCATTTTGGCTTACTTCTCCACTCAATGCACTAAATTCATCTTGTAATTTTAGCTCAATCTTCTCTACCACCTTCAAAACCCTTCACTTTCCTTTTGTTTCCTCGTATATCTCTACTAGCATACCATACTGCAAATTTCTCTTCTCAGTACCAACTTAATTTAAGCTCATGAACAGGTTCTAAGATCGACTCTCAACTCTAGCTTAAAATTAAGCTCAAGTTCTCAGGGTATAAAATTTAGCAATTTGGAAATGACAACAAGAATGAGATATAACTTAAAAGGTTTTGCATTTCATTTCTATCCATTGATTTTAATTTAGGTGGCAGATTTCGAAAAGACTGATGAAAATACTGACTAGGTTGTACCCTCCCCCCAACTTAATTGGTGAAGTGACCTCACTTTACGTTTATGATTTGGAGGTGGTTTAACTATAAAATGTTGGTAATTAGTGATATAATAGTTCGCATGCATGGAGGAATATGAAAAATATAATGAAAGTTTAAAGAAGACTATAATAATCATGATAGCATACCTCAAGTATCACCTTGATGAAATAACCATCCACCACGCGTGGTAGCTGGAAATAATATATTTTTTCATTGATTCGATGTGATGGATAATAACTGCAAGGTAATGTATAGTGGGTGGCGAGTACAACTGATGGGATGGGTATTACGGATATGAATTGGCGATTTGACAACTTGAGTATTGGAAATGGGAGCAGGCAGCAAAAGAATTATGCCACGGGTACTTATTATGAAATGATAGATATTACATGTGTATATTATGAAATGAATGTGTGTGAACTTGTAGTGAATATGGCACCAACTAATTTGAATTTTCTTTTCGGCTATCAAATGGTGCTACAGGTACCTATAGTGTCAGGGCCCGTTCTGAATGTTGACAGCATTAAGCTACAGGTCCCTACTATATCAGGACCCTTTGTGAATATTGATAAATAGGTCCCTTTGAAGATATTGTGAATATTATTATAATGTGCAATGTGTGATTGTGAGAGGAAATAATAAATTAATCTTGAGTGATCTCAAAGATTGAGTTGTGTAGCTCAATCTTTGGGTCATAGATGTGTCTAGTATATCATGTGTTGCTGAAGTATCACTATGTGTGTCAGATTTTGTATTTGGTTCACTATGAGCACCATATTGTTGAAACAGAGAAAATATGAAATCATCCTTCTATAATGGCTTCTTATAGAGTTTCAACCTATGGTCGTTTACAAGAAGTGAAAATCTGACTGCATCAATGGTGTGTAACTGGACTGCTCCATTAGGATAAACTTGGCTAATTTCATAGGGGCCCAACCATCTGGACTGGAATTTTTCTTTGAAGTCTTTATACCGTGAATCATATAACAATGCCCAGTCTCCCACAGTGAACTCCTTTGTTTTAATGTACTGATCACGCCACTTCATCCTTTGTTGTTGAATTACCTCTGTGTGATGTATTGCTTCCATTCTTATCTCATCCAACCCATTTAAAGTATGCAACTTTTTCTTTTGAGCTTCTATTAAATCCATTTCTAGTTCTACTATTGTCCTTAGTGTTTTATATTCAAATTCAATAGGAAGGACTATTGTCTTACCATAGACTAACTCATAAGGTGTAAAACCAGTGGTGGTTTTCCATGTTCTGTATTCCCATACCGCTTCAAGTAACCTTGCAACCCAATCTTTCCTATGCAGCTACATTGTCTTGGTGAGAATACTTTCAATCTCCCTATTAGTGACTTCCACCTGACCATTAGCCTGAGGGTGATAGGGTGTTGATTTCTTGTGTCTAATTTGGTATTCTTCAACTAGCTTGGTGATTAGATTAGAAGTAAATTGTGGGCCTTGATCAGTGACTATTTCTCTAGGTACTCCATACCTAGTAAAGATATCATCGTATAAGAACTTAGCCATATTACCATCTCTAGCAAATTGTAAGGCCTTTACTTCCACCCATTTAGTCAAGTAATCAGTGCAAACAAGGATGTATTCCTTGTTGTTGGATGTAGGTGAGATCGGTCTAATGAAGTATAAACCCCATTTGTCAAAAGGTGTCAATGTCAACTGAGGTTGTAAGGGAATCTCATCACTCTTGGTTGGTCTTCCCATCCTTTCACACCTATCACAACTCCTTGTGTATTTAACTAAATCTTTTTGGAAAGTTGACCAATAATAGCCAGTTGTGAGGATATTAAAGGCTATTATTTTTGCTACAAAATGACCTCCACATGGCTCATCATGGCATGCCTTCATGATGTCAAAGATCTCATCCTCCCTAATATACCTTCTCATGATGTTATCAAGGTCAGTATAGAACAAATAACCAAATACCCAAGAGTATGGGAAACATTTGTGAACCAACTGTCTCTTCTCCCTTGGAGAAAAGTGTGGTGGAATCTGCCCTGTGACCAAATAATTGGAAATAGCTACATACCATTGTACCTGCACTTGTAGAGAAAATAAGTGTTCATCTAGAAATGAATCATCCACCCCTCCTTCAGTTGATTATGTTGGCAATCTTGACAAGAAATGTGCCACTACATTTGCTTTACCAGGTTTGTCTACTATGGTAGTGTCAAATTCCTATAAAAGAAGAAACCATCTTACCAATCTAGCCCCAACTATTGGCCTGTTTGTCAAATACCTGATTGTTGTGTGGTCTGTATGGACAAAGACTAAATAGCCAGTAATATATTGCATGAATTTATTAATAGCATATACTACAACAAACATCTTTTTTTGTTACAGTATAGTTCAACTTTTCTCCTTGAAGATTCTTGTTGATATAGTAAATTGCATACTCTTTGTTGCCTTCCTTCTGACCCAAAACTACTCCAATGGTAAAATCTGAAGCATTTGTATGTATGTGAAAAGGTAGAGTCCAATTAGGTCCTCTCAAAATAGGTGCTTGAGACAAGGGTTTCTTCAGCTTAAATGAGTGTTCACACTCAGATGTCCATTCAAATTCAATGTTCTTACTTAGAAAAACAAATAATGATGCAGCAATCTTACTAAAATCTTTAATAAATCGCCTATAGTAGCCTGCATGACCAAGGAAGCTTCTGATATCTCTTTGCTTCTGTGGAACAGGTGATGTAGATATTATCTCTATTTTGTGTGGATCAACCTGAATTCTTGCATTAGATATATAGTGTCTCAATACAATCCCTTGTGTCATCATCATGAAACACTTTTCATTGTTGAGTGACTAGTTGTGTTCTTTACACCTTTTCAACACTTTTCCAGATTATTGAGAGCTTCCTCATAACTTTCACCATAAGTAGTGAATTCATACATGTATATCTCTATGCATTCATGTGCATAATCAAAAAATATGTTGAGTACTGCTCTTTGAAAGGTAGTTGGAGCATTACATAAGCCAAAGGGAAAAACAAAGTAAGCATAAGTTCCCCAAGGACATGTGAATGTACTTTTGTCCTGATCCCCTTAAGCAATTTTAATCTATGTGTAACCACTGAAACCATCAAGAAAAGAAAAGTACTTCTTCCCAACTAGAGAATCAAGTACTTGATCTATGAAGGGTAGAGGAAAGTGGTATTTCCTGGTTGTATTCAATTTCCTATAGTCTACAAAAACTCTCAATTTCTCACCTTTCTTGGGAACAATTACCAAAGGTGAGACCCATTCACTATCTGATATTGGATAGATAAAACCTACATCAAGGAGCTTTTGTACTTCAACTTTCACTATCTCCCTCAAAGTAGGATTGACACGTCTCTATGGTTGTTGAATGGGTCTATAACCATCATTAATATAAATCGTGTGCATACATAAATCAGGATATATGCCTTTCATATCATGGTAATCCCATGCGTATGTTGTTGAGTGTGTCTACAACACTGTGTGCAGAGAATTCTGCTACTCTTTTGTCAAGGCATTATTTATGTTTAACATTTCCCGGGCATGATTTACAATTCCTTTGATAATTCTTGGATAGATGAGAGGTCGAGGCTTAGTATGATAGGTAGACATTTGTTGAGGTAGTAATGAATGAAATAGTCGAGACATTTCTTCTGTAGAATTGGTGGGTATAATACTTTGTAAGGGGTCTTGTAGGCATGTGAGGCAATCTTTTTGTTGTGGGCTCCTGTCGTAGTCATTTTGGATTATGTGAGCAATGAGCTCATCTTCATCCTGGTCATCCAATAAGGGGTTGTGCTCTATAGTCATCAGTGTCTACAGAGAATAGTTATCTTCCTCATCCAAATTAGGCCAAATAGTTTGCTCAAGGTTAGCATAAGGTTGGGTCGGTGGATAAAGAACCAAGTTCTTAGTGACTGTCCCATTGGATATTATCATTTTGCACACCTACAACCTATAAATGCATTGGTTGTGGCTAACCAAGGTCTACATAGGATGAGTGGGTAACCTACAAGATTAACTTTTGGTTGTAACACTATAAAGTTTGCAGGATATTCTCAAGAATCCAATGCAATGACTAGGTCTTCAATAATTCCCTCAGGCTTGACTGTTGACCTATCAGCTAGATGTAGAACAATTTGTGTGGGCTTGAGGTTGACTAATTGAAGTAACTGGATTGTTTCTTTTGTCATGACATTGATTTTTGCCCCCAATTTTATCAAAGTATTCTTGACGAGGGTTCCATTAATCTTAGCATCAACCACTGGACTACTAGGATCCATATACTTAGGGACAGTTATGTTCCCTAACACGATATCTGCAAGGTTTCCCAAGACATGAACTGTCTGAGGATCTTTTTTTTTTCTACTTGGTTTCTTAAGACATAGATCCCTTACAGTTTTGGTATAGATAGGGATGTCTTTGATGGCTTGGATAAGTCGAATCTTGATGTTCACATCTTTCAATTGACCAAAAAGATCTATCTCAGCCTATGTGTGATGCTTTTGAAAAGCTAGGCATTTAGGAAAAGGTGGCTTGGGACTTGAGGTAGTTTGGTGTACCTGATTTGACTTAGGTTCCAACAGTGATATGTCTGAAGCTTCAACTATAGGTTCCTCATCCTCCATCTCTATAATTTGAGGGGATGAAGGTCCAACAAGTTGTTTTCCTGATCTAAGGTGGAAATCAATCACCTCTACCCCATAAGTGGGGAATCACATAGCTTCGTTAGTATAAGCCTGTTGAACATGCTTAGTGTTAGGGTTAGGTGCAGGTTGGGCAGGTATTTGTGGTTGCTTGGGTGGTTGGGATGTAGGATTTAATGGAGACATTAAATCTTTTTGTTGTGGTGGAGGAGAGAGCATAGGCTGCTAATTGTTCATATTTTGTTGTTGCCATTGTTGGCCTTTCTGCCACTGAGATTGCCACTGATTCTATTGGGTTGGCCACTATGCATTATAATTGGAACCATAAAAAAAAATTATTGTGGCCAAGGTTTTGGCTACTGGTTCTAATTTGGTTGAGCTTGTAGCCATTGTCGAGGGTTTTGCCACTGGTTTTGGGCTTGCAAGGGCTGAGAGTTCCAAGCAGAAAAGTTTTGATTCCCAATAGGAAATGATGAATTAAAGCTAAGGGGGTATTGTGGCATACCTTGTCTTTTCTATCATGGCCTCCTTTATGTTATATAGAAGATTTATCCATCATCTCCTTCAATTGGCTGAAAACCAGGTTTCTCAACTTTATCTTGCTAGATACTAGCCACTCTTTTGCATTTGTAATTTGCTTTTCTTTTCCTACAACTTGGACAATATTCAGTGAGCATAGCCTCAAATTCCTCCCACTTCTCCTTGATGTGGAGAGTATCCAATCGAGTTTCCAAATAGATAATAATGTCCTCCTTCAAATTGGACAACAAGTTACTTAACTCAATCTTTGAAACCCCTGTAGATGTTTTACCAATAGTGGATGTCCTATCTCCTCTTGGTCGTTTAGTGAAGGTCCTAGAGTAATTCCTGCATACCTTACAAATATCTTGAAATGTTATACGTGAAATATCTCCTTGTCTAATGAGGTTCAAGGCATCCATGCAATCATCATTGACTCCCCTCAAGAAGACTAACTTGAGGGACTCTTCTGACAACTTGTTTTGTGGGTTTTTCTTCAAAGCAAACTAAAATCTCTCCACATAATCTTCTAAGGGCTCATCATCCTTTTGTGACATTCTAAAAATGTCATCTTCCCTCCTGTTAGGTCCCCTATAATAGTCCTGATACTTTTTTAGGAACAATGTCTTCATGGTGTCCCAATCAAGAACGACATCCCTACCTAATCACATGAACCACCTTAGTGTTGCATCCTTAAGAGTTGTAGGGAAGAGTTTGAGCCTATGGACATCAGTAGTATAATCATAACTTCAGCACAGGACATCAAACTCAAATAGAAATGTATCTGGATCCTCAGTCATTAACCCATATAAGACTGGTAAGGTTGAAGGAGGAATGTTCTTCAACACCGTAGCCCTTTCCTGGTTAGTGATTGGAAACTCAAATGTTGTCCATTTAGGATCATCATCCACTACATCCCCCATGGTGTTGTATGTTCCTTTTGTATGTGTGCTAGATGTTGGTGATAAGGAAATTTCTTCTTCAGTATTACCTTCACTCTGAGTACTGGATTCACCAACTTTTGATATAGTTGTTTGGTGTGTAGAGGGAAGGAATCTACCCAAGGGATATATCTGCCTCCGCATACATGTAATATGGCTTTATAACATAGCGGTCCTGCACAATGTTAGTGTATCTCTAGTGTTGGAAAAATATTAAGTCTAACAGTCTTAATGCTGGAAACAAAAGTTAACTATGAAAGTTGTAAAAAACAAGTCTATGAAGATAGCACCATCCCTAGTAATGGCACCAAAAATGTAGAGTCTAAGCTAACGTATTGTAAACTTGGTAGAACCTACACAATTAAGAAGTTTAATTAACTGAACAATCCACTCAACATTGCTCAAGAATACATTAAATTGTCAACCCAAGGTTTGTAAGCTTATGATGGTGCAACATTATATATTCCTTCAAGGACTCAAAACTACTTGCTAAAAACTCGCAAAATTACAAAACAGTAAAAGACATAACCAAAACTAGTGGCTACGGGTACCTACAACTTAGACTGTAACTAAACTATTACTAATGAAATGATGTCGTGATAACTCAAAACTGATAAAAACTAATGACTCAACTAAATTAACCTTCGTAGTACTACTGGTTAACCATTGCATGCATATTCATAAGCATTTGTTAACAATAAACAAGATATGAGATTTTAGTTAACTTGCATACGATTCATGAAGTAGTGATAAACTAATAACAACTAATAAATAAAAATAAATAGCTAGAAAATGAAGTGAGGAACAGTACCTTGAGTGGCATGCTCAAGTGGTTTTTCTCACTCTAACTAAATCCAAATCTAGCTAACAGATTCTATGCATCCCATGAAATTAACTCCATTCATTGCATATCATGAAAGATTACAAAAGATATTTTCACATATTGTAGTCAATCATTTTGAATATTCTTTATGTCTTGAAACTGAAAAGTAATTGATAACATAAAACTGAAAAACCAACTAACTATCCTACGGATTCAACCAATAGCTATATACAAGCTTGAGGGATTCTTCTTCAAAGCAACAACTTAACCGAAATCATTATCTCCACTCCTAGATATTTAAAGCATGGAGTTAAGACTGATTTATTCAACCTATAACTGAAAAGGAAAAGGAATCCTAATAGGACTAAAACTCTGTCAAAATAGAATTGCATGTAAACATACAACCATTTGTCAAAATCCTATAAGTGAAGGAGACCTCTTCTTCAACATTTATTAACTGGTTATAATAACGCATGTTCAACCTTCATCAAGTACCTTTAATCAACAATCATCATGTTCAACTTAAACTAGAGCTCCCCTGTTTTGTCGTCCTAGGCTCCTTTTGCTACGGGTTCATCCCACAACTGTTGTGTGCCACAATTCCTCTTTAGCTACTAACAAGTTAATTTTTCAAAGAATGTGCACAAGGATAACTATCATAATCAAAACATAGCATTCCATCAACATTTCATACAATACTAGTATATTATAACCATAATTCCATCATTATACTTTACGTTCAAGTCTGCATAATAGATATGAAAGGATAGTATAATGTAGGAGCATTGTCTGGAAATTTTATCTAAAAGTATCTCAAAATATGTATAAAAACAATAGAAAATGAGCTATTATCTGGACCTATCAGTCATGCATTCTAAATGCTCGTTTTTGTAACTCCATGAGCTTAAATATGCTCATTTCGTTTATTGATCAATTTATTTGTATGATTAAATGACAATTTAATTTGGATAAAATTCAAAATTTTGTGAGGGCGTGAAAATGGGAAAAGTTGTGGTTAAAAATTATAGAAGACAAAATCAAAGGGGAGTTGAAGCAGTTATGAAAGGAATGTGAAGAGACATCGCTCAAAAAGTGGAGACATAATATAAAATATAAAATATAGATTTTTGGGTTGAGGTGTGCGCCTGGGTGAGAAGGAAGACCCATGCCATGGCTCAAGTGTGAATGCATATTAACAATTCCAAATTCTTTGTTTAATATAGATGAGACATGGCGGGTGGATGATGGTGTAAATTAAAGATCAATGCATAGAGATAAAGACTCTTGGAAGACTGCGCATGGTAGGAAAAAGCATGTATACTAAAGATGCTATGAAATGATAGAAAATGGGGCACACAACATAAAGGAGGTATGTGAATACATGCTAAGGCAGAAAAATGGTAGGCGGTGAAAATAAAATGAAATTCAATCAAATAAAGCACAGGACAGGGTGAAGACAAGTCACACTAAAGAGCATAGACCAAATGAATCATGCATAGGTTGTTTGAATAATTGGTAGGTCATGCCAAATAACCACAAGTACGGGATTGAATTAAAAGGAAAATTATATGTAGAAGGATAGAATGAGGTTGAGTATAGAAGACAGAAATGGAAGAAAGATTGCAGTGCAGCTATGAGCAGACTACAAGTGCTCAAAGATGTTGACAGTGTGAAGTGGCTAGGAAGTCATACAAGGAGGGAAGATGAGAAGAAAATGAGGAGAATCAAATGGAGAAGATTTGAGCAATCAGACCGAAAGTTGAGACACGAATCTGAGTGGCAGATTAAGGTGGGGCACAAAATTTAGGATCAAATAATTTAAAAGATTGTAAACATTGTCAAACTTGTTAACTGTAAATGTTACTTTGTAGACTGAGAATAGATAAAATTATTGGAATTGTTTTTGAATATGAATGAAATTTGTATTTTCATTGGAATTATAGATAGTTGAAAGGTTGGTAATATTTTATGTGGGAAAAATTAGGGATTGAATGAAAAATGGAATTATCAATTCAATCTATTGTTGTTTGAGGATCATTCCAGCTTGTTAAGGATTGGGGAATGCAGTTTCCTACTACTTCATTCTTTATGTACTAATGTCTAGTAGTTTCATTGTAGTCTTAAAAGTGTGATGACATCCAAAAGATATGTTGTACTTTGAAATAAATATTAAATTTGAGGGTTGTAGATTTGTCTTGTGTTTGTATAACTTTATTTTGACAATATGTATTAGTTTGGGGTCACCAGAATACGTTTTACAATGTTCTCTTTGATTGTATATGTGAGACAAGATTGTCTTGATTATATTTATACAAAATCCATATTAGGTTGATAATATGTTATTTTTTTGGAAGTTGAACCTATTTGATTCTTGGGAGATCATATAAGTAAGTGGATTATGGGAATTATCATTGAGCTTCTCAAGATCTAATTTATCCTATGGACTAGGATGGTTGATATATTGACTTTCATTGGAGATGACATGAACAAAGAAGTGGGAGAGGGGATGTCCTCATTATTGATGAATAAATGTTGGTATCATCTTCTCTACTTTGGTACCAACACATTGAGACATATCCCCTTGATAAAGGTAGATTAATTTTAAGTTATTCATCTTGTGATATGTATCACATCACATTTAAGCTCTCTTTTTCTTTTTGGTAGAAGGTCTACATGTTTTTTATATATTACACCCATCACTAGTAACTAGGAAACCTTTAAAGTTCAAGTATTGTGGCTTATTATTCGAGTTGCATATTATTTTACCTTAGGGTATAGTTCTTTTTGGTTAGTATGACTAACCTTCTTATCCTATATGAGGTGGAGGTAATTGGGTACCTTATATAGCTAGGAGATGGGTCTTGATAGGTTCCCAGGATATTGAATCTATGTTATGGTTTAGTAGTCTTTTTCTTATATTTGGAGTGTATATATTATTGTGATCTTGTCTTGTATGGTGTACTTACATTTTATTAAATTTGAAGATTGAAAATTCTATCCTCTATAGTCAAAGGAAAAAATGAGAAGGTTGATGTATAGTGTATAGATGTTGCATTTCTTAAGCACAAGACTAAGGATCAAGATTCTAGAAATGAACATAATAATTTTATAGTAAATTTATTGTTTTTTTAGTGGATGTGGTTTTTCTTTAATCATTGATTCTTTGTTGTTTTGCATTGGTTTCCTATTATGTCACATGGTATTGCAAGGAAAGTCTAACAACCTTGGCATTCTTTCTTATTTATTGTAATTTGGCTTGCCATGGGGAAAACCCTTTTCACTTCGGGCAACTTTGTAACTTATCTCTTATAAGGCATTCATGACCTAGTATAGCTCATCCTCAAATGTTGATAGTTTTTTTTTGTGTCCCTTGTCATGGATGAGGATCTTTACATCACTCCTCTTGTGAATTTTCTTGGTGCTCTTTGATTGTTTTATATAAGAATGACTATCCTATATGCATCCCTCAATGTTTGAGGGTCCTTATCTCTCAATAGATAGCCTATTTTAGCATCATAAGCATTGCAATAGATAATTAAAAACATGTATTCGTTAGGCCTTAAATAAGCTATAATTCTATTCATTACTTTAATAAATCTTGCATTGAATTATAACACATATTCAATAGACTCTTTACTGATATTTGTGAACTCATTTATTATGAACCTGGGATTTGTTTTGTCATCATATTATTCTCTAAAATTAATTTTGAGTTCCTCCCATGAGCTAATGCTTGCATAAGGTAACTCTCTATACCAATTCCTTTCTTCATCAACTAAGGACTATATAAATAGTTTCATGGGAAAATATTCACCTTCAAGTTCATAGTCATCGGTTAAATTTATAAATATTTTCAAATTTTCTTCCCTTGACAAAGCATTATTTCAAAGAATTTTTGCAATGTAGTACCTACCTCAATTGGAAAAGAATCTATATATCCAAGGATTCCAATGAATTTCAATTAGTTGTACCTCTCTAGATTCAAATGTGGTCAAGCAGGGACATGACCTCCACTTCCTTTGGCTTGAATATTTATTCATCCATTAAAATTAGATCCTCCAACATTGGCCTTTATTTATATATTTGGAGCTTAACTTCGAACATTTTTTTTATGAATGTTATGAGCAACATTATCAAAATTAACAAAATTCCTTGTTGAATAAATATTCCTCGAGGCTTAAATTATTCTTCTCATATAATATCTAATCCTCTTGCCTTCAATTCTATCCATCTCAATTTTGAGATCATTCACTTGTTCTAAAATATCTTGGTCTTTTGAATTTATCATTCTTATTTAGGACCTTGGTCACTTTTAGGGAATCTAAATCATCATCTGTCTTCACACCATCTCTTTGATCTCTTAAATTACCAAGGGAAAAAGTTTAGATTTATACCAATATGGATGCTTCCCTTGCTTTGAAGGAGATATCAATTTCTCACCATATATATCATTTCTTCTAATATTAACATTTAGAGGGACAATTCTAGAAAGAAAGGCTTCTTTTATTTCAAACTTTAATTTTGGCTCTTTCCTTTTCTTTGTCAATGTTATTTATAATATCATAATATTTAAAACCAAACCAAATATCATTATCTTTCTTTCCTTTGGATCTATTTTCATGTGAATATTATTATTATAACTACAGGACTTGAAGATTAGCTTTATACCCAAGACCACCTACAAAAACAATAAAAACCTTCCACAAGGGAGTATGCAAGAAATGAGTTTTCTTGATATTAATAACTATCGAATATGATGATGAGGTATATTACAAAAATGTACAATGACCTTGCTTATATAGAAAAGGTGTGATGAAGTACCAAATGCAAAACATTAAATTACTTGTGTCATTGTTAAATGACATGAGTCATCTTTAAAATACCTAGGACCCTAGTAAAATAAAATGTAAAATAATAAAATCTTATCTAAACAACTTAAAGCTTCTATAAATATGCTTATGACCTGAGTGGACTTAACATGTAAATAGGACCCCACTAATAACTAGTTTAGAAAATTATCTATTTACACAAACACCCTCCCTTAAGTGCAACTTAGGGAGAAGTAATTATTATGCAAATGATGCAAAGACACAAAGATGGGTCCCAGCTACAAGGCCATGTTAGGTACCCATGTACAAATGCAATCTCTCACAAATATATAGGAAAAACCACATGGGAAAAACCCCCAAACCAAAAAAGAGAAAAGATACAATCATGTGATAAAATATGGAGGACTTCATGATACCCCCAAGGACAACATCCATCACAAATATACATTAAAAATTCCCTCCCATAAGCGGAAAAGAAAGAGACCACATAGCCCCTATAATAAAGTAGCTCCAAAACCACTAAAGAATGTTTGAAGATAAAAGAGTATCTAATGCCTACAAACAACATGTCTCCTCTTGGGAAGAAAGAAATCTAATTATCAATTCTGAAGAAACCTCATCGCCATGAAGAAGTGAGAGGGAAGAAGCCTCGTGAATGATATCTTTGAAGATACATCAAATGTCTCTAAAGATGTCTCAACAAAATGAAGTGTGACCCCAATCAAGGAATAAGACAAAGGATGTGCAACCTCAAGAGTAATATCCAAAGAAGATGTGTGATCAAAGAGGAGAGAGAACCCCTCAACATGTCTTCTAAATTTATAGAAGAAGAATGATAAACCAAATTAGATATACCTATCATGAAACCATCCTACAAAGATAAATCTGGAAAAAAAGACATCCTGCTCATCTAAAGTCTTGGAAACCAAGTCAACCCTCAAGTTTGAAGAAGCAAGAGATGATAGAACCTCATCAAAGGGTTGATGAACAGTGAGGTTCATGAAACCACCAAAACTACCATCTGAACAATTACCCGCACTAGATCTAGGAAAATCCATCTTAAAACATTCACCATTAGGAATAAAATGGGAAAAGGTGTAGATGTGAGCATCATGATCAACCCTACCCATTGCAATAATTTTCCTACTTTGTAAATCATGAATGAAGATTGAATTTGGAGTAAACTCAATGGAATTACAAGTTTGTGCTATTTGATATACAAAAAGAATATTATGTCAAATATTAGGAATACAAAGAACATTATGAAAACTACCATTAGGCACATCGACAACTCCTTTACCAAGAACATCGAAATAAACACCAATAGCCATCAATATATTCATTATTGAAGTATGCTTCAAGGAAGAGAACTTGTCAGGTGATCTTGACATATGATATGAAACCCCAAAGTCAAGAATCCATTTTTTAGACTCATCTATTGGGAATAGGATGCCATTTAATTGCAATCCTAAACATATTTCATGTATCTCCTAAGTCCTTGGAAAGTGTTCCCCAACACTAGGATTAGAAAGAGATTAAATTCGAATGAAATGAACATGTAAATTAACATTTGTAATCATTTCTAAATGATAGGAACATGTGGGGACCCCCAAGAAGAGCTCCTACAAAATAGGAGCACATGGGGTGCCCACATGGAAGGTGGAACCTACCTTGAGTCAGTTAACTGTTTGAAGAAAGATAACTCTTCAGTAATGCATGTAAAGATCCTAGAAGTTAGGGATTGACATTTACATGAGTGGAGTTCAATTCAGTTTAGTTTAGTTTAGTTCAGTTATGGTTCAGTTATCTTTAGTTAGCATGTAGTTAGTTTGAATTGCATGTTAGTTGACTTCAATTGCATGCTAATGACTTGAGTTGCATGGCAAATAATAGGTGATACATTCAGTTAAGTGGGGATGATTAATCATGCATGATGTTTGCATGAATTGATGGAGATATATGTTTTTGTTAACAAAGATTGACTTGGACCCACCTTGGGTGCCCAAGTTGAGATCTTGGAGTTAACACCTTTTGCATGAGAAGATAATTATAAGGAAAAGTTAAGTGGGCCCATTCTTGGGTGCCAACTTTGAGGAGAAGCTTACAAGATATCTTTGTAATCAACGTTGAGTTAAGTCTTCAGTTTGGGATGCCCAAATTGATGGACTTGGTTTGACATTATTTTTCACGGAAGAACTCTACTTGCACAAGAATGGTGTAGATAATTGTGAGGACCTTTATCCTCTTGTAATTTTCAACTCTTTGGAAATTTTCATAATTGTCTATTAATTGTAGCAAGTTGAAGAGAGTTCAATCAGATTTTATTGTAGGTTGTGAAGAAGAATTGTTGAAGGAAAAAGAAGCATCTCAAGCAAGGATTGATAAAGAATTATTGTAATCTTGTTCAAAGGTTAAATAATACAAGCACTATTGATTCTGGTGGTGGAGTTTTTTCCCGAAATGGTTTCTCCACGATATATGTTGTGTCACTTCTATCTTCTTGTCTTATTCTTCTACAATATTTTGTCTATTTCTACGAATGGTAAAATGAATCTAAACGGATAATCATGCACAAAGAAATTGTAGCAAAGAACACTTAATTAGATCTAAAATCTCATAGTTTTACAAAGTATTAAGCTACATAATTACCTCCATTTTCAAAATTTGGTATCAGAGCTAATAGTTGGGTAGAGTTTGGGATTCCTTTCTCTTAAAAGTTTGAAGGTTTTTTAGCTATAGTTGGAGACTTTACTATTGAGTTATTGCTGATTTTGTAAAAGAAGTGTGTTACAATGAGTTCTAGAATTCTAGTTTAGATATTGAAAGATTTAATGGATCTAGTCATGAGATGTGGAAACTAAAAATGGAGGATCTCCTTGAAGAGAGAGATTAGTGGTTAGTTGTTTGTAATGAGACAAAGTCACCTACAACGATGTCAAATGAGGATTGGGCTAAGCTTGATAAGAAGGAAAGAGGGACCATAAGATTATGTCTTGTTGATGCTATTCTCTTGAATGTTTCAAATGAAACTATTGCATATAAGCTTTGGAAGAGGATAGGTGATATCTATCAAACCAAAATTCTTACTAATAAGTTGTATCTGAAAAGACAGTTGTATTCTTTAAAGATGAAAGATGGTGATTTTGTTGCAAATAATTTAAATTCTTTTAATTTGATTCTAATTCAGTTAACATCTGTAGATGTAAATCTAGAAGATGAAGATAAATGCATTTTATTACTTTTTTCTTTACCAGAGTCTTGGGAAAATCTAATTGCTGTTATCAGTGGTAGTGGTGCAGATCCTAAGATGGACAATATAATTCCTACTCTCCTATCAGAGGAGATGAGGAGGAAGTCTAAAACGAAAATCCAAGATGCCTTGTTTGTAAGAGGTAGGCCTAAGAAAAAGGAACCTAAGGGAGATAAGGAAGGAAAGGGTAAGTCCAAAAGATGGTCTAAAACCCCTAGTAAGAGTAAGGTAAAGTGTTGGAACTGTGGGAAACCGGGACATGTGAAGAAGGATTGTAAGAAAAAGAAAAAGAGTTTTGATTCTTCTACAGAGGAATCCTCAGATGACGGTAATGATGCATTGATCATTTCATGTAAAAATGTTAGTGATGACTCTTTGCTTGATGTTTCAGAGTAATCTTCATGAAGAGGATTGTAGTCATGATGCCATGTGTAGCTCATACCACGATTCAGTGGGAGTTGTTGGCAGTGACTTGGATGCATCATTGGTATGGTTATCTTCATGTGATTGGGGATATGTTTTCCTGGTTTAGAGTGGTTGCTATTATGTCATGGTTTACTCTTGTTACATTTAGAGTTTGGCATGGTACTTGTTCTCTTGAGACTAGGATGTTTATGTATGTTATGATGCATGTGATCTCCTTGGAGGATATGGTTAGATCATGATGTCATGTTTATGTTTATAATTCATGGTTGGTTCTTTGACATTGATCGTAGTAGTTCTCTTATGTATTGTGTACATTAATCATTTGCTTGATTAATTCATGATAGTGTTATGTTGCATTTGGAGTTTGGCATGGATGGGTTGGTTGCAGATCCTCATGGATACTTGGAGACATAGGTGAGGCTTGAGTTCTCTTATGGTTAGAGACATGTGTTGAGATGGTTACTCTTGATGAGATTTCAGCAGGAAGTCCAAGGAGCCTACACCTTGGTTGGACGTGAGTTCAACACACTCGGTGGTTTCACATGCCTCTAAAGAGGCAGTTTGGTTATAGAGACTTGGGAAAGGTATTGGTTTTAATTGCAAGCATATTAAACTTGAATGTGATAGTCAGAGTGCTATTTGTTTAGCCAAAAATCCTATGTATCATGCTTGTACTAAGCATGTTGATGTTCAATATCACTTTGTATGAGAAATGGTTGAGAGTGGGAAGGTATTGATTGAGAAATTTGACACTTTGATCAATGTTGTAGATTATCTTACGAAACCAATTCCTACAGATAAGTTCTCTTAGTGCAGGAAGGCCATTGGCCTTGAGTTTTGTACTTGATTTATAATAATGATTCCTTGTTTAGAATAATTACAATGTATAATGTCAAGTGGGAGAATGTTGGGAATAGGATGTCATTTATTTGCAATCCTAAACATATTTCATGTATCTCCTAAGTCCTTGGAAAGTGTTCCCCAACACTGGGATTAGAAAGAGATTAAATTTGAATGAAATGAACATGTAAATTGACATTTGTAAGTATTTCTAAATGATAGGAACATGTGGGGATGCCCAAGAAGAGCTCCTACAAAATAGGATCACATGGGGCACCCAAATGGAAGGTGGAACCCACCTTGAGTTCAATTAACTATTTGGAGAAAGATAACACTTCAGTAATGCATGTGAAGATCCTAGAAGTTAGGGATTGACATTTACATGAGTGGAGTTTAGTTCAATTCAGTTCAGTTCAGTTATGGTTCAGTTATCTTCAGTTGCATGTAGTTAATTTGAATTGCATGTTAGTTGACTTCAGTTGACTTGAGTTGCATGACAAATAATAGGTGACACATTCAGTTAAGTGGGGATGATCAATCATGCATAATGTTTGCATGAATTGATGGAGAGATATGTTTTTGTTAACAAAGATTGACTTGGACCCACCTTAGGCGCCCAAGTTGAGATCTTGGAGTTAACACCTTTTGAATGAGAAGATATTTACAAGGCAAAGTTAAGTGGGCCCATTCTTGGGAACAAATTTGAGGAGAAGCTTACAAGATATCTTTGTAATCAACGTTGAGTTAAGTCTTCAGTTTGGGATGCCAAAATTGATGAAGGACTTGGTTTGACATTGTTTTCACGGAAAAACTCTACTTGCATAAGAATGGTGTAGATATTTGTGAGGACATTTATCCTCTTGTAATTTTCAACTCTTTGTAATTTACAATGTTCATAATTGTCTATTAATTGTAGCAAGTTGAAGAGAGTTCAATCATATTTTATTGCAGGTTGTGAAGAAGAATTGTTGAAGGAAAAGAAGCATCTCAAGCAAGGATTGTTAAAGAATTATTGTAATCTTGTTCTAAGGTTAAATAATACAAGCACTATTGATTCTAATGGTGGAGTTTTTTCTTGAAAGGGTTTCTCCACGATATATGTTGTGTCACTTCTATCTTCTTGTCTTATTCTTCTACAATCTTCTATCTACTTCTACAAACATTTGGTAAAATGAATCTAAATGTATAATCATCCACAAAGAAATTGTAACAAAGAACACTTAATTAGATCTATAATATCATAGTTTGACAAAGTATTAAGCTACATAATTACCTCCATTTTCAACATCATCAACATGTGTTATAACAAGAGCATGATCTTTCATCTTATTATCTTTTATCTTATCACTCCCATTAGCAATTCCTGTGGTACCTATGTGTGTAGAGTATGAAGGTTGTGAAGAAGAAGAGGGTGAACTTGTAGATTGAGAAGAAAAATAAATGTTAAATTCCTTTATAATTTGCCTCATTTCATCTAACTCTTTATTATAGTAATTATATTCATCATGCCTAGGTTTGTTACAATAACCACACTTGGGTTTCTCTTTAGTTTTATCATCTCTAGGAGAGGTGGGTGTATCACTAGATTCTATCTTCGTTTCAAATTTCTTATTTCCTTTACCTTTAGGTGATGATGCAATCAAATCTTGATTCTTAGAGTGTATATCATGTTGACTAAGTTTAGCGTGTTCCCTAGTCAACCTATCAGAAAATGTCAAAAAAGAAGGTATGACAAATGAATCACCTAATCCATCTATTCTAGAATAAAAGGAAGTAGAGAATTATGCAAACAAACCTTTCAATTTAGACAAAATCAAGAATATGTATTCCTTATCAATTTTATCCTTACCACAACTAGCCAATTGAGACCTCAATGATTTAAATTTTACCAAATAGTCTTCAATGATAAGAAATAAATATGTGGAAAGTGATGTCAATTTTGCCTCCAATTGCATAGATCAAACCTCAATAACTAAACCAAATAAATCCTTTTACTTATCAAATACCTACCTAGGAGTAGTACATTCCTCAATATGGAAGAAAAAACTATCAAAAACATGCATAGCAATCAAGCCCATAGCCGAATCATTTTTGTTCATGTGAGTAAATCTCTCATATTCTCTAGTAAAATTACATTGATTTTCACCTAAGGTAGACCACAAACCCTTAGACCAAAATATTCTTTGCATTCTCACCTTCCATGTGTGATAATTACAAGGAGTTAGAATCTCAAACCATGGTTTAGTCATTAGGTCAACAAGTACTAAGAGACCAAAATAGACAAATATTTGAAACAAACTAATATGATCCCTCCCAAATATGAAGCACAACTAAAAATAAAACCCTCCCACAAACATAACTCCTCCAAGAGACACTATGTCCAAGTAATCAATGAAGATTCCAAATATATAAAAACTAAATAAATAATACCTAGGGCAAAATCTAGAAAAAGTGCATGAACCAAATGATAGAGATCCTAAATACCTTTCAATTATTGCTAGAATCATGAAAATGTTATAAATTGGTGAAAAATTATGAACTCAGAGGTCCCAAAGGGAAAAGGCACTTCAATTAGTAATAAAATATACTTACAAAAAAGCTAGTAAAATGACCTAAACCACTACAAAGTACATGGAACCAACTTTTTTTTCGATATCTTGTTTGTGAAAAACCAACTCCTGGTTTGCAAGATATAGCTCATTGAAGAAATCTGCCCAATTTGGGCACTACGTGGGGCCAAGTAAATCCCTTAATGGGCTAGCTCTTGGTCACAATATGACCGTTGCTGGAAAAAAATCATTGCAGGATTTTAAAAAAATCCCATTGCTAGTAGTGGTAGGTGGATGGTGGTGGTGCTACCTATGGCAAGTAGCAGAAGCCTATGCCACTTGTTGGGCCTGAGCGCCTGATGCTAACACATGAGCATGGGCTGGTGGGGAAGGCAACCAAGAGCTTTTCCAAAAAACATTTTTTTTAGTAATTAAAAAATCTAAAATAAAATGTGATTGTCGTATCTTGATGCAGACGGATGACACGATGCCTATGTAGATCACATATGCTAGACTAACATGTGTAGATGTAATGGCGTGAATTTGCACCCTAGGAAAATTCCCCATTTCATCACCCCTACCTTAGAAAATATAAATTCGATGATGCAAATCCTTCACTACCACCTTGCTTCGTCTACTTGGCCATGTCTTTTTGTATCGGTGGAGGAATCTTTGTCGGGGATGCGTGCACGTTGCGCTGCCATCCTGACAAGATTCCTGCCCCTAGAATTGGCATAAATGTTACATTTTCTATTGGGTGTGAAGTGTAATGTCTCTTTCCTCCTTGACCGATGAAATTCAAGCCTTCCACCTTCCTTTTTTTAATTCAAATCTATCAATTCTCATTTCTTCTCTCTCTTGGATTCTTTCACTCTCTTGGACTCTCTCTTGCATTCTAGCTCATTCCACTCTCATTCTCTTGCTTCTACACTACTTGTCTTGGCTGTAAGATTTCTATTTTGGATTCAACATCACATTCTTGTTGCAACACCATTGCTATCGGAGGATCGTCAAGCTTCTTCCTTTCGCTATTGGCCTTGAGTGCTCATAGTTGAGAAGATAATATTATTATTTGTTGTCCATTTGCTTCATCTTGTTTATTGAGTATCACTCTAGTTGGTTGTGATCTCTACTTAGAAATACTATTTCCTTTCTACTTTCTCTATTGCTTTCTACACTTTGTGGCTATATGGTTGTCTGTGCAGGTGGGATCACCAAAACAGAGGTCTGATTGAGGCAAACCTTGAACATAGCCCAACATTTTTCTCATTTTCATATGTGCAGGTGTTTTTGAGTGTAGCTACTCGAAGAATCAACCTGTGGGTAAAAAGGTATATTTTCTCACTCCCTTTGTCATTTCTACAATAGCTTATTTATAGTATTCCTTTTGTTATATTTGTTGTTTTTGTACTTTCCCCACATTCTATTAAATCATAAAACTCAAATAGTCAGATAGTTAAGTAGACTCATTGTGTTTTGTTTATTCTCTAGACCCATGTCCATACCAGACACTAGTGCAACCCTGAGACACCAGCATACCACACTGGAGTTTGAGATCCATGTTGTCATCCTCAGACAGTGAGTTGTCTAGGCAACAGACTAAACCTTGGAAGTCGGCTCTTCTGACCCTATGAACATCTAGTTTTAGTAGAAGGAAAGAGACAAGTTGTTTTCCCTTCCTTTTCAACCCCAATACCTTGTCCTTTTCAATTGGTCTAGCAAGCCCAAGGTAGTTTAGGGCAGCTCGTTCCTTTAGGCTCTCCCGTGACCTAGAGTCTTGGGGGTGACAGGTCCCCCTTCTCTATAGTAGATAATATTCTCTACAGAATATTATTGATTCCTTTCTTTTGATTATACAAAGTGTGACCTATTGATGCCTCCAAACCATACAAATTGTACAAATTTGTACCATATAGATAAATAAGGAAATAAAAATATGCAAAAATCTCTAGTTTCAATGATTTAACAAGTGATCTTGGGGTTTCTAGGTCTTTCAAACGCAATGGTAGTCTCGATTTTGGCCCAAAGTGCTTTGAAAAAATAGCTACCTCCCAAATTTGGTAACCACCTCCCAACTTGAAACCCTTGGAGATCTGGAAAAAATATGTTGGCTTTTGACAAAATGAAAGTTATTCTTGAATTTCTTAGATGTCTTAGACTTGATGGTGAGCTCAGATTACCTCCAACATGTGCCAAAATTAACCTACAATAAAAAAAATCACAAAGAGGAACCCTCCAAAACTAGTGCTTTTTCAAGTTTTTTTGATTTCCCAAATCACCATATGGTACAAGGAAAGAGCATTACTCAAATTTACTAAAATTCAACAAGATCTCTCACTAGCAATAGCTCTACCCTCAAATCTGAGAAGGAATTTCCAAGGTCGTGCTCTAATACCATGTAGGAGCTAAAAAAAAGCTCTATCCCAAGACCACCTACAAAAATAATGGAAACCTTCTACAAGAGAGTATACAAGAAATGAGCTTACTTGATATTAAGATCTATCAAATATGATGGTGAGGTATCTTCAAAAAATTTACAATAGCCTTGCTTATATAGACAAGGTGTGATGAAGTACCAAATAGAAAACATTAAATGACTTGTGTCATTAAATCACACAAGCCATCAATAAATGACCTGGGACACTAATATTTAATAAAAGGTAAAAAGATAAAATCTTATCTAAACAATTTAAATAAGCTTGAGACCTAAGTGGAATGAACATGTAAATAAGACCCCACTAATAACTAGTTAGGAAAAATACCTATTTACAACAACATAAATTAAATAACTTATTTCAAACCTTTTTCCTCAAAATAACAAATGTTCTATTCTATGCAAAAATCCCCACCACTATTATATATTCCATGTGTCAAAACTATCACTACTATCGATACCCTTCAAAAACATAGTTTATACTATGTGCATATGGTAGAGTTAAACTTTTGAGTGTTTGTGAATTGTAATTGTTTAAATATAGAATTATACACAATATCAACTTTTAATAAAATTATTTAATGGATTTTTAGCATCAATATTTTGTCACAATCCATGATTCATGATTAGGATGACAACAAAATGAATAAATTATCAATGTGGTAATTGATCATGAATTGTGAATTATAACATTGATACTTAAAAATTTATTATGTGGTTTTTCCAAAATATTTAAAAAAATCATTTTGCCACATCCCCCATAAGAACCCATTTTACTTGTTGTGGATGAGTGCATTAATTAATTCACCAATAGAAAGGTGCCAAATGATGCTAGATTTTGCAATTTGATTGGGAAATATTCTACATGGGTAACTAGTGAACATACTAGACCAATTAGATGCATACATGTGGTAGATAACATCCACATAGGCTAAATCTATCCTAACCAATCTATCTAAGGAAAAATATAAATAACAATATCTCTTTTGTTGCAATGTGTAAATGTGAAATTGTAGAGTTATGTTACAAATATTCCTAAGGCCAATTTGACACCATGGAATTTGAACTTTTAACTTCTTTTGAGACCCAACCTTCCTTAAGACCATCCATGCAATCGAAAAGCTTGAGAACAATATGACCTTGACAAAAACATGACTTTTGAGAACAATATCAATTACATGTAAAGTTCACATAGTGGATACATTGGTAACTAACTATAGTTGGCAAAGTTCAACTCATCAAATATGTCTTATACACATTCCATGTCTACCTTCTCACCCTCCTAGAGATTCTTGGTATCTCGGGGAAAAATATAGGTTATATTTAGTCTTGAACAATGTACTGGCTACCAAATAGGCTTGGAAATTTTAACAATCTTACATGAAAATAGTATTAAACCCTAATAAATAAAAACTATTGTAAACCCTAATGAGAAAAACCCTTGACTATTAGACTAATAGTTAAAACCCTAAAAATGAAGAGGAAGTAAACCCTAACAATGACCCCATTTGCAAACAATAAAAGTTTGAAAACCCATTTCTAATTTGCATGAAAGTAGCAAATTCATAATATTATTGACCAACAATAAACCTTTCAAATCCAATTTCCATTACACATTCAAAGAACTATAAATGTAAATTAATAACTTGAATAGTAAGCCACAGTGATTCCCAAACAAAATATCTAAATCCCTATAAAACTTAATGTGTTTATGAAAATAAATTATGGTAGTGTTCATAAACACCTTAACACACTTTAACTTCAAGGTAGAGAACGTCAAAGAATATTCATCAAAGAAGCACCCATAAAATAATGGAACCTTCAAGGTATTGTAAACCACATAAACCATAGAAACATTCACATTAAACAAGCACACACAAAACAACAAAACCTTCAAGGTACCATAAATCACATAACCATATAAAAATTCATTAAAGAAGCAACCACAAAACAACAAATCCTTCAAGTTATAGAATAAAGAGCAAAGGCGAACAAACATGAAAAATTTTGTAAATGAAAAAAGCAACCACAATTGATGGTCATATGATGTTGTCTTTGTAAGGTAATAAAACTTCGCTTGGGTCAAAAGCCACTTAGCAAGGTCTGAGTAAACCCAACAACAACAATCAATCCAATATTGCATGCAAAACCTAAAAAAAGGTTAGAGGAGGAAGCATTCAAGAAGACATCCAATGAGGAAGCATATAAAATAACATGATACTATTGAACAAGGAAGCAAATAGTGGATGTCTTTACCTTAGCACAAATAATCCTTCTGAAGTTGTGGAATAACCAATACCACACCATTATGGAGCATTGCAAGGAACACAAAGTTGATCCAAATATGTATCGGTGCTTATTCAAACCTTCATATAGTGAATTTGAACATGTATTGGTGCCTATCCAATCAAACAGTTGAGAATATGTATGTAGGAAATGGGGTGTGGATGAGTGGGATAAATGAGGTTGTGAAGCATTCAATGGATGAATGCATTGAAATTGTGCATCATCAGAGTCGACTAAAAGAGAAGCTATGTGTAGTTAATGTGGCTATATGGAAGGGAAATAATAGGCGACACATGATAAACGTGAGGAAGTGGACATTGTGGGTGGTAAACTATTTGCTCACCACACGATACTGGGATCCAATACCAGTGGTGTGCCATCCAATCTCTAGGGGAGTAATTTTTCCTTCTATAACTAAGACCCAATGTTTTTAAATAAAATAAGCAACACTTATAGGGCATTGTACCCATACACAAAAGGCCCCAAGGGTAAAGAGTTAAACAAAATAGAAACTATGGTCAAAGGCCAAAAACAATCCAATGACAACAAACTAACAACAAATTCTCATCAGAGTAACTTTTTGAAAAATAAAATAAACAATAAAGAAGAACATCCTACTTATGAAGATTTTCCTAGTCCTCCATAAGGAACTTAAAAACATCTCGTTTCTGGTAGTTGGTACTGGGTTTAGTAGTCTTCTCTTGCTTTTGTATCTCCTCCTATAAGACAAAACCAAGAGTGACAATAGAGTGATGAATGAATTTTAGGGTAAAGCAAGAGAGGCCATTAAATTTCCTCTATAAGTTTTCCACCCTAGTCGATAAAGCCATGAAATCTTGGGATATCTTCTCACAATTGGGGCATTTGTCTTTATTGTGCTCTTTAGTAGGGGTGGATTCCTTCGAGTTTTGAAGCATGACATTAAACTTTGGAAACAAGATCGGCCCATCAACATCCTCCTCATCTTTCTTGACATCATCATTTTTATTGCTATCATCTTCCTCCTTAACTTGTTCAGACTCATCACTGGATATCTTATCCACAATTATGCTAGGGGCATGTTTACCAACCAATCTATGACATGTATATAATCTATAGTCTCCTTGTATATGACATGTATACAAATTTTATTACTAGAAAATTTTGGTTTTATTTTTGTAATGATAACAAATAGATGGTTTCATGCTCTTGTAATTATCTTTTATCGCCTAAATTTGTGATACTAATTTTCATTTCTTTTACTACATTATCTTTAGGTAAAACATATTTCATAAGGGGTAACGATGTTTCTTTATATATATACATTACATACATACATATATTTACATAGATATATCTATATATATGTATGTATGTATATATGTGTGTGTGTATACATACAGACATACATACATATATATATATAGATATATATAATATACATATGTAATAGACATATACAATATGTATACATATTGTGATAGGGCGAATTTATGTGCTAGCATATGAGCAACAAACAAGAGAAAGCAAATAACACTAAAAACAACCTACACCTCAAGATTAGCCTAGTTGGATTCAACACAAAATAAAAACAACAAATGAAACTTTTTACCTTGTATCGAATCAATCATTTGGTTGACCCTTCAATCTTCGGTGTTGTATGCTCCTTGGATGGCACAAAATGCAAGCTAGATGATGATATGATAATGGATGAAAGTGGATGCAAGTGTGAAAAATGGCTAAGTATGGCTCCTAGAATTTTTTTGCAAGAGTTTGGCTACAATGCATGATCTCTCTAAAATGAGAGAAAAGAGGGGGTATTTATAAAGAATTTGGAATTCTCTAGGGAAATGAACGGTCAATATTGAGCCACCAAGATCAAGATGTAGGGCTATGGTGAGTTGAGAACTCACAAGCCCTCACATTTTGACACGTGGCATGTGAAGTGGCTCAAAAAGGTGAAGTGGACATGAGGTGGAGTGGTAGTACATGATATGGATGGGGTACATAGTACCTTGGGATTGGGACAAGATCTCCTCATAAATGAGGTACTTGTCCCCATGTGGGTGAGAGGACATATGGGGAATTAAAAATTCCTCAAATATTCTCATGGGGATGAGAGAAGGAATTTAAAATTCATTTAAATGCATTGGGGGATTAAATGTGAATTAAAAATTCATATGGGGAATGGAGATGCCTTGTTCAAAAAGAGAAAGTTTTTAATGAAGTTAACTAAGGACACATTCCATAAATGATATGGGGATTAGAGATTACCTAATTATGTGATTAAGGTTGTGCAAGTACTTGATTAGACTAATTAAGAACTCATTAGAGGCAAGTGGGAAATTATGGAGGATAGGACCCTAATGATGATTAGGGGTGTGCACATCTTAATCATAAGACTAAGAAAGAGGGTTAGATTGCTAAGAGGGATTAGAAACCAACTTGCAAAAGTTGGAGGATGTGACAATGAGAGAGAAAAATAGGGAATTTAAAAATAAATTTAAAATTCTAAAAGATAATATGACTAAATTAAATAAAGTGATGCATTTATTTAATTTAAAGAGGAAAGAGGGGAAAAGTATTTATTAAATTAAATACTTTGGGAAACCTTATGCAAGATACACAATATTAATTAAATGAATGATTTAATTAATACCGGCAAAGAGGACGATTTTAAAAGAGCAAAGGGATGATTAAGAAGACGACTTTGACCATATGGAAGTGGTCAAATTTGGATGTCTACATTTTTCCCCTTTTCGACACACTATTAAGATAATAGGGTTTCAAAGAAAAATAAAACACAGATGACTCTATGGAAGAAGTAACTAGAAAAGAGATGCCCCAACATGGAAGAGATTATGAGCTACCCGAACGAAGGAGAATTAAAGGGGATGCCCCGGTCTCGCAAGAGAAGGCTTATGACAGAAGATTGGGAGAGAATGGTAGGGTATGCCCCCTCGAGAAGGGGACGGAGACGGAAAAGGGGGCCAGGGGCAACTTCTCGAAAGGGTGAAATGGTATATGTCGATGGAAAGAGCACGAAAAAGCGAGAAGATTGGCACTTGAACGGAGAAAAACGGGTTTACAATGTGGAAATGGCGGCCCCGGGAAGATAAGGCGGGAGGGAATTAGTTGAGGCTAAAAAAAGGCTAAATAAAGGAAAAAATTCCATTTTATTTTAAAAAGTGAAAAAGGGGGGAAAAAACTATAAAAGGCAAATGAGGGAGTTATCTCTCCTCATTTGGACAGCTGTCAAGTGAGGAGAGGAAGAAGAAGAAGAGAGAGTAAGAGGGAGGAGACACAATGTCGGAGTACGATTCATACATCATTCACCAGGGGGACGAGAGGAGGCAATTCTTCGAGGAGTGTGCCGTGCCACGTCAGGTGAGTTCAAAATTCCACTTTGTGATTTTAGTCAATTTGTCTATTTTTTTGCAAAAAACAAAAATATGGGTTTTGTGGGGGGGTCGAAAGGAAAAATAAGTTAGCGTGAAATTTTTGTTTTAGAAAACGTTTGGGCGTGGGGGGGAAGGGCGGGGGGAGGGGTTATTAGACGGTTTCGGGGGCTAGACGGGTCCGGGCAGGTCTAACTAGCCAGCGCGGGCGGGTCCACCCAGCCAGCTTAGGCAGGTCCGCCCGGGCTCAGACGAGCTTATCGGTGAGCTCAGGCTCGAGCGGTCTCGCTGCGGAGCTCAAATGGGTCTGCCCGGGCTCGGGCAGATCTCGCCCGTGAGCTCGGGCGGGTCCGCCTGGGCTCAGACGAGTCCGCCTAGACACGAGCCGAGTCCGCCCAAGGGGCGGAGCGAAGCCACAGGTAGGAGGAAGGAATGGTTAAGGGCCCAAGGGTGGGATGGTTAAGGGAAATCACGGGACAGGAAAAGTAAGACAAGGCAACACTAGAAGAGATTGACAAGGTATCGTTGTGATGGATGCAAAAGGTGGAGAGTTTGCGGACGCGAGAGAGATGGTCCCAGGTTTTGGCGAAATTGCATGGCGCGAATGACGGGTGCGGAGCACGAGAGACTGTCTGAGGCAAGATTACTGCATATGATGATATATCTGACGATCAAGACCCACAGGGCCATGCTAACAGCCTTGATAGAGCGTTGGGACTTGGCGACATCGACATTCCACTTACCGACCAGGGAGATGACGGTGACCTTGGAGGATGTCTGGCGGATTTTAAGGCTCCCTATAGTAGGCCTTGCAGTTAGCGAGTGTTGGTCAGAGGACGAGGCTCTGGACGAGTCCATGCGGGTGGTCTTTGGCAGTGACGATCTACCGATTCAGTGGGGGCAGCTAGATGTGGACAGGTGTCTGTCCTGCAGGGTGTTGGCTTTGTCTTTGTACTTAGCGGGACTTATTAGTGGGATCCTGGTTCCAGACCGGAGTGGGTGATTCCTGCATCTCAGGTTTGTCGAGGTGATTCGACATATCATCGAGGGCTGGGAGGGGTAGTTTGCGTGGGGGACATGCATCGGGTATGCTACCGGAGGGCGCTAAGTGTGGCCCATGTCACACTACTACAGGTTTGGGCATGGGAGCACATCAGGGTGACTAGACCGATTGTGCACAGATTGGGAGAGCAGGATGATAGAGAGGTCGTGGCCTAGGGGGTGGGGAGCAGAGGTGAGAGCGATACTGCGGCATCGGGATGTGAGAGATGTAGACATATGGAGGAGACAATTAGATGATGTGCAGGCGAAGATGATAGTGTGGCGGCCTTATATGCTACGGTCCTTCAGGGGCTGGAGGCGTGATGAGGAGGCACACAGTGGTTACTTATTCACCCACTGTTATATTGTTGGGAGGATTCCACTTATAGTGGAGCTACATAGACCCGATCGGGTGACACGACAGTTTGGAGTGAGGCAGGATATTCCTGCGACACGAGTGAGATTCCGATGACTATCACGAGAGTGGCCATGGGGGGCTCAGCTAAGCCTGGAGGCAGTGTGGGGGAGTTGGAGACAATACAGTTTATGCCATACTCAAATAGACGGGAGGGGCAGAGGGATGCAGGGGTGATAGATTGGTACGAGCAGTGGTTCAGGCGACATCCACCACTAAATATTACCCCAGTAGTGCCTATTAAGGGAGCACTAGGGTTCGAGTCAGAGGACGAGAGATGGCTAAGGGTAGTGGGACCAGTACCTCAAGGATGATAAAGAGGAGGTCAAGCGAGGGGAGGACAGCAGGTGGTGGGAGCAGCCGAGGAGCCAGCGAGGGTAGCCAGAAGGGGGAGAGAGGAGGCTGTTGGAGCAGCCGAGGAGCCAGCTAGGGCAGCCAAGAGGAGGAGACAATGGCGCAGATCTGGAGGGGATGGAGCAAAGGAGGGAGAGGATGAGGTCAGGGCTACAATACAACAGGATAGGGGGTCGGAGATCCAAGGAGAGAGGAACCAGGAGGCATGCTCATCCCCAGGAGGTCAGCAACAGGAGAGAGGGGAGGAGGCTGAGACTAGCAGAGCGCGAGAGAGACAGGAGGCAGACATGGCCACAAGAGGGTATTAGCGACAGAGACAAAAGGAGGGTGAGGCCAACAAAGCACAGGGGAGGATGACAGGGAGAGACAGAGCCCCTTCAGTGATAGACGTGGATGCGATGGAGGCGTCGGTAGAGAGCGAGGGGTATGAGCCACAAGAGATGGATATTGACATGGATGTGTACGACCTCTGACCACTGTCGACAGTACCACCCAGAGGAGAGGACCCCACAGTGGTGCTAAGAGGGACTGTAGAGAGACTGCGCCTCAGAGGTAGAGCGGGTCAGATTAGAGGCAGCGCTGAACGAGCTACAAACACGATTTGCCCAAGGTGAGAGAGATTATTCAGCCTTGGCCACATTGGTGTCGGATGCAGAGCGAAGATTGATGAAAGAGAGATGAGGCATCGGATGAGGCAATTTACCTGCGAGTAGCGATAGAGGGGTTGTGAGCGGAGGTGGCTAAGGAGCATGAGGAGGGAGATGCCGCGAGATGGGAGCGAGACCACTTGGTGGTAGAGGCAGAGATACGACAGGCTGTCGGAGGGGTGACAGGGCAGGAGCCATCAGAGACTGGGATAGGGACTGTCGGAGATACAGAGGATTTGTGGAGACAGCTACATCGGTTATGGAGAGAGAGAGCAGACTGGCACCGGAAGCGGGTTGAGCTCAGAGACAGAGTGGACTGTTTAGAGCAGACAGTTGGGGACATGGGGTTGATGCAACAGAGGGAGGAGGAGACGAGGAGAGAGATGCGCATGCTGAGATCAGAGAGAGATGTGGCACAGGTACAAGTGCAAGTCTTAGAGGGAGACAGGGATTTGGCACAGGCACGCGCTCAGGCGGCTGAGAGTGACAGGCTAGTGGCAGAGTCAGAGGTTCAGTCTCTCCGAAGAGAGAGGGATGCAGTGGTGTCACAGGTGTCAGGTCTGCGACGGGAGCGAGATTCGACCGAGTTGAGACTACAGGCACTTCAGAGGGATAGGGATGCAGCAGAGGCTCAGGCACAGGCCGCAGAGAGAGAGAGAGAGAGAGAGAGAGATGCATACACTGCAGGGAGAGCATGACGCAATAGTGGCAGCCAGTGCAAGTCAGTGTTGTGATAGGGATAGATACACAGGGTTTACAGGGGGAGAGGGATGTTGCAGTGGCTAGGGAAGTGGTTGCCGAGGAGATAAGAGATCGAGTTCAGGCAGAGATGGCACAATTACGACTATCCCAGGAGGCCTGGGAGCAGGAGAGGAGATTGATCTCGAGAGATCGGGATAGATATCATCAAGAGCGTAATTTCGCTCGGGTTAAGGTTGTTGAGCGAGAGGAGAATGCGAGGGAGGCAGGATTTTGGATGGCCGCGTATTACCATGCAGTTCTAGACCCGGCCCAGTGGTTGTTCCAGTATACTCGACAGACACCCCAGATGCCAGCACCATCTCATTCATTAGGGAAATGGACCCAAGGTTACAGTGATTCACCAGGTGTCACCCCAGGCAGGAGATCAGTACCTGATTCACCGTAGAGATCAGATGCGGGTAGCTCATTCGGGAGATGACAGGATACCAGTTTTTCATAGATGCAAGGTGGAGCATGCAGTACTTATCGACAGAGATCAGAGATGGTCTACATCTCTGGATTTTGTACCTTATTTAATGATGTATGAGGGCTATGTGATGGATACATGATATATTTTGATGTATGATGGACATATGACGTACATTGTATTATTTTGATTATAATATGGAATAGTCCTTATTGACACTATGCAGTATGTTTCCTTTTGTGATGAGTGATCCAGTTTATGAATGCTCATGTATATGACATTTCCTACTTATGTGGATGGATACTTTGGTTTATTTATACACATGTTTATGATACTACATGCTTATGTGGATGATTGGGTATATGATACTTCATGCCTATGTGGATGATTGGATTTATGTACTTGTGGAATATGGATGATTTTATTAATATAGATATTCACATGGTGATATGATGTATGCACATGTTGTATCTATGATGACTTATGTGTATGGATGCCTAGTTGATCTATTGACATGTATGTATATGTGTATGATGGATTCTGCATGAATATTTTATATATGTAGGATGTGATGTATTATGAGTATGACACTTTGTGATGCAGGTGGCGATGTATGTGTGGTTAATAGAATGAACCTAATATGCGA
Source organism: Sequoia sempervirens (assembly GCA_007258455.2). Lineage (NCBI taxonomy): Eukaryota > Viridiplantae > Streptophyta > Pinopsida > Cupressales > Cupressaceae > Sequoia > Sequoia sempervirens. Next base: position 282,220,099 of record VDFB02000008.1, on the reverse strand, counting down.
TAATGTGTTTGTAATTTATAGTGAATTAATAATGAAAGGAAATAACACATGGTCATAAGCGCCAATAAGAACTGACATGATAATGGAAGATGGGTATGTAGTGATTGTGAAAAATGGGTGTAATTTGTCATATGTCAAAAACTATTAGTATCCTGAGAAGAATGGGGGAGAGCGGGATAAAGTATTTGCACAACCAAAATCATAGGATGAATGCAATCCTAATATGAGTTGCCATCTTTGGAGCACTGATTTTTGCTATAGCATAAGATACCGGATACCCTGATATGTAAGACCAAGGCGAGTTGGTATCCAATGCATGAAACAAGCACAACAAACAGAAAGGTTATCCCAACACCCCAAGGTCATGATGACCTTGGTCAGGCCAAGTTTGGGATAACCACAAACACACAAGGATGCCCTAGCGTAACGCAAGACCTTAGGGATCTTGATGGGTACTACGTGGGACAACCGAGAAGACAACAATAAAGAAAAGACCAAGATAAGCCCCTATGTAGACGAGTCAAAGCATGCCATGATATGATGGATCAAGGCGACCATGACAAGTGTTGATAGTGAGCTCAAATGATAAATAAATTCCAAAACATCAAAAGATCACAATCAATTTCAAAACGTCCTTTGCCATAGGATCAAGGGGATGAATGGGATTGATGAGGTCTGCTAGGAAGGATGCATCATGTTGAGACAGATGATGGATACTAAACTAGAATGACCCAGTTTGATGCTAGATAGTTTTCATTAACCAAATCTCTTGATAATAGGGGAGTTTAATTGAGAATTACAAGCCAGACAAGGACACATACTGACATATCCTACAAACCTAGGGGCTCAGGGGCCGATCAGAGATTAGCCTTGCCTATGTGAAAGCGCAGAGCCCTCGTAGTTCATGAAAATACCATGGATAAAGCGGAAAGAGGATGGTGAAGACAAATGATAGACAACCAACATGTGATGGTCAGAATACCCCAGGGGCAGATCAAATTATTAGCTTTGCCTACGTGATAGCGTAGGGGTGACGTAGTTCGATAGGAGATGCGATAGGATGAGATCTAGATGACGACCAACATGACAGATGATCCTATGTGATGACACAGACCGAATGACAATGGGATGGATGACATAAGCTCAAAGTGGGATCTTGAAAAGATCAGGATGGGGGGATAGGCTAGACGGGTCGTCCAATGCTCAATCAAAATATACCAAGCAGCCAAGGATGGGATGGGTGAGGACGATAGTGTAGATGAAAGCAAAAAAAATAACTAGGATGCCAGGTAGATAATGATTAAGCCCTCTACGGATGACGCCTGTTACAAGGTTTTCACCATCCATACTTATCCAAGGCGCCACCAAAAAGTGGTTTTCACCATAGGATGAACTTATTTCTCTTTACTATTTTTGGATTTTTTTTGGTTTTTTTCAATTTTTTAAATAGGTGGGGTTACCAAGTGGACTTAGGCACATAACTTCTTCAGATGCATGATGTTTATGGGTTCGTCAAGGGGATCTCCTTCAAGAGTAGTCAACCTGTATGCCCCAGATCCATATTTGGTGGCTATGATAAAAGGCCCCAACCATTTTGGCTCAAATTTTCCCTTCTTGTCTCGGTCTTGCTGAGTACGCTGATTCTCTTTGAAAACAAGATCACCCACCTGAAACTGTCGAGGGTGAACCTTCTTGTTGTAGTGACACTTAAGGCGGTTCTAGTATGCTTGCAGGTGATCGTAAGCTTTGATTCTTCTTTCATCAAGTAACTCCAGTTGTGCAAGCCGTGCAACACGAGCATCCTCCTCACTGATAAGATTTTTTAGGGAAATTCTCAGTGATGGGATCTCAACTTCAATTGGAAAGATGGCTTCGGTGCCATAGACTAAAGAATAGGGAGTGGCCCCTGTAGGGGTGCGGATGGAGGTGCGATATGCCCAGATGGCGAGATGAATATGGAGGTGTCAATCTCGATCGGTGTTATTGACAACCTTTTTAAGGATGCGGATGAGGGTCTTGTTGGTTGATTCTACCTGACCATTACCCTGGGGGTAATAAGGCGTTGACCAACGATGCTGGATGTGAAAGGTGTCGCAGAGGTGTTTCATGGCTTGGTTTTTGAAGGGTTTTCCATTATCAGAAAGGATGGTGGATGGGATACCATATCTGCAGAGAATATGGTAAAGGACGAACTTTGAGATATGAATACCAGTGATATGTGAGAGCGGTATGGCTTCCACCCACTTAGTGAAGTATTCAATGGCAGTGATTATGAATGTATGGTCATCGGATGATGGTGGGTAAATCTTGCCAATCAAGTCGAAACCCCATTGAGAGAAGGGCCATGGTGCTAGGAGGGGTTGAAGATCTTGTGCTAGAGCATGAATCAAATCTACATGTTGTTGGCATGGAAGGCACTTCTTCACAAATTCACAAGCATCATGCTCTAGTGTAGGCCAATAATATCCGGCTCGGAGAATCCTTTTGGCAAGGGCCATACCATTTGAGTGAGCTCCACAAACACCACCATGTACTTTCGTCAGTGCCATGCGGGCTTCGGTCTCATTCAGACACCTAAGGAGGATCCCATCATACCCGCGATGATAAAGTGTATCACCAATGATAATGTAACGGGCCGAACATTGAATAAAGGATTTTTGTTGGTTCCGTGTGAGGTCTAGGGGTAGGATATTATCATGGAGATAGGTATATATGTCCTGATACCAGGGGGAGGCGGGACCTACGATATCGCACACCATATCAGTCTCAGGAAAATCATATGCTGGGATTGAAAGTTGTTCGACAAGGAACTCACATTTCATCTGGTCCTTAGACATGTCAATCAGGGAACCGATAATGGCCATTGCATCTGCTGCTTTATTCTGTACCCGAGGAATTTGGTCAAATTGTATGAAGGTGAAATATTTCTTGAAATCATCCACCATGCGCTTGTAGGGTAACAGCTTATCATCCTTTGTGAGGAATTCATCATTAACTTGCTTAATGACTAATAATGAATCTCCAAATACTTTCAAATGAGTTATATGCCACTATTTTGCAATTCAGAGGCCGGTGAGGAGGGCTTCATACTCTACGATGTTGTTGGTACATGGGAATGCTATCCTGAATAATTTTGGAATGTAGTCACCTTGAGGGGTAACTAATAAAATCCCCGCACCTGATCCATTATGCATGTATGAGCCATCAAAATATAGTGTCCAAGCTAGTGCTTCTGTAACTGTGTAGACTTCTTCGTCTGGAAATTCAGTGTCCAAAGGGTAAGCATCTACTAATGGTGCCTCGACCAACTAATCAGCTATGACCTGTCCCTTTATGGCTTTCCGTTCCACATACTCTATGTCAAATTTGCTTAGGAGCATGACCCACTTGGCCATGCGGCCAATCAAAGTGGTTCTAGATAACAAATACTTCAGTGGATCAATTTTAGCGATTAATTTGACTGGATGGCTGAGCATGTAATGTCAGAATTTATGTGTGCTGAAGACTAGTGCGAGGCAGGCCTTTTCCATGGGGGAGTAGTTTAATTCATAGCCGACCAATGTCCGACTGATGTAGTAGATCGCCCTCTCTTTCGATGATTCATCATGTTGTGCCAACAATGCCCCCAGCGCGACTGAAGTGGCAGAGATATACAGTAGGAGGGGTTTCCCTGGAATGGGTGGCATCAAGATCGGAGGATGAGCTAAGTATTCTTTGATCTTATCGAAACTTGTTTGACACTGTTGGTTCCATTGAAAGGTGGAGTCTTTCTTCAGGAGATGAGTGAATGGCCGACACTTATCCGCGAGCTGGGCTATGAACCGACAGATGGATTGCATCTTCCCTTGGAGGCTTCTTAACTGTTTCAGATTGCGCGGGGGTGGCATGTCCAGAATAGCCTTCACCTTGGCGGGATCAACTTCAATACCCCTTCGAGAGACTATAAAACCCAACAGTTTTCCTGACGTGACCCCGAAGACACACTTTTTGTAGCTTGTAATGCTCTAACCGTTCAAATATCTTTTTAAGGACGGTAGGATGTTCCACTCGTGTTCTAGATTTCCCTAACAAGTCGTCGACATAATCCTCCATGATGATATGGATGAGGTCATGGAAGATGACCGTCATTGCCCTCTGATATGTTGCCCCTGCATTTTTGAGACCAAAGGGCATAACATTGTAACAGAAAGTACCCCAAGGTGTTGTGAAGGCGGTCTTGTGTTGGTCCTTAAGTGCAATTCGAATCTGATTATAACCAGAGAAGCCATCCATAAGGGATAGCATCTCATGTCCTGCTGTGAGGTCGACCGACATGTCAATGTTAGGCAGAGAGAAGTCATCTTTTAGGCAGGCCTTGTTAAGATCCCTAAAGTCTGTGCAGATCCGAATGTCTCCATTTGGTTTGGAAACTGGTACTATATTGGAGATCAACTCAAAGTAGTCAATTGGTCTGATAAAACCTACATCTAGTAACTTTTCCAATTCCTTCTTGACTAACAATGCTACCTGTGGATGCATCTTGCGGAGCTTCTGCTTGACAGCCTTGGCATCTGGGTGAACGTCTAGATGATGAACCACTAAGGTGGGGTCTAAGCCTGGCATGTCTAAATATGACCAAGCAAAGTTAATGATTCCCTCTTGTAGTAGCTACACAATTATTGGATACTCTTGCTCTGAGAGTGACTTAGCTATATAGGTGATATTAGGATTTTCAGCAGTACCCAGATTAACTTCTTGAGTCTCTTCGATTAGAATAGATGATCAGGCAGATAACTGAGTTCCCACAAGGGGAAGATGAACATCTCCATCTTCTAGCGCCGCTTCAAGGTTTTCACCATCGGATGTGTCCTTTATTTTTACTTTTTGAAGGTTAGGAAGTGCCTCAAGGAGGTTTTCACTAGATGACCGCTTTTTATTTTTCTTATTATTATTTTTGCTACTGGAGTGTTCATCCTCCCCCAATCCCATGAGGTTGACATATGTATCTATAGACATATTGACAGGTGTGCTATCATGTAGGTCCCAATCAATAAGCTCAGGGTGACAAAGGGATAGGCTAATGGTACAAATAGATAGGCATTCGAACATGGATGATAGGTCAGTGTGATCAACATCATCGTATGCACGTATGATGGATTCCTCCTCGGGTATGTCTTCCAATGAGCTATCACCCACGACAACACTATTGGAAGTATTAGACGATGTTGCAGGGCCTTTCTGCTTTTTGTCGTATCGGATGCCTATGTTCTTTGGTAGCTTTGATGTATCAATAGGTTGCAACTGCCCTTGTTCTTCTTTACCTAGGCCCCTACCTTGGTAGTTATACTTTTCTGCAAACTTAGCTGACCAAGGATATGCTTCTTGAAAATATTCCTTTAGAGGGGAATCTGGTTGTGGCTCTTCTCGGTATACCCATTGACTTATATCCTCTTCTGGTGCATCTATCTTGATACTAGGGGACCTAAAAGTGGTGGTAGGAATGTTTTTACCACTGAAGGTGACAGTCTTGTCTTCCTTTGGAGTAGCATGTGAAGGTTGGCCATACTCGTGTGGTGACGGGGGCATGGTTGCTATATTAAGAGCAATATGCATTTCGTATTCACCACACCCTTTGTCAATGATCTGGACTTTTGTGACTGTAGGATCAGTGATGGAAGATGGAGTGGTTGTCGTGGTGGAGGGTGGATTAGCGGATGATGACTGAGATGCCCCCATTTCGACCCCGGGACAATAATGTAAATGGGGAAATGACACTTTTAAAGCATGGTAGTATTCAAATGGTTGGGGATTAGCATAGATGGTGGCTTCCTGCCTGTTGCCTGGGAATTTTAGGCACTGATGGTACGTGGAGGGGACAGCTTGCATAGCATGGAGCCATGGGCCACCAAGGAGGAGATTATATGGCAAGTCCAGATCAAGGACATAACAGGTAGTGTACTGAACCACGGGTCCCACTTGGATAGGAAGACTGATAATTCCCTCTGAATTCCTTTCTGCATTATCATAGGCCTTGATTGTGATGATCTGATTACTTAAATTTGCTTGAGTATACCCCACCTATTTTATGAATTTCAGAGTACAAAAACTGAGGGCAGAGCCACTATCTATCAAGACCCTTTTTATTTTATGGCGGGCAACCACGACTTCGATATGCAAGGGGCAATTATGATTGACATCAATATTTGGCATGTCATATTGGCTGAAGTGGAGTTGATAAGATAAAGCCAGGTGTCCTACCAAAGCTTGGAATCATGTGGGGTCGATGTCATTAGGTACATGGGTTTCCTGCAAGGCTTTGTTGAGGATTTCTTGATGTACAGGAGAAGACTTAAGCAAATCCAAAATAGAGATATGAGCATGGGTCTTTCCTAAGTGGTCAAGGATGTTGTACTGGGAGCTTACAGGAGTTGATTGGGCGGGTACGGAGGCTGCAGGGACAGTGATGCGGGCTCGTCGTGTAGTAACAACACACTGAGGGTCTTTGGCTTTGACATGTATCATAGATACACGAGGTTCTACCTGCTCAATGTAATGAATAATACCCTCGTAATTGAGGGGTACATTCTTATAGCTCACATTATTTGTGTTGTTGTCTTGGGGATTACTGTTGGAGGTGCTTGGGCCTTGATTATGGTTTGGAAAGGCGTTTCGATATATCTGCAATTGAGCATTGGACGACGAAGCTTGACTGGTGTCAACCTTGATATCTCCTCGATCAATGAGATCTTGGACATAGTTTTTTAGACCCTGACACTTATTCAAAGAGTGTCCTTTGATTTTATGGAACTCACAATATTCATTTTCCCTAAACCATGCAGGCTTGGGCTTGGATTCGTCAAGTGGCTTGGTGACAGGATACGTGATTGGATAATTGATCTGTAACAATTTATTGAAGACAACACTCAAGGGTTCTCCTAATTCAACATACTGGCGTTTAGTGTTCCCCTGGTTGTTTTGATTTCACTATTGAGGAGGATGAGGTGCCCCATGTGGTACAGATATGGCGTTAGGTATGGATGGTTGTTGTCTCTGGGATGTATTATCCACTTGGACATGTTTAGTATCAGTGACGCCGTCATTTACTATGTTCTTGTTCTTGTTCCAAAACATGGCTTGTCATTGGATGACCTTTCTTTATCCTGGTTATATATTTTGATGTGCCCTTTGGCAACAAGGGCATGTTCAAGGATAGGTCCCTTTTCCACTAGCTCCACGAAAGTGGTGACACAATGTAACCTAAAGTTATGAGCCATGTCGGGATGAGAGTTCTCTACAAAGAGGGTGACCATGTCCTTTTCTTTTAGAGGGGTCTTCATCCGGCTTGCCAATGCACGCCGCCTTTGAAGGTAGCTAGCAAAGGTTTCACCCTCCCATTGTTTCTCTTTGAGGAGATCTAAGGTGTCAGTGTCCTCCAAATTGAAGGAGTAGGAGACAAACTTTTCTGACAAGTCTGCAAAGGATTTTATGGAACCTCTTTCGAGGGTCATGAACCACTCTAGGGCGATGCCTGTCAGGCTCCGCGAAAACAGGCGCAAGAGATAATTGTCGTTGTGCATAACTTCTTGACACTGGGAGTAAAACTCCTATAAGTGGGCCTTGGGATCCTTGTTCCCCCTGTATCTGTCGAATTTTGGTATTTCAAAATGTTTAGGGAAGGGGATCAATGAGATGGAGGGATCGAATGGATATGGGCATATGTCCTCAAATTTGAATGATTGTTTTCCAGTCCCTGCCTGAAGATCCTTTAGAGCGGCTTTAATTTCTAGCAAATTTGAGTTGACTGGTGGTTGGTTGGATGGATATAGATGGTAGGACGACAGAGGATCCTGCTGGGAGAGCGTCAGATTGTTTAGGTATGGGTTTGGATGGTGGAGTGATGACATCCCTTGTTGGTATACCGGGGGATTTTGTTGATACGTGGGTTGTTGTTGCGAGGTATAATATGGATTCGTTTGATAAAAAAATGTGAGGCGGGTTGCTGAGGAGCTTGGATGTGATGTTGCGGATTGACCTGTTGATACTGGGGGAATTGTTGTGATTGTTGGGAGGCCACATATGGTGGTTGCGACTGAGACTGTTGTTGGTAATAATGATGTTGTGGTGGTTGTTGATGTGATGTGAGATGTTGCGTGGGCTGAGACGGGATGTTGTATTGTGTTTGAACTCGCGGACATAGGATAGATGCAAGGAACGGGGATATTGTTTGAGTGGGAGGTCGGGACAGATTGCTTTGTGACTGGTATGGTGGTTGTTGCGAGGAAAATAGTGTTTGTTGTTGTTGGGGCGGCTGAGATGACGTAGGGGGATTTTGCAAGGGAGGTTGTTGGGTACCGAAGGGGACATTCAGAGGTGGTAAATTAGATTGGGGGGTTGTGGAGATGCATACGAAGGCAATGGTAAGTTTATGACCCCAGAAGGAGGAGGTAACACAGTGAAAGGGGCGCCCCCGGTGTTGACAGGAGGTGGATTTGAAGGGGGTGGTGCTAGTAGCATTAGTGGTTGTGGTTGCGGGATGTTTTGTGGCATGCCAAAGGCAAAAGGATCATTGGGATCAGTGGTTTGGGGTGCCCCTATGACTGAGATTGCGGGATGCAGGGGATTACTAACTGGATACAGAACGACGTTGCCGAATTCAGGTTGATGCCAACCTTCTACGGAAGGAACATTAGGGACGTATGAACTACCTGGTATGTTGTGTGAACCTTGGGGTATATTAGATGCGGAACCGCCATACTTGGATAGGTCGATACCTGACGGCAGTTTGACACCCTTGTCAATTAAGTGAGCCAAGATTTCTTCGCCATGTTTTTCAAGAAGGCAATCTGTCATTTGCACATTGACCATGTTACTAAAGTGTTCCTCAAACGTAATTTTGGGTTGAATGACCATGTTTTCATCCCCGGGGGGTGATGTGTTTTGACCATCGATATTGGATTGTGATGACGTTCCATTGTGTCGATCCCGAGGGATGTTCGCACTGTTATTGGGGTCTTGTGAGGCATTAGCTGCATTGTTTAGATCTTGAGGGATGTTTGGTTGGGATTGTTGTTCGACCATTTTCCTTGTTTGTGATCGGGTCTGAACGGGCATGCAAAATGATATGACGGATTAGGATGACCTTGGTGACGAAAGGATTGATTTGATTTGATGATTGATTAGCCGAAAAGGATGTGGCTCAATAGGATTGGTTTGATTGGATGATTGATTTGGATTGATCCTTGATTAGGATAAATGATAGTGGTCATAATTTGAAACCAAGTTCAAGAGTGATCCTGGGTAACACTAGGTGTTGATTAATCGATCAAAGGTGCGATGTACGATAACGACACTGAATCCAACTTGAGATAGAAGTGGATTAATTGGGCTGACAAAGACGACCGACTTAGGACGGATGACGATCTGAAGTTGGTTTTGATGGATGATGATTAGAGATGAACACCTAGGTCAATTTAGATAACCGCTCTAATGAGGTTTCAATGGGATACTAATGGTCCGAAACGTGGAAACGATAATCAGAAAGTGGGTTCTGAATGGGCGAACAGACGCACGAGCTAAGGGGATGAACGTTTAGGATGGCGAATGGATTCTCGAAGCAGGTGTATGGATGTCTGAAATGGGGAGACAAGTGATCGAGTCGGTGGAACGAGGGTCTTGAATGGTGAAGCGGATAAAAAAGTTGATTGGTCAAGGGTCTGGTCCGCCCCTGTGCAGGGCAGGTCCGCCCAAGGAGCAAAATTGGTCAAATTAGGTCAAAACAGGCCTGAAACAGGTTGGTCAATAGGTCAAGTCCGCCCCTAGGTGGGTCAGGTCTGCCCAAGGAGTAAAAATTGATCAAAAAAGGTCAAAACAGGCCTGAAATAGGTGGTTCAACAAGTCAAGTCCGCCCAAGGAGCAAAAACTGATCAAATTAGGTTAAAACAGGTCTAAAATAGGTGGGTCAATAGGTCAAGTCCGCCCCTAGATGGGTCAAGTCTGCCCAAGGAGTAAAAACTGATCAAATTAGGTCAAAATAGGCCTGAAACAGGTTGGTCAACAGGTCAAATCTACCCCTAGGTGGGTCAGGTCTGCCCAAGGAGTAAAAATTGATCAAAAATGGCCAAAACAATCTCCAAAAGGACTAGTTTAAAGGTCAAGTCCACCCCTGGATGAGGGAAAGTCCACCCAAGGAGAAAAATTTGGTCAAATTTTTCACAATGGGGGCAAATCCGGCTGTTTGTGGGTCAAATCTGGCTATTTGTGGGGCAAATCCAGCTGTTTGTGGGGCAAATCCGGCTGTTTGTGGGTCAAATCCGACTGTTTGTGGGTCAAATCTAGCTGTTTGTGGATCAAATCTGGCTATTTGTGAGGTTTGACTTAATTTTTGACAAAAAGACTAAGGAAAATGACTCAAAACACAACAATCATCAATCAAAAGACTATGGCTGAGTGAAATAAATCAGATAATCACTGGTTTCACTTAAATAAGACAATTCAAACAGTACGAGCCTAAGCCTAGTAGAGAGGGTATGGTCGACAAAGTCCTCTAATCTAAGATGAACATGGTTACTAGGGAGTCCTCGATATACACCTAGTACGTGAGGCCCAAACCATGAACACCAACCCATTACAAGCGTGAGTCAGGAACCTAAAAGGCTCAAACCAACTCTTCACATCATCCTGATGCTTTGCCAATTACAATGCGGTTGGATTGTGGTACAACTTTCGCTCTCCCCCATTTATATACCCCACTGGTACGCGTGGTTGGAATCGTCCCTTGGGGTGATGAAATCCCCAAGTAGGTCCCGCTAAGAAAAGTAAAAAGGGTGGACTCAAAAGACGTGGTAAGCTACGATTTCTCGTCACCCAGGATCACCGAATGGCTCAAGGGGATTGGATACGTCAAATAGCTCACCCAAAAACATAGCAAACAAAGTTGATTGACACCTCCTAGTTATACTATGTACCTAAATTAGGGTTTACAAACCCTTAAAACAACCAAAAGATTGCTAAAAAATAAAATTTTATCTTTTGGAAAAAAGCTGTCTAGGGCAAATCTGCCTATCTGTGAGGGAAAATTTGCTTGTTTGTGAGGGAAAATCCACCTATTCGTGAAAATTTTGCCAAAAACAACTTCTGAGGTCTGTGGAGGGCAGGTCTGCCTCAGGGAAAGGTCAGGTCCGCCTGTGTAGGGCAGGTCCGCCTGTCTGTCAGGTCAGGTCCGCCCAAGTAGGTCGGGTCCGCCCTAGGAAGGTCAAATCCACCCCTGTGTAGGTCGGGTCCGTCCCTGTGTAGGTCGGGTTCGCCCCTTTGTAACCTGTACCTGCAAAAGGTCAAAAAATAGAAAACATGAAAGCAAGAGACCCGTTTGTGGGTCCCACTGGGCGTGCCATAAATGTGATAGGGAAAATTTATGTGCTAGAATACGAGCAACAAACAAGAGAAAGAAAATAACACTAAAAACAACCTACACCTCAAGATTAGCCTAGTTGGATTCAACACAAAATAAAAATAACAAATGAAACTTTTTACCTTGTGTCGAATCGATACTTTGGTTGGCCCTTCAATCTTCGGTGTTGTATGCTCCTTGGATGGCACAAGATGCAAGCTAGATGATGATATGATAATGGATGAAAGTGGATGCAAGTGTGAAAAATGGCTAAGTATGGCTCCTATAAATTTTTTGCAAGATTTTGGCTACAATGCATGATCTCTCTAAAATGAGAGAAAAGAGGGGGTTTTTATAGAGAATTTAGAATTCTCTAGGAAAATGGACGGTCAATATTGAGCCACCAAGATCAAGATGTAGGGCTATGGTGAGTTGAGAACTCACAAGCCCTCACATTTTGACATGTGGCATGTGAAGTGGCTCAAAAAGGTGAAGTGGACATGAGGTGGAGTGGTAGTACATGACATGGATGGGGTACATAGTACCTTGGGATTGAGACAAGATCTCCTCATAAAGGAGGTACTTTTCCCCATGTGGGTGAGAGAACATATGGGGAATTAAAAATTCCTCAAATATTCTCATGGAGATGAGAGAAGGAATTTAAAATTCATTTAAATGCATTAGGGGATTAAATGTGAATTAAAAATTCATATGGGGAATGGAGATGCCTTTTTCAAAAAGAGAAAGTTTTTAATGAAGTTAACTAAGGACACATTCCATAAATGATATGGGGATTACAGTTGACCTAATTATGTGATTAAGGTTGTGCAAGTACTTGATTAGACTAATTAAGGACTCATTAGAGGCGAGTGGGAAATTATGGAGGATGGGACCCTAATGATGATTAGGGGTGTGCACATCTTAATCATAAGACTAAGAAAGAGGGTTAGATTGCTAAGAGGGATTAGAGACCAACTTGTAAAAGTTGGAGGATGTGACAATGAGAGAGAAAATAGGGAATTTAAAAATAAATTTTAAATTTTAAAAGATAATATGACTAAATTAAATAAAGTGATGCATTTATTTAATTTAGAGAGGAAAGAGGGGAAAAGTATTTATTAAATTAAATACTTTGGGAAACCTTATGCAAAATACACAATATTAATTAAATGAATGATTTAATTAATACCGGCAAAGAGGATGATTTTAAAAAAGCAAAGGGATGATTAAGAAGACGACTTTGACCATATGAAAGTGGTCAAATTTGGATGTCTACACACATATATATATATGTGTGTGTGTGTGTGTGTGTATTACATGTGTGTGTGTATGTGTGTATGTATATGTGTCTATATATGTAATATACATACATATATATAGACATGTATATATGCATATATAGAGACATATATATATATATATATATATATATATATATATATATTAGACATATGTATATGTGTGTGTATGTAATATATAAACATATATATGTCTATATTATATATATATGTATACATATGTAATATACATGTATATATTATATACATATATACATATGTAATATATATATATATATATATATATATATATGTATATATATAATATATAATAAATGTATACATACACACACACACATATATATACATATATGTATATGTATATACATGTATGTATGATGTATACATATACATATATGCATGGCATATACATACATACTATATGTATATATATATATATATATATATATATATATATATATATATATATATATATATATTATATTATATATATGTTTGTATTTATATATATGCAAATATATACAAATATGTATGCATATGCAAATATATGACAAATTTAGTCAATTAAACCATAGTCATTATATAATAACATAGATAAGCCTTACTAGAATAACCATCCAAAAAAACAAAAAATGTTTAAGTTACATAATACAGAGTAGATGCTAACACACGAGAGATCAACAATCAAAAATTATTATCTTTTATGTGCAATGTTAGGGGAGAGGGGCCCATAGTGGAGTGGGCTACCTTGGGGGGGTCCACATGGACCAAATACTAATAAAAACTACATCGCCATGTTAGACTTTCAATGGTCAACCTAAATAAATTAATTAAGCCTTTGTGGAGGCAATCTATGACTTGTACACCTATGTCTTAATCTAGGTCTTGTTGTAAATGCCTAAGCCTTCTAGATGATATAAATATTATTGCTAGTGTTGTGTAAATTTAATGAAGGGTACTCCCCTTACAATCTAAAACTCACAAAAATAATAGATAATGGCACAAACAAAATGCAAGAAGGAAACAAATATTTTCTATTATCACTGAAATGAAAAATGGAATTACAACATTATATTTGCCATCACATGGGCTTTCTGATTACATAAATCTACAAATATGCAAATCGGAGCCACCATCTATGCTGCTCTTGCCCTCTCTTCTATAGCCCCCTTCACATCCTTTATTTGGAAAGTGTAATCGCCTTAGAATCTTTTGTAAAGTGTAACTTCCTCAAGAAGATATTTTGAAAGTTTATTAATTTTGGTAGTACAACTTCGCGGAGTCATAAGTTTTGATCCGACAATTGAATTTTCTATTATAATACCTTTTTGGAAAGCTCTCGAGAGATGTTGTGACCAAAATTAGGGCCTAAAGGCTAACTACTTTCATTTTTCGCCAATTTTCAAGCCCATCTGGAGCCTCTAAGTGCCTCAAAATTGACTTCAAGGATTTTAATAGGATTTTCGAAAATTGAAATTTTAATATCTCTCAAATGACAAATGGTATTGAAGTGATTTCTTCGCCATTGGCTTCAATTTACCATTCTGGAGGTCTGTGTAAGATTTTGTGTCCAATCGTGCATAAATGCAAACTTACTAAAAATAGTAACCTTGCCAAATTTAGCCCTTATTGAAAAGAAACAATATTTTTTCGAGTGATGCAAGATTGCTCTTACACCTTGGACACTCCTGCATCAAAATTCTTATCTATTCTATATGATGTTAATGTTCTACACGGTGTGTTGTAAATGCCTATCTATTCTATATCATTTAAATATTATTGTCAGTATTTGTTGTAAACGATTTATGTCTATCTATTTTATATGATGTAAATGTTCTACCCATCGTACTATAAGTGCATATATGAGTTTTTTTGTAATGTGAATGCCTATATGTTCTAAATGATGTAAATATTGTTGATTTATATAACAATATTTACATCATATAGAAAAGATAAAAATGTTGTCGGTATCTATTATAAATTATTTATGCCTATTTGTTCTATACGATGTAAATGTTCTAGTCAATGTGTTGTAAGTGTACTATAAATGCATATATGGGGTTTTAAGTTATATTGTTTATGTCTATGAATGCCTATATGTTGTATATGATGTAAATGTTCTACCCACTGTATTGCAAGTGCATATATGGGGTTTGTTTATTGTAATGTTAATGCCTATATGTTCTAAATGATGTAAATGTTGTTGATTTATATAACATTTACATCATATAGAAGAGATAAAAATGTCATAACCGATATCTCTTGTAAATTTTTATTCCTAGCTATTTTATACGATGTAAGTGTTCTAACCAATATGTTGTAAGTGTATTGTAATTGCATATATGGGTTTTTAAGTTATATTGTTTATGTCTGTGAATGTCTTTTTGTTGTATATGATGTAAATGTTCTACCCATTATATTGTAAGTGCATATATGGGGTCTTTTGTTGTAATGTCAATGCATATCTATTCTAAATTATGTAAATATTATTGATTTACAAAACAAAATTTACATCATATAGAAAAAATAAAAATGTTGTTGCTAGTATTTGTTGTAAATTGTTTATGCCTATCTATTCTATACGATGTAAATATCACAGACAATGTGTTGTAAGTGTATTTTAAATGCATATATGGGGTTTTAAGTTATATTATTTATGCATGTGAATGCTTATTTGTTGTATAGGATGTAAATGTTCTACCCATTATACTATAAGTACATATATGGGTTTTTTTATTGTAATGTTAATGCCTATATTTTTCTAAATGATGTAAATGTTGTTGATTTATATAATAATATTTACATCCTATATAAGAGATAAAAATGTTGTTGATATTTATTTTAAAATGTTTATGCCTATTTATTCTATTCGATGTAAATTTCTAGCCAATATGTTGTAAGTGTATTGTAAATGCATATATGGGGTTTTAAGTTATATTATTTATGTTTGTGAATGCCTATCTATTGTATAGGACGTAATTTTTCTACCCATTGTACTGTAAGTGCATATATGGAGTTTCTTGTTGTAATGTTAATGCACATCTATTCTAAATTATGTAAATGTTGTAGGTTGTGTACTATATCTACATATATCCCTTCTTTCCCTCTTCCTCATCCATATTAACTCTATGGACCTCTTCCCATTTACTTTTCATAGTACACATCACTTATCCCATGTTTAGTTTCCAGTAGCATACTTGAAGGTATGATACTCACCAATCATGCAATCAATCATATAACCAATTTCATCCATCTTACATGTGTTGATCACCCTAAATAATGGGACATAAATTGAAGACTTAAGCCTAAAAAAGCATTCAACCAAATCAATGAACAAGTATAATTTAAAACATTTACATCATATAGGGATTTGCACTACATTGCCAACAATATTTACATCATATAAGACATTGAACTCAAACAAGATGACATAAATTTAAGACTTCAAACCAAAGAAGCACTCAACCAAATCAATGAACATCTCTAGTTAACAACATTTACATCATATAGGACATTGAACCCAAACAATATGATAAAAATTTAATACTTCAACCCAAAGAATCATTCGACCAAATCAACAAACATCTCCAATTAACAATATTTACATCATATAAGAATTTGCACAATAGTGCCAACAACATGTGCAACATACATGGAATTAAAATTAACCTTCTACAAGGTGGTAGTGTTTGGGAGAATTGGTTTCCCAAAGGATTTTTGTGTTCAACTATGTTGCATTCTACCATTGAAATTGAATTGTATATATGTGCAACATAGTTTAACATTAAAAAGGCTTTTGGAAAATCCAGTCTCCTTAATGCATTACTAAATACAGAGCAAAGCTAAACTTGTATTGGTGCCTATTGAAACAAACACTTGAGAAGATGTATGTAGGCAGTAGGGTGTAGGTGAGAGAGATAAGCGAGGTTGTGAAACATTAAATGGTTGAGTTCGTCAAAATTACATGCCATCAAACTTGATTAAATGGGAAGAGACACATACTTAATGTGGTTGGCCGAGAGGGAAAGAGAAGATGATGTACAATAAATGTGAGGAAGTGGACATTATGGTTGGCAAATTATTTTCTTACCACATGACATTGGGATCCAGTAGCTGTGATGTGCCATGTAATGTCTAAGGTGGTCCTGACCAAAGATTGGTTAGCCATCTAAAGATACAACTATTGAACATGTTGGACCAATTAGACATGCATACATGCAAGATCGTATCCACATATGATGAATTAAATTGAATACTTCTTATCAATTAAACATACTTCCAAACAAAAAACATGTCATTACCATACGAAAGAACTGTAAACTTATATTTAGAACATAAATTTAAAATCCTTGAAATACACTAAACAATTAAACAAAAAAGGATGCCTTTGTAGGCTTCAATGTTCTTTTTGTGATTGTCCCTCCCAACCTCACTCAAACCAAATAGGAAATAAAAATAGAATTAATGTGACAAAGGTTTTTGCTTGGCAACTTGAGCTAGCTATGTTAGCCATGTTCTCATCCCATGTTGGTGGATTTGGAGTGGTGGTTACATGAGTTGGTATTGGATTTGAAAATTGAGTCCAACATACATGGGATGGGGTGAGAGCTGAACAATTCATAGCAACACAAAATTGAGGGATGTGATGTTCATCCCAAGTAGGTGTAAGAATTGAAAATTGAATGCAACTTACATGGGATGGGTAAGACTTGAATAATTCATAATAACAAAAAAGTGAGTGATATTGATATTCACCAAATCTTGAAAAAAAAATGATTTTTTGGTGAGGGGTTAAGTGGACTGCTCAAGTGGATTTTTTTTTGTAAAGCCCTCTTAGCCACCTCCAACTCTTTTTTTCCTTTTTGTCTTGTTTCCTTTGAACCCTCTCTTGGCCATTTTTTTGCTTTTTTTTCCTTTGTAAAATTTTTAGCTAGTTTTTTCTTGATAATGTATTTCCCTATCCACTTTGGCCTGCTCCTCCAATTCCCTTGCCACAATATGTGCTACCTTTTTATCCTTAATCTATTGTCTCTTATAGGATTTGAGGTATTCCATTTCTTTCTTTCTTTACTCCTACTACATTATGAGACCCATGTAGTTATATGATGTTAACAACTGAGATTGTTGGCTCAATTGAATTCCATTACCACCAACATTCTTGGATCTTTCATTGACAAATGTACACAAGAAGCTCGAGAAATTTGTGAATGGTTTAATCTATTTGGGAATCCATTTTTTGATTCAATTGTCAGTCAATGTTGTCTTCTTCATTACAAACTACGTCAATATATTGGTCAAATTTTGCATTACCTCCACCATCTAAACCTCCACATTTAGCATAGTAATATACCATTTCAGGTATAGTGAATGTGGCTAGTGGAGATGGGAACAAAAAAAATTCTCATTCTTTATGAAAATATAAATTGATACCCAAATTTATAGCTCCCTCCAACTACCATGACAATTGTCTTGGCATGAAAGGAAGACTAATTCCAACTTCCAATTTTGAATGTTGACTATCTACCATGCCATCAAACACTTGATCACCCACTAGGTGTACTTGGGAATCATTAGTTATTTGAGGTGTATGTGTTGTACCTTCCTCTACTTATGATTTTGGTGTTGAACAATGTAATTCACTATCTACAAGATTGGACAACAATGTGTTGGACACTTTATTCATTGAAATATCAACTCCTGATAGAATAACGATGTTGTGAACTATAGAAGCATCAACTTGTATGCTGAATTTAAATGCTTCGCTAGGACACATGTCCTCCATGAGTGCGTCAAGATTGAGGGGACAAATTCTTACCCTTTTGAATCTTGTTGTGATATTGGATATTGTCAATGATATTTTAAGTGACTTGTATAGTTCAACCAATTTTGCCAGGCTCTTGATTTCAATTTTTTGAAACTTTTCCAACCATGCTACTTGTTTAGATTTGAAGTATTATTTTAATGTCAAAAACAGTCTCATTGAGGGGTTATAGCTTATGATATGCATGTGTTGGCAACATGAGAAAATCAAAACCTGACATCCTCACCTCTTAGATTATGGTAAATGTGATATGGCTTCCATGAGCATAAAAATCAATAAGTGCATGTTTGTGGGTGACATGCCACTTGGAACTGATTGTGCAAAGTGGTGCAATAAATTCATGAAAAGTTATTTTTTCATCCATGCATGTTGTTGGATTTCCATACAAGCACTCGGTTCACAACTTGCAATGTAATTTTTTAGCTACTTTTTACCCTTGAACAAATAGAACCTTGGCATGCTTTGCCCAACAACATTAACACAAGAGAGAATAGTTATCCATTCCTAACTCTTAAGAATGATGTAAGACAAACTCTTGCTACCTCTTTTGTCAAACACTCTTATGGTACCATTTTTACCTGCCTGAATACTAGTCTCATCATAGTTCCAAATTTATTGAGGTCCGTATGGATTTGCATCATACACCTTGGACAATGTCATGTAGAAAGAAAATACAACA
This sequence comes from Sequoia sempervirens, assembly GCA_007258455.2. Lineage (NCBI taxonomy): Eukaryota > Viridiplantae > Streptophyta > Pinopsida > Cupressales > Cupressaceae > Sequoia > Sequoia sempervirens. The sequence continues at coordinate 282,200,936 of VDFB02000008.1, read as the reverse complement.
ATAGGTCTAAGGTTGTCTACCCTGTCTTTATCAAGGCCTTAAACTATCCTTAATGTGAGTTCAATATGGTGCCTTTTAAACTAAATCCACTAAGACTTCCTAGGAAACCCATCCTTAAAATGGTTGGATCTAGTTTGGAAAATTTGGGCTACCTCTGCCTTGAAATTAATAATCTGAAGGCCATAGCCAACTGCGCCCATCTCTTTGCACCATTCAATAATTAGAGCCTCTTCATTTGTTGTCAAGATAATTAGATGAGCTTTCTTTGACGTGGATGCAATCCCACCTAACCAATTGGTGAGAGTGGTTGTTGAGATTCTCCATTTATTTGTTACAACCCTTGTTGACATACTATTATCCTCAACATCTTTAAGAGTTTCATTCATGCCCTCTGTCAACCGCTCCCATTCTTGTGTTTTCCTATTTTGTGTTCTTTTAGGTGTAGTAACCTCCACTACAACATCAACAGGTTGTAGAGTGCTCTCCACATGAATTGGAGGTTCTTCATGTGGAGAGAGTAAAACTCCTCTTTTATGTGCATACAACCTTGTAATGGATCTTCTTTTGCTAGGCCAAGTCATAATTTGAGTTCTATTTGTCATCTATAGATAAGAACAAACAATAATCTAAACAACAATTTAGAGATTTGAAGTCTTTTGAATCTAATCTTCACAAAGTGAAGGAAACAAAATTAAAATTTTAGTATTATTGACAAATAATAAAATTTACACCATTTTCACAACTAGTGATGAATGATTTTGTTTGTAACTTGAGTTTGTAAGTTCACAATGATGCTTGAACAACATACTATTAATTGATGATTGAAAAAAAAATGTTTCCAAATTTAGGTGTACATATTGACAGTTTCTATTGTATAACAAATTTACAATTTGCTTTTTTAACTTTTGACTTTGATGTTTTTACATTAACATTAATAGTAAACAATAAAACCCCATATACACACTTATAGTACAACAGGTAGAACATTTACATCATATAGAACATATATACATTTATATAATAACATTTACATCCTATAAAAGAGGTGACCATTAACAATTTGTGAGACATAGGCATTAACAATATAATAGAGAACCCCATGTATGCACTTGCATTGCACTACATACATTTTCATCTTATATAACATATAGACATTAATAGTGGCTAACTCGTCCACCCACAACATCCACTTCCTCGCATTTAACACACGCCATATGCTGTTTCCCTCCTAGCCAACCAAAGTAATAGTTATTAACAAATAGTATATTAGCTAGAACTTCAAGCATTCATATTAAACAAAAACTCATAAACAATACAACTTAAATCTCAATATATGCAATTTTAACACACTGGCAAACCATTTACAACTTATACAAAAGATATACATTTACATGCATAAAAAATATACTTAAAACCCCATATATGCACTTATAGCATATTGGATAAAACATTTACACCATATACAATAGATAAGCATTCACAAGCTTAAATAATATAACTTAAAACCCCATATATGCACTTACAATGTAGTGGGTAAAATATTTACATTATATACAATATATAAATATTCATAAGTATAAACAATATAACTTAAAATCCCATATAGGCACTTACAGTATTGTAGGTAGAACATTTACATTCTATACAACATATAGACATTCAGAAGCATAAACAATATAACTTAAAACTCCATATATGTAGTTACAACATAGTGGGTAGAACATTTATATCGTATATAACAAATTGAGATTCACAAGTGAAAACAATATAACCTAAAACCCCATATATTCACTTACAATACTGTGGATAGAATATTTACATCTTATACAATAGATAGACATTCACAGGTATAAACAATATAACTTAAAATATCATATATGTATTTAGAACACAATGGGTAGAACATTTACATCGTATACAATAGATTGACATTCACATCCATTAACAATATAACTTAAAATCCCATTTATGCACTTACAACGCATTGGGTGGAATATTTACATCATATACAACATATTGACATTCACAGGCATAAACAATATAAACTTAAAACCCCACATATGCACTTACAACACTGTGGGTAGAGCATTTACATCTTATACAATAGATATTCACATGCATAAACAATATAACTTAAAAACCCATATACGTATTTACAACATAGTGGATAAAACATTTACATCATTTACAACAAATTGACATTCATAGGCGAAAACAATATAACTGAAAATTTTGTGGTTAAGTGCGTTTGAGCTGGAAGTAGTACTGGGATGGGTGACCTCCTGGGAAGGCCCAATGCTTCACCTTTGTGAGTATCACCTAGATGTAATGAGTGTTAAGTGGACCATTCATTATCATGAGAGACGGGTTCTTGTGAACTACTACTCATTAAATATGGGTCAATGAGTTTGACTTATAAAACTACATGGTTGAATCTTGATAGTAATATCACGAAAACAATATAACTGAAAACCCCATATATGCACTTACAACAAAGTGGATATAACATTTAAATCATATACAATAGATTGACATTTACAGGCATAAATAATATAATTGAAAATCCCATATATGCACTTACAACATAGTGGCTAGAACATTTATATCATATACAACAAATTGACATTCAAAAAAATAAATAAAATAACTTTGAAATGTATGGAAAATGAGATCCTTATATATTAAGGGGGTATTTTCTCTATTTGTATCTTTCCCTAAGGGAATTTCATTAGGAAAGAGATCACAAGGTGTAGAGATTGAATTTCAACCTTAATGGTGAGTCAATCAGACCTGGATCTTAGGCCTTAAGACAATAGGATAGATTTGAAACCAAATTAAAATGATTTACAATGCTCAAACTAAATGAATTATAAGACCTAAAACATGAAGTGCAAATTCTCGAAAGTACATAAACTGAAATCATAGTTTGCAGGTAGATCTGAGAAGGGTTAGGACACATGCACCTGTCACCAAAAGTTAGTTTTGAGCTTTGTTAAAGGACAAGTTTTCCCTTGGGCAAATGGGTCCTGGTTAGGGCTTTTGAAAAATATTTTTGGCAATCCTCTTATGCTAGATTTTAGGTTTTGTTTTGCATAGGTTCCATTGTCGGAAAGTTAGAAATAAAGTTTAGAACCTAGTTTTTGTGGATTGACAACAATGATGACAACTTATGCAACAATGCAAAACTTTTCTTCAAGATATTTAATCCTTCTTCAACCTAAAATTTGCACATAAAAAGAGGAAAAAATATTTTGTTTGAATGGGGGTTTGCCTTAGTAAAACCCCATGTTTGGTAATTAAACCTTGATAAAAAGATAGTGACAATGGAGAATGAAATGATGAATCATGCACTTGCTTGTTACAACTCACCAAACCTTCAATGGCTTCCCTTGGAGGACTGAAGACAAACACATCACTCCAAGGAACTTGATCTTAATTTGCTTGATGGATTTGGACACTTGAAAATGCTTCGATGTTTTAGGATCAACAATGCATATTGGCCTTCACAAGATGACATGAACACACATAAGCTTGAACATGATGATAGGATCTTGATTGGTGCAACAAATGACTGATAGATCTACTCTTGAATGCTCTTGACAATAATATTTTCTCTTGAAATTTTCCTCTTACTAGATTATGTTGCTTAGATTTGAATTGATAAAAAGACTATATATTTATAGGTGTTTATCTAATTTCCTAAAAAATTAGATTCTAAAAGTCGACAATTGCATATTGAATTTGAATCATTAAAATTCTGCCAAAAACATATTTAAACATGGGGTCTAGGACTTAAAGGGGACCTTGGCCTATAGGTCTAGGACACACATGCTCCAATGTTATTAAAGTATTAATTTCATTAATTAAATATTAGTTTCCCTTTCGAAAAATGACAATAATAAGGCTTTGCAATGCATAATTTGGAAAATTAGAAGCTTAATTACATCCAATAAATTAAGGGACCCAAAAATAGTGCAAAATTGTAAAGGTATACAATTTCCTACACTACATTTATCCCCCACTTTAGTGAGAGTGTGAACTTATGCTCAAACTCACACTAAAGTAGACAAATATGCGTCAAGGGAGGTCCAAGTGTATAAATGTTAGAAAGATAGGATGGAAAAGATCAAGGAGGATGATCAATCCCCCAAGATCAAAGATCCCATTGAAAACCAACACAAGGACAAAGGGACACACGAGATGTGTAAGATACGTGAAGCAAGAAAAGATATAAAAGCATATAATATCAAAGCCAATGCAAAAAGAAAAAGGAAAAAAGGATGGACTAGAAAGTTACATTATGCCACATTCATAAAATACATTCACAAGGGCTATTGCAGTCCAGTATACACTAGGTAAGCTCGAAAGGAAATATGAGAAACACACACTAGGTCTACAAGGTGTGTACTCATAAAAAAGGGGTGGCAGATGGGAAGGTCACACCAGGTCTATAGGTCCCCCATACATCAACCATACCAAAAGTCATACTCCCTGATAAATTTGATAAGGTGCCACAAAATGATTAATGCGCTATGCCAATGCTACACTAAGTCCAATCTCTGTGAAAAGAAGTGAAGCCAAAGAAAAAAAATCAAAATTTCAATACCAAAATGAAATAATGCCAATGTATGCCCCAACTTTAAAGGAATTTCTAAACACCATGATGCGAGCAATTACTTTAAAGTATAAAATGATAAATTTCAATTGATAAAAAGGGCCACAAGAGCTTATTTGAAAATTCCTATGCCAATGATATGTTTCCAAATAAAGTCGCATCATGAAAAAGGAGGTTTCCCCCACATGCAATCCAAAAAGATAACACATAAAGGATCCACAAATTCAAGTTCAACACATGTCTTTACTATAGAGATATAATAGAGCTTGGATTTGTCATCATTCCCCAAATACTTCATGGAACAACAAATACAAAGGAGGAATGACACATAGAGAGTGAAAACAAAGAAAAAGCTTTTGGGTCAACATGGAAGAGACTTGGATGTCTCAATGCCTTGTGTCGTCCCCAAAAGGAAAACACAAGACAAAATAAAAGATAATGTTTACAACAAATAGAAGAATGAAGATACAAATAGAAGAATGCCATGACATATTCACTTTCTTTGTATCCTCACACCAACAAAGTAACAAGGGGCATCCAAAGAAAACTCGCAAACATAAAGACATGCCAAGCAACATGATATGGGGGATCACATTACATACATGCAATCACAAAGAACATGAAAAGAAAAAGAAAGATAGTATGCCACATGTGAGCCAACTTATAGTAGGTCGTCTGCATCCCAATCTTGTTCATCATACACAAAAGGCATATAACTAGCCAAAGGAGCAACGACAAGTGCCATACTAGGACAAGGATACCTAACCCCTTGCCCCCCAAAATGTAGGACAAGGATGAGCCAATATAAGTGGTGATATGGTGCTCTTTGCAATATGAAAAAACAATTTAAACACAAAGTGTGATACATGTAATAGCGAGTATGCTATGATTCTACAACTATCACATGGCAAGGAGCAAAGTGTGTGCATGCTATCCAATTATATCGGTAATATCACTTTCATCTAAAACCTTTTTTAAAGTATGCCACTCATCAATAAGATGCCCAAGAGTTATATGATAAGCACAGTAAGACATGTATGTACTTTTCCTTTTTTTTTTCTTGAATAGGTGGTAATGTTATAAGTCCCTAGTTGAGAAGATTTTGTAGAGTCTTTTCAGTTTTGGTTATGGTATGGAGAAATGGTAGCTTCTTGAGTTTATAGGGCTTATAGGTTTCCTACTTGGTTGGGCAATTGGTTGATGTGGAGGGGGAGGATCTTGATATCGTAATCCCTTGGTATCTTTTGATGGTTGTTGTTCTAACAATGTATGGTTTTCATACTTATTTGTTATGTCACATCCTTGTTTACTTAATATTCTAAAGCCTTGACCATAACTCTCTTCTAAGTTGATGAGTGTATTGGTAACTTTACAGGCATAGGACAAAAGAGTATCAATATTGTCATTGTGAATGAGTTCTTTCAAGTTTGATGGTTGAGACTTGTGCTATAATTCAATTTCAGGATGCAAAAGGTTGAACATGACAAGTGGTGGGATGATAGGAGGTGTTGGTTGTTGCATGGAGGGATAGAAGGATGAATTGTTCTCAAGGTTACACAAATAATTTTGTGTGAATTCTTGCATGTTATCTTCATCTTGGCCTAAGATGTCCATCTCATGAGGACATTCATTAGGAGGTGAAGATTCATGAATGTTTTGAATTGCATTAGGATCATCACCAAACACACAAGTTAAAACATCAACCAAAGATTTTAAAGACATCCACATTTGACCAAAACACATATCCATGATGAGAGCGAAATGCAAGTATGAATAAATGTTTGAATGAATTTTTAATGTAATTTTCAGATCTGAAATATGATAAGTGACTAATTTTAGATGTAAAAACTTGAAAATGATTACTTTTTGAATGGTAGTTTCGATTTAAACAATGCACTATTTTTCACCAATTGAACTAAATGCAAACGACTACAAAAATATGCAATTTCTGAAATTGAAACAAAGATCTGCAAGTATAGGAGAATGAAGCAGATAGAGACAAAGCAGTGTGCAAAATTTTGGAAAAACACCTATACCAGGATTGGTTCGCTCTAGGGCGAATGAGTCCCAAGATAGAGTTATGAAATTTTTAAATCAGTGTTTAACTTGATATTTAAGCTCACTGTTCCTAACTGCAAACAAATTCTTTAGTGACAATTTTTCTTGAAATTTGAAGAAATGTAAATGCAATTTAAATGACAATTTATGAACAAAATGACAACCTTTTTGAATGCAATTTTGAATGAAATGCTGATCTAAATGACTGAAACACACCTTAATGCAAGCTATTGTGCAAAATGTATGCATAACTTTTAATTTTTTGAGTTTAAATAATGCAAACATGCAATATGTAACCCTAAATGAAATGCAAAACAAGATGATGCAAAACCTAGATCTAGGGTTTCAAGGATCTCCAAATCAAAGGTATGATGTACAATGTCGGGTTCACCAAAAATGAAATATATGGAGAAGGAGATTGTTAAATATTAAGGGGGTATTTTCTCTATTTATATCTTTCCCTAAGGGAATTTCATTAGGAAAGATATCACAAGGTTTAGAGATTGACTTTCAACATCAATGGTGAGTCAATCAAACCTGGATCTCAGTCCTTAAGATAATAGGACATAACTGAAACCAAATTAAAATGATTTGCAATGCTTAAACTAAATGAATTGTAAGACCTAGAACATGAAATGCAAATTCCTGAAAGTAGATAAACTAAAATCACAATTTGCAGAAAGATCTGAGAAGGGTTAGGACACATGCACATGTCACCAAAAGTTGGTTTTGATCTTTGCTAAAGGACAGGTTCACTCCTGGGAAAATGGGTCTTGGTTAGGGCTTCTGAAAATACTTTTGACAGTCCTTTGATGCTGGATTTTAGATTCTATTTTGTACAGGTTGCACTGTCGAAAATTCAAAAATAAAGTCTGCAACCTAGTTTCCATGGCTCGACAACAATGATGACAACTTATGCAACAATGCAAAATTGCTCTTCAAGATCTTTAATCCTTCTTCAACCTAAAATCTACACATACAAAGAGGGAAAAAAATATTTTGTTTGAATGGGGGTTTGCTTTAGTCAAACCCCATGTTTGGTAATTAAACCTTGATAAAAAGATAGTGACAATGGAGAAAGAAATGATGAATGAACACTTGCTTGTTACAAATCACCAAACCTTCAATGGCTTTCCTCAGAGGATTGAAGACAAACATATCACTCCAAGGAACTTGATCTTGCTTTGCTTGATGGATTTGGACACTTGAAAATGCTTGGATGCTTTAGGATCAACAATGCATATTAGCCTTCACAAAATGACATGAACACACATAAGCTTGAACATAATGATAAGATCTTAAATGCTGCAGCAAATGACTGATAGATATGCTCTTGAATGCTCTTGACAATAATATTTGCTCTTGAAATTTGCCTCTTGCTAGATTATGTTGCTTATATATGAATTGATAAAAAGATTGCATTTATAGGTGTTTATCTAATTCCCAAAAAATATATTCCAAAAGCCGACAATTGCATATTGAATTTGAATAATTAAAATGCTGCCAAAAGCATATTTAAAAATGGGTCCTAAAACTTAAAGGGGACCCATTCGGCCAAGGGCGAATGGGTCTTGGCCTATAAGTCCAGGACACACATGCTTCAATGTGATTAAAGTATTAATTGTATTAATTAAATGTTAGTTTCTCTTTTGGAAAACGAGAATAATAAGGCTTTGGAATGCATAATTTGGCAAATTAGAAGTTTAATTAAGTCCAATAAATTAAGGGACCCAAACATAGTGTGAAATTTTAAAGGTATACAATTTCCTACACTACAAACTTAAAACTCCATATACACACTAACAACACACTAGCTAGAACATTTACATCATATACAATAGATTGACATTCACAGTTTATAACATACCATTAAATATAACATAGACATCATATATAACATAGATAAACATGTAGAGTATATGTTATAGCAGTAAAATACCTGAAAGAATATGCAAATTGTTTATGTCAATGCCTCCACTAAAATATAGAAGAGAATAAAAAATAGAGAGAATAAAACATAATGAAATTGACAAGGGATTCAACTAAGAAAAATAAATGGATTGACTGGATGCCATGTCTATTTGAATTGGTAATATTAATGATTTCTTAAATGCTTATTTGGTATGTAGTCTTAATTTTCTATCCTCTTGTTTCAATTGTGTTGCTTGCTTGGTTTTGAAAATTTTGAATTTTGCTATAAATTGTAGAGTGGATTGATTTGGTTGAATGCTTGTATGTTGTGCATTGTTTAATTTGTGTCATTTTCTTTTGATAACTTCATTGGTGAGCCTTACAACTTGTTTGTGTTGAATACAACTAGTGGCTAGTATGTGGGCAATTGAGTTTGATAGATGGGATACATGACATTGACTTTTATTTGAAGAGTATTTTGTATTTGGAGAACTCTAATATACGATGTATCTAATATGACCATGAGATGGGATAGATGAGCTTGGTTTATGTTGATGTGGCAGTTACTTTTTGACACTACTATATAAATAATGGATAGTTGTTGTATATGTGTCTAGAGTATTAAACTATTTTTGTTATATGTATGAATACATGCAATGTTGCTTATCTTAACATCATGTCTCACTGTAGCTTGATTGATATTCTCTAAATTATTATGAAATATATTTTTTTTAAACAAATATAAACATATTTAACAAATAATGTATGGGTGACCTCAGTGTCTGTCATCACCTAGATGCAATGAGTGCTAAGTGGACCATTCGATATCATGAGAGATTGAACCACTACTCATGAAACATGGGTCAATGAGTTTTCGAAACTACACGGTTGAATCCTGATAATATCATAATTGACACGCTGTGGAAAAATACCTCCTACTTATCAAATAATGTATGATTCAAATTTGTTTACTGTAAAAATTAAATTTTAATTGTTTAATAAAATGCTCCACTTGTGACATACAGACCAACTCCTTTCCTCACTACAATAACCAGATCCACTATCAGACCCTCTCCCTATATCACGCACACTCTTTTAAGTCTCAATACATGTATTTCTGAATACCAAACAACGTAAGTTTGTACATTCTGACGCCGTGTATTGTTTGTAATTCTACAGAGAACATATCAAAATGAACAGGGTTTTTAGAGGGTTTTAAATTTTTAATTCAGAGGCAATATAATCTACGCCATTTTGGAATGGCATCCATACATTTGGCGAAGAGGATTTACGAAATGAAGAGAACTCATCATTTCATTCGCCTTTCACGACATTTCTCCACTTTACCCAGTGAAAGGTCCAGACACCCAGGTACTCCATTCTTGTCATTCATATTCATATTTAAATTAATAAATAATATTCATTTGTACCATATGCTAAAATAAAAATCTCAATAGGGTTCTGCAATTACTTTAGATATTCAGAACGGTCAAGGACATCGTTTGAATCAAGACACTGAATGGCGTGAACATAGTTAAAATCTTATTTTAAATTTGATTTTAAACCTCTTTTTATTTCTGCAGAGGGTACATTACAACCACTTCTATTTGATGTTGCATAATATAATCTGGAGGGAATTGGTGTTTATCGTCTCACATTAGATATTACATTCCATGTCCCTTGCAAGGACTTTAACCTAGTTTATCCCGATAGAAGTAACATGCTATCACCTTACAAACGTTTTATATTCTATTTCATTTGTTGTCTGGAAAGATTGTTTATTAACAGAGAACAATTTATTGTCAATAGATCTTACGTCTCCGACTCACCTAGCTATCAATGTTATTGATTAGCTCTCGGTTGGAAAAGGCATTTGTCAAGAACTCAGGTGGCAATAGCGGACAATTAATATGCTACATTTTGCATAAAGAATTAGTTTCGAGTGCCTCTAAGATTAAGAGTGAGGCAGTTATAGCTTTTATGGCTATATCAACAAATATCAACAGTCTGTCCAATAGGAAAGAATACGAATGCAACGTTTTATTATGTTGACATGATGCGCATTATACAGATAACCCCCGACCCCAAATCATACTTCTCTTGCATTGTGTGGGGCAAAAGTGATAACCGGGGCCAACTTGGTGAATAAGACCCTTCTTGTGGAAGCCTACAGGGAGAATTCTTTCAATTTATTAGATGTATTGTTAAAATTTTGTACCTCTCAGTTTTGACCTCACGACCAAGTTCAACCAAGTTTAGAATATATCGAACCTTGCCCATCCACAGACATAAGGAGTCCTTTTGAATATGAATATGCTTACGAACCATTTTCTTGACTTTTCTTAGTATGATATTAGAATATATCCCATTTGATGGTATACGTATTCGGCCATGACATGATAACTTCGGTGTGTCTCATGTTACCTAATTTTTCATTTTAGCAAATGAAAATTTTCCATCATAAAAATACGTTTGCATTTCAAAATGTCTTAAATATTTGTGGGGCTCGCTTTGATATCCTGTAAAATGCCACCAGTTGAAAAAAACAATTTTACTCTTCCTAGCAATACAGAAGAATCAACAACAAAGACTGTTTTGATTGTTTCCTTTGAATCAATCAGTTATCTTTCACAAACAACATGCGTATTATTTTAAAAAAATATGGTATAAGAAAAACACTTGAAGCTGCTAGAGATATAATTTATACGGTATGGTAGTATATCTTCCTTTGCTAGGAGTAAAGGTTCATTTCTCTTCTTTCTTGGACTTGCGTAGAGCCTATACCAATTTAAGGACCTCTATCTTGCTCAAAGTTCGATAATGCTTTCTCATATTTTACCAAACAAGATCTGTAATTAGCTTATAACTTTCTACTCCATATAAAATAAGTATAAATAATATTAAATCAAAAAATCCTCAAATGATTATAATATTTCAATAGGATCGTTTTCCATCAGTGTATTCTTGATATCACACCTTGGCCTGCAGGCCCAGAATACCCTCCTCGAGATAAACACACTCAAAGAATGGGTGATCTGCTGTGGCAAGACATCTTAATCAAACTTGGATTGGACTTGCTAAGACTTGCTAGTTTAGTTCTGCTCAAACTTTCGTATACTTGGAAAACATGCAAACATCTGGCAAGATTGGCTAAGTGTACATATTTAAAGATTTTGATACTGATGAGTATTTGAAGTTTAAGTCTATTTGAGTATTTGACTTGAATTTGGCTAGTTAGTTTTAGTTTTATATCCGAGTTAATGCATTTTTAATGCATATGAAACTAATTTTTCTAGTAAGTAAAATCCCCCCTTTTTCTGAAAATCTAATACTTTATGCAATTGTTAGTTTGTGGAGTATTTGACCGTGTCTTCGTGCTGAACTTTGCAGAATACAGTTAACTTTGACCTTTGCCTTGCCAAGTTATTGTCCAGTCTAAACTTAGTGACCTTGAGCCAAGATATAGGAAAGGCTATTCTTTATAGCCCACTAGTTTCAAATGAAGTATTAGCATTTTAATTTGCACCTTTTAGTGCCATACAAAATAGAACAGATGTGGAGTGCAACTGCTCATGGAATTAGAAGGGGATGCTCCCTATAAAATAAAGACTAACTTCTATGAGCAGTACGTACTTGCAATTTACGATCTTTACAATGTTTTTTTTGGGATTTCATGTTCAGGTTGAATAAATTTTAATGTGTATCTTTTTGGGTTTGCTTAGGGTAAAAGATAAAGATGCTTTTCCAACACAAGACAAAGGATTTTATGCTTTTTGAATGAAAATAAATCTTTAGACTAGACATTTGCACTATTTGGTTTAAACAAAGACTAAACACAAGACAAAGGATTTTATGCTTTTTGAATGAAAATAAATCCTTAGACTAGACATTTGTGCTATTTGTTTAAAACAAAGACTAAACAATGCAAGTACACATTGATTGGATAGATTCAAGCACTTACAGTTACACATGATGTTATAAGTTAAAACACAATGGTTGCATTCAAAGTTACAACTATTGACCTATCATCTACTGCAATACAAAACTTTCAATAATTGTTAAAATTAACTCATAAAGCACAATAACATATTGTAATGTCCCCTTCTCAAACCTGAACGTTCATGTGACCGTTGGCCTTTTTCTGGAAACCCGAAGGCTAGTTGGAAGGTAAAATTAGGGTTTCCTATTTTTGAGGAGGTCATTGCTCAGAGATGGTGGATTCAAGGGCGGATTCTTTCTGGGTTTTCAGAGAGCTTTGCAGTGGTAGGTTCATCTCGGCATTCAGAGCACTTTCTGGAATTTACTATTTTTAGGAAATTCTATTTTTGGCAGCTTTCCAGTTGAGTTCAGCTCGGTTGACTTCCTGCTTCAGTTTGGTCAGATATTTTGCTCAGTATGGGTTTCAGGGCACACTCGGAAGGATAAGTTAAGTCATTTAATTAAAAAGTCACGTTTTAAATATTATATTTTAACGTTGACCCCTTGGCTTAGATTTAATGACTTAATGTTGTTTTTAAAAAAAAAGTGGTCTTTGAGGGTGGCGCCCTCATTAAAAGATTATTTTAATTATTCTCCAAAGTCAAGGCAAGTTAAGTTGGGCGCATTTATCAAGGTGATGATTTATTTAAAATATGATTATTGAGCTAAAAGGGAAAAGGATGCCATATTGAAGAAAGAACTAGGGTTTGAACTTTGAGTTGGATTTTAGGGTTTCGTGAAGTGAAACGAAACTTATAAAAAGGAGTCTTGTGCATCATTTCTTCATCTTTGGACGACTATACTGTTATGCTGCCGGATTGGCTTTCGAACCGCTTCGAGGAATGAAGGCCTCCTAGCTTGGGCATCACTTCGTGTTTGGAAGACAACATCTAGTGGTGAATTCAGTCTACTTGTGAGTGCATCTTAGATCAAACTTTTGTGTTCAGTATTGCATTTAGCTTGTGCATGGTGTTCAGCTTATTGCATTGTTAAATCTGTTTTGGGCATTTTAGTGTTTCAGCATTTTAGCTTCATTTTCTACAGCAGATCTATGTTTTTCATTGCAAGTCAAAAAATACAAAAAAAAGGGTTCTGGGTATTGCATTTATCTCATGGTCTAGGGAAGGCGATTCATTAGCTAAGGTTTCAGATTTTAATGTTAAGAATTGAATTTTCTAAAGGAGGTCGTACCTTTCAGCCTGGCCGTACCTCTTGCATATGCTTTGGAATTTGTGTTAATTAAATCTGAAGCTTTTAGGTCAGTTTCAAGGTCATGTGTTGGTCGCCTAAGTCTTTGAAGTGTATTGCATTTTGTTTCAAGTGTTTTGGGCAAGTTAGGAGTGAACTATGAGCATTTGAATAGTTTCCTATGTTGCTGTTTTGAACTGCAAAATACAGATTTGGGGAAAACAGGAAAAAACAGAAATATTGATTCCAATCTTTGTGATGATTTGATATGGCTTCTTGAATTAAGCCAAGAGAGATCTTATCGTATTGTAATGATTAATATTTCCAGCTCTAACCTCTTGACAGGCGTATGATTCTAAATTGTAAACTGACCAGTAGTACTGGCAGTTATTCTTAAGCTTGTTAATTCCAATTTGTAATGCTCAATTTCATTTGAAGTTTGTAATAGATAGATCTCCGCCCTATGGTAGCTACTTTCCCATCTTGGGTCAGCAAGCACATTCTGGGTGTCGAGCATTTTCCAGTTTCAGCATTTATTTCAAGCATTGAATTCTGTAATCACTCCGTCATATGGTCGCCCCTCACTCCGCATTGGATTGGGTAGCACATACTTGACGTTGAGTTCTTTCTGTATTTAGAGTAGAAGATCCTCTGACCAATGCTCGCCATCATCGGCGCCATTCTGGTTAGAGTTGCTTACTTGCACGTTTTGGTTTATCCTCTAACCTTAACGGGTGCATTGATTGTAATTTGCAATTTGTTAAAATCGGAAAAAATTGGCTCGGAATATTTCACATATCAACAATAAATTAGAGGCAAACTAGGTGTGCTAAATACTTTTAAAAGTAGGCATGTTGTAACATCCTCCTTGAGATAAAGAAACACAAAAGTAGGTGTGTTGTATGTAGGTAAGGTATGGTGAAATGTACTATCTACATCCTCTAGTTTCTTGTGAATTTAAGTCTATTTTGCTTCTCCTTTTTTAATTTAAATTTGGTCTTATTCAAACCAAAGATCTCTCTCCCGCTTGCTTAAGTTTTGTTTTTTTGATTTAATATATAAGATTCTACTAAGGGATCCCAACCCAAAGCCAAAAAGTTATAACAAAACTAAAATGAGAAACCAACAACCTACATGAACAATCCCCAAAGGGAGAAGTAGGCATAAAACCAAGAACCACCTACAAAATATTGAAAACAAAAGAAAAGTAAACAACTAAATTGGGGTATTGGATACTCCCCATTGAGCCACACCAGAAGTAGGAGTTGTACATCAACAGTCATAGGCTTGGCTGTCCACACCTTTTCTAGAGACAACCACAGACTTAACCTTGATCCTATCAACACCCTCCAATGATTCAAGACTATCCAATTGAAGGCCCTTAATAAGCTCAACCTTCTGCACAAACAATTAGCTTGCCTTGTTTCAAACAAGGCATAGTCTAGTTGTTAGAAACTTCAACCAGACCCTTGTGGTGATAGATCGCCATTTACTTCATAACTATGCAGGGATCTCCCTGCAATCTGTGAGAACTTCTAAATTTGCCACCATGTCTTGTATTTCCTCCTATGTGGCCTTCCATTGCCGCCCATTTGGAAATGCCTCAGCTTCTTGTTGTGGCGAAAGAGGGGGTGCAGCCATAAGAGTCACTATGGTGTCATCAACCTCCTACACTATCAATAAATTCTTCAAATACTCTTGTACCTCGGCCAAAGAGACAACATTTGTCAAACTCAATTTAAACTCAGCCAAGACCCTAGAGCTATTTTGAAAAGCATCATTATCATTGAGCCCTTTAATGCCCAAGATACATTTTACCAATCGCAACATAGTTGGAGAATGATGATAATTTTTTTTCTTAAGCCTATGGTTTAACTTTTTACCTTGTGCAAAGGGTCTTGGGGCCCACAGGCTAACAATCTAGCCATAAGGAGCCTCCCAAGCACTATGCACAACTAGAAGATAAAAGAGCCATTTGTAGAACCAATGACCAAAGCAACCATCATAGTGAAAATCGCATTGTATGCCATTGCCATGAATTAAGGAGGACTTCATGCACTTGCCTGTACCACAAGCCTTCATGTAATATACACCCACATCAAATGCATATTCAAACCATCGTTTACAATGGTTGTCATTCCAATGAAATCTAAGGGGGTTGGTCATAATCAAGAAGATTGACAAGACATGCCCAATCATTAGCATTTGAGCTTTCCATAGAACAAGGAGATAATTCCACTCCAAGGTTAGACAATGAATGAGACACTTTATTTTGAGTCCTATAAAATTGGTTGAAAGAAACCATGGAAAATTTCTTACACAACTCAATTGCCTCGTCCAACAAGGGGCCAAGTTTCCAACTTGGGCACAAAGCTTTTTTAAGCTCCTTAATGACATTTGTGGAGTCCCCTTTCATCAGTAGGTGTTGACAACTTTTTGCACGAGACATACAAAGAATAATGACAATCACCTCCTAGTCAAACTCATTGTTGGTTTTGTGACTTAGCTGGAGGTAACCCTCTTTGATGAAATAGCCCCTAGCACCTCTAAGGTCAAAACTTGCACTAGCTGATCCTAGGTTGCCTTTAACAGCGCCATCAAGATTCAGTTTGTTCCATCCCTTTTGAGGACTCCATTACTCTTTTCAACCGTCTTTTCTATTAGGAATTAACCCATTAACAAGGGCTAACCATCTTTTCTATTAGGAATTAACCCATCAACAAGGGCCAACAAATGGAAGTCCTAGAGTTGAAAAAATTGTGCTTAATGATTGAAGATGGAGGATGAGACCTCTACAATTTCATCTTTTACATATTCTCTTATTATGCTTTTAATTTGAAGTGAACACCTATCAATAGAAATTGCTCTCCTTTGAAAATTCATTGATTCCTTTCAAGCTGAATACCCCATAATACATAGAGAAGGATTCACCACAGAGGATGTAATTGGGGAGTCTTTTTAAGCTAGTAGCAAATGTGATATCTTATTAAGGTTGGGAAAACCCTACACATCTTCAATTTTGAAATAAGACGCTTTCATAAAGCCATTGCAAAAGGGCAAAGAAGGAGCAAATGATCAACTGATTCATTGTCATTTTCACATAACAAGTGTCAAGAAGGATTGTGAAAGGCTCTTGTCATCAAATTATCAAATTTTAGGTTCTTATTATGTGTAACTAACCAAACTAAGGTGTTGCATTTAATTGACTAGTTTGGGAGAGGAGTTATATGACTAGTTTTAACAAGTATATAAGGAGATCTAATGTTATGAATATCATGAGGGTTTTGAAGCTAGCAAAGAAAATCTTGTTGAAGTAACATGAGAGGTCAAATGTCCTTTAACACCACAATTAGTTTGTCTTTCTAAGCTTGCAACAAGGGGCATAGATCTAAAGCTTTCTATTTTCTCTTTAGTTTGCCATCAACTATTTCCTCCTCCCAATGATCCTTTACTTTGGAACCCCACAATTTGGATAGAGTTTTTTTTGCTTCATGAAGACCTTCTAAGCTCACCAAGGGAGGATTCCCTAGCCAAGAGTCCATCCAAAAATCTGTAGACTCACCATTATCAACATTCTATGAAAGCCTAGTAAAGATAATGTCTCTGGCAAAGGCCATAAATGTCTAGATAGTTGATCCACTGGGAAGCTCCTTATTTGAGAAGGTGGTCGAAAGTTGGTCTTCAAGGTATTCAATCAAAGTAAATTGCATCAAAACAATTTAGGTCGGGAAAGAAATTTCTAAGCCAATTTGATTCCTAGAGCAATATTCTGCACCAAAAGATCTTTCACCCTTGCACCACTTTGTTACTTAGAACAACTAATCTGATTTCATTTCAAAAGGAATTTCTTGTCTTCCCCTGGGTTATGTCAAAGAAACTTTCTACATATAGAAATTATTTGACTTTTAACCCCTTTTGGAATTGCCAACACTGAAAGAAGATAAATTGGAATAGCTTGAAGGACTGCTCTAATACTCAAGAGTCAACTTGCCAAACTTAACCATTTGCACTTCTAGGAAGCCGACTTACCTTGAATATGCTCAATAACGGCCTTCCAGAGGTTGGAACTGATACAGTCTTAAAAATGGGGACTCCAAGGTACTTGTTGGGTAGAGAGTCCACATTGAAGCCAAGCACATCACGAATCTTTTGTTTGTAATGTCCCCAGTCTAGATTTTTCGTAATTTTCTGATTTTTTTTTGTATTTTTTCTGATTCTGGAAACCAAATGAAAAATGTAACTGCAAACTGAATTGAAAATAAGGGCTCATCAAAATAACAACTGTCTGGGAATGTCACCACAAATCCTCAAAATACTGGGTTTATCATTAATGCTCAAATATAACTCTAGATTACTGAAACATGCTCAAATCTGATCCATTACAATCAATACAAAATAAACAGGGCAGATTATGTCAAATTGTACAGCAGCAACCAATAAGGAAACAACAATATAGGAACCTGATTTTAATTTATTTACCCGCAATAGCTGGAAAGAATACAATATCAATTACAGATACTGAAAGTATAAATCTCAGAATTACATATGGCAAATATTAAACTCACTGAATGTCATCCAGCAGATCCAATGTATTCATACAAAATAAACAAGGCAGATTATGTCAACTTGTACAGCAGCAACTAATAAGGAAACAACAATATAGGAACCTGATTTTATTTTATTCACCCGCAATAGCTGGAAAGATTACAATTGTTGATATGTAGATACTGAAAATATAAATCTCAGAATTACATATGGCAGATATCAAACTCACTCAATATCATCCAGCAGATCCAATGTATTCATTGACTTGTTGATGAGAAATGCTGTGATGTGTGGATCAAACCCCCTGAAATGTTGAGAGGTTGATAGGCACTTATCAGGTCTAAAAATGTTTCCTCCTCTATATGCATGTCTCTCTTCAATATCTGATGTGGCCAGCAACATATGACTATGATCCTTGTGCTAAACTCCAGCGATAGCAAACAGGCTTGCAATATCCATGAAACCCTGCTGTTCAGCTGTGGATGATGATGTAGGATGGTGACAGGCAGTTAACAGCAAAGTAAATTCAATGTTTGGGGCTGTGAACAGCTTGTGAGGCTCACAGTAGGGTACAAATCCTTTCTCTCAGCTGTGAATCTTCAAAATGTGATAATTGCCCCTCCTTGGTAGTGTGCAGCAGCTCATAAAGGCTGCAATCCATTTGGTACTGCTCAGCTCCTCAGCAGATGACAGCAGCAAAATAATTATCCTCAGCAAACAGCAGCTAGATGTGTGACTGACACTAGCAATGAAGACTGCTGGAACCTTCCTTGTGAAGTTGGTGCCACAACTTGGCAAAATAACAACAATTAATGATGATGAATCAGCAAGAACTCTGAAAACTCTGGTAAGCAGCGATGTTGAAGATTTGCTTGCAAATACCAATCGCTCAATGATGCAGGAGCATCTGGGTGCTCAGACAATCGTGCACAACCAAAAACATTTTAAACTTTTATGCTTGTGTTTTGTTTTGATTTTTGGTTGCAGGCACAAATTATTGAAATTCTCAACTCCTCCAGCATAGTAGAATTTGGTGACGGATTGTGGGAAAATTAAATTGTTTAATTGATTCATTTTTTAAATTGTTTTTAAATTGTTGAAAGATGTTAATTTGCCAAAAAAAGCAAATCCCACACCCAAGCTTGGAGTGGGCAATTAATATGCTTTGTAACTCCACTTTGAAAATTTGAATTTGCATTTTGTTGCAAGATTGGAATGTAGGGCATTGGGGAAGTGGAGAGAGTGGGTTGTGAGCCGGGAAGACCAATTTTGAATTACAATTGAATGCACATACCTGAAAGAGGAAAACCCACATGCAGGAAGGAGTAATGAGCATTCTGGAGGTTTGATTGGCATTTTGGGGGAGAAGAAGATTGTCTGGGTCATAACTGTGAGACCTAGTTTCAGTAAATTGTTTTCTCATATCGTAACGAAATGGAGAAATTCAAGATGTTTTGGAAAGTTGGGAAGGAGACGCATAAAACTCAACAATCGTTTTAGAAGATTCAAACGAATGAGGGAGCAGTGATAGGGAGAAAGTGACGGGTTTTAAGAAGCTTTTGGTAGGGAATGTGAGAAAATGGCGATTGTTTTGAAGGAAGGAGGATTTGATGTCAATTGATGTGTGTTGCAGGTTCTTTTTGCTGTTCAAAGAAAGCAATAATCAAATTTTGGGTTGCCTGCAGGTGTTTTCCAGAAAATATGAAGTTTGCTTGTGTTTGCTTGTAGGTTGGTATTGCTGGATTGGCATAGTATGAGAATGTGGAAGCTATTGTACATCATTGTTGTTGCAAGCATATTGGAATGAAATAAAACTTCAGGTTTTTTAATTATTTGTAGTCTCAATTTGTGCGAGGAAATTTGATTTGGATCTTCAAGCATTTCATTTCATCATTTAAAGGTGATCTTTATCTGCTGTTGAATGTGGAAAAGTAAGGGTCATTGAGGTTTTTGACTATGAAATTAGAGGGGTATTGTTGGGAGAAAAATTATGAACTATTTATTTTCTTGTAGATGAATGTGGGGGCTTTCATTTTCCAAGTTTTTAGTTGAAAAGGCATTGGTTTGATGGTTCAAAATAATTTTCAAAAAGTGATCTACAATGAATTTGAGTGTAGTTTCAAAATTGTTTGAATTTAAATTTATGGGTTGCTGCATCTATCTCTTATTTTTTGGTGTCTTGAGGTATGTAATGTCCCCTATCCTGATTTTCCCTAGAATTTGCCTACTAAACACAAATTGCAGCAACTAGGGTTAGGATTCGTCTTACCAATTAAAATATCTCCTTAATAATGCAATCTCGGGTTTGAATCTTGCAAATACCATATGAACAAGATATGCAAATATATACATATATACTTGTGAGAGTTAGACAATTACATCACATCCATAGATTATCAACAATGCAAACATGTTAGAATTTTGGGAGAAGGGACATGATGGGTCCGCCCGAAGCCATATACCAAGCCTAAGAGGGTGTATACCACAACCTTCCCCCTTGGTGACTTGTACTTGCTTTCCCCATCAATGCCTTGACTCCTTGAAGACACTTGCCATCTTGTGGAATTGGGTGGGGGTCATAAGTGGGCTTTGTCGGTTCTCTGCATAAGCGTCCTTACTTAGCCTGTCTTCCACTCCACCCCAGGCCCATCCTACAAGATGGGTTTCAGACAATCAAGCACATCATATATTCTATCAGAAGAAATCATTCATTAAATATTCTTATTATCATATAGGCAATATGCATACATATGTAAACAATGATTTGCAGAAAATACACCTGAATATAGGATATATCTGATAATAGCAATCTGTGGTGATGAACTGGACAGATTCTCCTTTGTTTCCTGGTCCATATGTTTCTTCTCCCTAATCGATCTGTTCTCAATATTTAGAAGATATTGCTTAAAGAGAAACAAACATATTAGTTTCAATGGAATAATGACTAATAAGGATTAATAATTGCTGCAAGCATCATTATTGTATATATGTATATATATATCCCTATTTCTAATTGATATGCACTTATATCTGTTTATATACATTTATACATATAAATATGTAATTCCATTAATCTTACTTCCCTTATTATGATCTTCATATGTTGATTCATATCTCTGTTAGGTCTGCATATATCTCTTCAGATCTGCATATTTTATCTTTGAGATCTCCCCATTATATCCCTGCTGGTGTATATGATTTATCCTCCTGACTTTAATGCCCCTGCTATCTAAATGCAGATTTATTTATTATCCCTCAATGATTCCCCGTTTTTTGACACTCAGAAGATATTCCTTAATCCCTATTCGATGTTCTCCTTCCTTCTATAAAATCTGACTTCATATCTTCTCCTACTTTGGAGAAGGGGTGCGACCACTTATAGGGAGTCATACCTTTTTATTAGTGAGGAATTATGGAGAGACGTACCTTTTCATTCACATTCCTTAGTCGCTGCTTCATTAATATTCTATAATCGCTGCTTTCAGCATACTTAAGGATCGCTGCATTTTTTTTCTTTGAATAAGACAAGTAAAATCTGTCTTTTATGCAATTTGTCTTATATGGCATTTTATCTTATATAGAATCACTGGCTTGGAGATTGCCTTTCATCGCTGCTCCTTTTCAAATTTAAATTGCTGCTGTAGACAATATATTTTGTATTAAACGTTTTTTTTGTTAAAATATATTATTATTATTTTTATATTAGTTTTTCTTTTTTATATCTTTTAGTATTTATATATTATAATGATTATAATTACAATGATATTTAAATTGTCAATATTTATATTTATAATTATAATATTAATTTATAATAATATTAAATTGCTAATATTTCCTTGTATAAATTTAATATGTATTTTGTTATTTATTTTACTCATTTATTTGCATTTTAATGTGTTACAATTTCGGGGTCATGACAAGGTAGTTGTCTTGCGTCACTCAAACTGAAATTGGAATGAAATTACCAAAAATCAGCTCTAATGCAACCCCTATGTGGTGATGCCCTAGACAGAGATGAGGGGTTCGCCCCCAAAACCAGAAATGCAAACCCAAGAGGATTTTCATTCTCCAAGACCTCCAATCAGCCAAGGGTTTTCATCCTTGATTTTGAAATTGAATAGGAAACTTCAAAGTGAAAATGCCAAATGAAGTCGAGATGCCAAAATGAATCCAAGTGCCAACTTTTTAAATGTTTCCATGATAGGCCTTGGAATTCAAATTCCCTCCAAAGTATTTAAAAATACTTTTTAATATTAATTGTTTAAAAGCACGTTAATTATAATAATATTATTGAGTTGCCTCGTAGATTATAAGATTACCGGGCTCAACTTAAAAATAATATTATTAATTCTTTAGCTCTAGGGGACATCACATTGTTGAAGACAAAATTGTTGATTTGTTTTGATTAATATGTTGCCCTGATGCCTTTGCATATAAGACCAGATTTGCTTTGAAGGCTTTAGTTGTCGACATTGTTGGGATCCAAAAAAGAGTCGTGTTGTACACAAACTGTAGATGATAGATGGGCAGAGCTAAATGAGAGTAGAACCCATTTAAGGACCCATAAAAGCAAGCTGATTTGATTTTGCTACCTAAAGCTTCCACTAATAAAATAAATAGATAGGAGAAATTAGGTCACCTTGATAAATTCCTTTGGAACGTTCGTAAAAACCACCCGACAGTCATTGACAAGCACTGAGTGCTAGACCTTGGAGACATGTTTATGATCAAAGAAAGCTAGTTTTTAGCAAAACCAGAGGCTTCTAGAATCACCTCTACAAAAGACCACTATCACAAAAGCCTAAAGCCATTTTTTAGCAAAACCAAAGGTTTCTAGAATCACCTCTAAGAAAGACCACCTTACTCTATCACAAAATCCTTAGAGATTTCTAGCTTCATGATCATACCTTGAGAGTACATTTCTTCCAGTGTCATTAACTTCACGGGTTACCTATTATACCATCCATAATTTGATAGCCTCCCACAAATTGCCCTTACTCTAGGGAAAGAAGATTTGGAAGCAACAACTTTCAGCTTTCTACCATGGCTTTTGAAAAGATTTTGATATTATGTAAAGTAATTGGGTAGAAATCAGCAAAAGAAGTAAATTGAGGGGATTTAGGAATGAGAGCAAGCAAAGCACATTTGAAATTTTTAAACACTCACTCTTTCCAAGGGGATTCATTAATCACATCCTTAATTTCTTGACCAAAAAGGCAATAAAGAGACCATCTAGACCAGGAGCACTTTCACTTTTCATTGCAAAAACCACACCTTGAATTTTAGAGTGAAGGGAGCCAAGAGCTTCATTATCATCTTAAACTAGCTTGGGCTCATGACGACCTGGGGTCTTGAACCCCTTAGCTGCTATGGTTATTGTGTTGACCAACTGCTCCTTATAAGGACTTGAAAGAACATTAAACGAAATATTGTTGTAGTACCAAATTCTTGCACATGCCAACTTCACCTCTTGTTGCAATTCTATATTCCATGCAGTACCTTTCAATGAAGGTTGCTCATTGTGAGCGTTACGAGGAACAAAAAAGCTAGAACTATGGCTGCCCACATTGCCTGATCGTCATATTTGTGGCCTAATCAAAGAAGAGGCCCCATATTTCCCTTTGACCTTGTAGAACTAAAAACTAGGTTTGGGGCTGCCATTGCCTTTGTTCTCTTTTTCTCTGCTTTCCATTGGTCATATGCTACAAGGAATGCTTTCATCTCCTCAACCTTTGGAGTACCTACTGTACATGGCAATTGCAGCACAATTGCAATCCTTGTGTAGAATCACTTGATTTGGACATGAGTGTTTTCATCCTCAAATCCAAAAGATTCCCAAGAGGGTTTTCATCCTCTAGAAATTGCCAACCAAAAGTTTTCATCCTTGAATGCAAATTTGAAAATTGAATTCAAAAATGATAAAATTGATAATAAAGTAATAAACAATGGATGATGAATAATGATCCTCGACTTCTCTTTAATAGGTAATTTGCCTTGGGCCCTCTATCTTAATTTTTTCTGTATTTTGCTTTTTCCCTCTAAAGGGCCCTTTTTAAATTACATTTTAAATAAATTGTTAAAAGCACTTTTTAAATAATATATGAGTGGCCTTTTTCAGATAATTGGGCCCAATTAAAATATTATTATTTTTTATTTTTGAAAAGGGGACATGACATTGCATCTTGAAGTGGGATGAATGGTTTGGGTCATCCAAGTGGCAGTTCTGGATTGAATAATGAAAATATCTGGAGATCATCTTTTTCTAGTATTTTCTACGTTTTCCTGTTTTGTAAATAAAATCGTAATTGTGGCATAATGTTGTAACATGTTGAGTCTTGACTGTTGATTTGTTAAGAGTATAAAATTCAAAAATCCTCGCAGCTTTGATTTTACAAGTGTTACTTTGGAGAATCGATATATCATCGCCTTATCTTAATTTCAATAATCCAAGCAATGTTGGGGTATTGGTGTTAGTTTGGAGAATCAATTAGCTGTCTCCTTATCCAAAGTAATTTCTGGGCTTGGTGACTATTGTTATTTCCAATAATATCATATGTTTAATTATTGAATTTAAGCTTATCTATGTTCTATGCTTGTCCCATTTTTGGTGAGTCAACTAAGATGGAATGGTACATATAGGCATCCTTCTCTTTTTGTTGAGGCTGATTAATCTTGATAACATAACAATATGTTATAGGTATATGATGACAGCTGCAATCACCAGTTAATTACTATTTAAGATGGGAATTGGTTTGATGTCTTTTAATTTTTTATTCTTTGTGATTGTATTTCAATTTTTTATTCTGTGATCAAAATTTCAAATAAAGTTCATGTGCCGAGAGTTGTCTTTGTTCACTGCAATTTCCTGTGTCTTAAGGTTGCTCAGTTCAACTTAAATTGCTTTGTATGGGTATTGGTCTTGTACATGTCATACCCTCTTGAATGTTCAATCTGCAAGGATGTATCGTACTTAGTTGAAAGATTCTGCATACTGTTTATTTCACGCACTTAAGTAATAAGCACATTAATGTTTGAACAGGCAAATTGTGTTGAGAAAGATGCTTCAGATTAAGAAATCTTTTGATAATAACATTATTTATTCTCTCAATAGGGCTTTGGATTGAAGGATTAGAATGTAAATCTGTTATCAGATCAATGCATTCATTGACTTCTGATGTTCGAAGAACACATGGTAACTGGGATTGGATGAACATCTTAAATTGCAGGTAAATTAATTACTGTTTTTGTTGACCTTTATTCTTTTTCCTTCAGTTTTTATAGCCAATTCTGTGTTACTGCAAAAGAATTTTTGGATAAAACGTGCATAAAAGATTTTGCAACCAACATTTCAGGTCATACTTCATGATAAATCATCAGGCTAAGTAATGTAATGGAATGTAGATTAGAGCTTCTTGGATGGATAACTCTTTACAAATACGTGAGGTTAAACATAACCCAAAAATAGATGTGATGAGGTAAAACCTAACT
Organism: Sequoia sempervirens; assembly: GCA_007258455.2. Classification (NCBI taxonomy): domain Eukaryota; kingdom Viridiplantae; phylum Streptophyta; class Pinopsida; order Cupressales; family Cupressaceae; genus Sequoia; species Sequoia sempervirens. Next base: position 282,175,153 of record VDFB02000008.1, on the reverse strand, counting down.
CAAAAGAAAAAATAAATTTTAAATTAATTAATTAAATATCCTTGATTCCAAGCCCAACCCAATTAAACTCGTAGATTGTCCCAATGGGAAATTTGAATTAATTAATTACATGATTTTGGTCACACTTGATCCCAAGATATGGTAATTCTCCAAGATTGACTTATCTCAAGTCATTGTCCCTATTCAAGCTACCCAAGTGTTTTTCAATTTGCTTTGCCTCCTTGAGTTGTCCCTTGGTGTCATGATTCTCCTTTGCACTAACATTCACTTTTAAATGCAATTGTGGTGCATGGTGGAAGATGAATTTTTTGTGACACACTTGGTTTGTTGGACCTTTCTGTGTCGAAGATCTGCAGTATATGATCTAACCCTTGTCTGAATGGATCTACAAGTTTCATTGGTATATGGTGAACCACAAGAACAAGCGATGAGATAAGCTTCTCTACTTTGCATGAGAGCAACTGCATCCTTTGTTGTTTGTGTAACTTCTTTATGGTATTCTGAGTAAGCAAAGTCAACTTGATATCACTTCTTTCCAAGTTGTGGGTCAAAAGGTTGTTAAAGTCATCTCATTTCATCTCAATGTAAGGTTAGGCTTGATGCGGGCCAGTAGGGTATGTGTCCCTTTGTTGATGCCTTGGCTGCAATCAGCCATCCTCTCCCAAGCAGTGCATCGAACGCCTTCTTTTGCAGTAGGATGACGACAAAGCTTAGCATAAATTGTTGCGACCTTCTGTGCCATCAGTGTACCCAATGGTTTGATATCATGTTGATCGGCGCCTACCAAATGAAATGTTGGTGGCCAGAGAGTTGGTTTCTTGAGACACTTCCAGGTCTCTTCGACAGTACGTTCACTCTTGAGCCTCCATTGACGATGGTGTTTGTGAGTGTCTTTCCCATGATTTCCATTTGTATAATGGCCGGCTTCCTCCCGATGTTCACTGTGAGTAACATTGGATTGGGGGCTTGGTTTCCTTTTGGTAGCGGTACTGCTACATCCTTGCTTGGACTTCCAGGTCGAACTTGGTTGTCACCAACTATGTTCGTAATTGCCACTCTTAATTGTGGCATTGTTTGTAGAAGATTTGTTACCTTGATAGGTACAGTTGTCTGCAACATTTGCTGTACGATTTTATTCTCCAACTTTGGCTGCAATGATGTACTAGCTACTTCATTGGAGGTTTTTCTTTCCTTGGCCTTCGCTTGTTCTCCTTTCATCTTGGCCTCTTAGAGTCTTTCCTTCTCCATATGAGGGTTTGGGTAAATGACCCTCTTAGTTTGTGCTCTGGTAATTGCCAGAACCTCCTTGTCTTCCACTGCTAGCATGTTTATACCTTACTGCTTCAGGTAGTTGGTGTTTTTGTAGTCACCTGGTCCGCGCCACTTACATAACATTCCTCCTTTGCCTTGATTGTTCTGGCATTCTTTGGCAAAATGGTCCCATTCATTGCACTTTCGACACTGGATTATGGGTCTTCCCTTAGGATTATACTCGATTCGGTTTCTCGACCCATTGAGTACTTGACAGATGTCATCGAATGATTTCTTTGGGTAATTATTTTTTGCGTGACCTATTTTATAGTCGGTGCACCATAGTTCTTTAGCTTCTTTTGGGGTACCTTTGTTAGCCTTGAGTTCTTTCATCATGCGCATCATTTCTTGTTGGAGGGCTTGAACAATTTTAGATTCTCCATCATTGCTCTTGTCTGTACTCTTGTCATCATCCATCTTCCTTTTCGTCTGGGAAGATGTTTTGTTTTCACTCTCGATATTCATTGATTGATTGTAAGCTTCAATGTACGATGATGGAGGTACTACCTTCATTTTCCTGCATAGTGAGGGAATTAGTCCTTTGATGAACCATCGCTTCTTTAGTTCGTCGGCCGGCTAGTTCTCTAACTTTACCAACAATTCTTTGAGCCTTCAATTGTAAGCTCGTACATTTTCATGTTTCCCTTGTTTGTTGTTATAGATTTTGGCGATGATTTCATTGTCGTCCTGTAATAATTTGAACTTTGCCTCAAATGCTTTTCTTAGTGCATCCCATGAGGTTGTATCTTTTGCTACTAGTTTAGTGAACCAATTGATTGCTATGCCTCGTAGCGTAGTTGGGAACGTTCTCAGCCAATAATCTTTGTCGTCTTGGCCGCTCGCTATCCATATGGTCCCACAAGTTTTCAGTGTCTCATTGGACCTCTAATTTGTCCTTGTGAATTTTGGCAATTTCTGTCTTTCCACACTCAGATTGGTTGGTAGAGTCACCATTTTCCTTCCTCGATATTCTTCCCATGTGCTGGACCTATTTGGATTGTTTCACTCTGTATGTTCTGATGCCTATCCTGCACTCATAGCCATGTACGAGTCCTCCACTCATCCACCCTCAACGTCCTTTGTACTCTTGGTATCCTGGGGGTCGTTCTTGCACTCCCTTCATCCGGGTGTCTTCGGTTCAGATCCTCCAATTCTTGGTTCTTCTTCGGAAATGGATAATTCTCGGATGCGGCATATGTTATTTTAAATTTCTTTGTTTAATTCATTTTTAGAGTCTTTTTCTTCTTCGTTCTCCGATGTTGTCTCTACGGACGGTTGTCTTAGTTGGTCAACAAGGTTTTGGTTTGTTTCTTCAGCACGGTCTTGGTTTGTTTCTTTGGCGATTCTTCTCAATCATCTTCATCGTTCCTATTGTTCCTTTACTCTCAGGGATCTTTGTACCCGTTCTTTTGATGATTCCTGACCGCTTGGAATTTGGTTCCTATCTTTATTTGGTCGTACAAGCATTAATTTTCGGGAGTATGCCTACGACTAGTGTTGCACTTTTACTCCTCCTGTTTGTTTGTCTCTTCGTATCGTTGCAGTATTTGTTGTCTTCTTTGTTCTTTGTCTTTGTCGGCCAAAGATCCTGGAGTATGATGTAGTGTTGTGCGATCAATCTCCATAGTTTGTCGAGAAGGCGGTCAACCTTTGGGTTGACCATTAGATTATCCCAAATGTCTGCATGAGGGACTTCTCGCCTGAGAGCTTCCCTCCGTACATGTTCCTTCAGTGAGATATCCCATAGATTTAGGAGGTCTTTTGTCAATGCGTCTTCTCTTTCCTCGTTTGCTTGTATTGGCTCTTTGGTTGGCTGACCCATTACGACGCCATTATTCCTGTCTATGTGTTGTGTACGAGAGTTCGTATCAGCAGCGATGCTGAATGTGTACTCTCTTATCCTACTTGGATGATTTACAAAGTAAACATAAGTAATAGAATACCAATCATGTTTCGGAAGATAAAACTTTATTCTCATTCATTCACAGATATAAGTACATCAAAAGCATAATAGCAGTCCTCGACTGTGGACAAGAAGTACATATAAATAGTAGGCCGATGTTGGTTAAGACTACCAACTCTCGGTAACTACCAACCGATTATAACAACTGTTGGGAACTTAACACATAAAACCAAAACATAATCATTTATTTATTTTATTTACTACCTAGCCGACTAAAACATTTTCAATTAACTTTCGGCCGACTACAACTACATCTTTCTTTCAGCTCATTATGGAAGTTGGAGGCATTAATAGCCCTTTGGATACTGCTCACTCACACACAGATGGAGGCAGATCAACGAGATGGTGTTCCTCTTTGAGTACTACTACCAGAGTACTTCAATCCTCTCTTATTCCAGATGTGGCAAATGCTGTTTTTCTGTGTCTAGAGGGTCAACTACTTCCCATCTGTGTTATAGGATTTGTTCAAATGCATATCATTAGGCTCCTTGCTACTACTGGGGGATTATTGGCTGAGGAGATTAGGAGAGTTTTCAGGATATGTTTTGTATGCCCCCAAGAATCATCCAGTTAGGACTATTTCGTCCTAACCAGTTTTCCAGGGATATCAATAAGTCTTGGATTGGTTTCTTCGTAGTGGTTGATTATGAGAAGGTTGGTCCTTTATTGCATGTTTAAAATTAGTGTCAGCATCCTCTTCCACTCATAGCCTTCATTGACTGTATCGTCTTTGGCAATGGGCCTTCCTTTCTCATGGATATTTTTAATTTTTACAATCCATGACATTATTTTTTGATGTGTTTAATTTTTATATGTTTAGGTTTTACCTGTTTTAAGTTTAGCCTCCCTTGTTTGCTAATCTCTATTATTGTCTGTTTTTCAGCTTAGTTTTAGTTTGCAGCCTTTTCTGGAGCATCTTTTTGCTCCATCATGTTATTTATACAAGCTGTATCCTGAATTCCCATTGAATTATTTTGTTTATCTATGAACTAAGAATTTTTCTTTACCATATTTGGTAATCAAAATGTCAAGGTTGCTGCTGATCCTTTGAAGAGCTAATTTTTTTCTTCAGTTGTAATGTTGTTCTTTGAAGATTTCACATATCTCATGGCACTGTGAAATCCTTTCTCATTTCTTATGTAATCTCCTTTGGAATACTCTTGATAATACATTTAGTGCTGAAAATCACATATACAATTTCTTATTTAAGCTCTCTTGCAACAATTTATGGACTTTTGGAAGCATAATATTTTGCATTTATCTTGTCACACTTGTTATGTTAATTTGACTAGAGATCTGGTTGACGAGGTCTTTTATAGGAAAGTATGCTTTATCTTAATTTCAACTCGTAATTTATTTTCTTGTCACAATGGTAATGTTAGTTTAAAAAGAGGCCTTGTTGATGAGGATTTTACATACAAGTATGCTCTATGTTAAATTGCTATGCTATTTTGTTTAAAAAAATTTCATTTGTCTTGTCAACCTAGAAATGTTAGCTTGGATAGGAACCCTGTTGAGGAGGATGCACAATTATTGTGTAGATTGGCTCCTTGTTTACTGATTGCAGCTTGTAATATATTACTTGCATTCAAGTTCTTTGAAATCAATCTTGTGGTATGCGAAGGATTTAAGGACATAAACAACTTTGGTGCCCATCTAAGTGTTTGGACTTTCAATTATCATATTGCATGGACTGTTGCTCAAGTGGAGAAATACATTTGTCTGTGCTTGGAAAATCTATTTGTAAGGTTTAGTTTCTAATTGAGTATTGACAATGTATACCTTTTCTGACTTTAACTTGGCTGCTATTCATTGATGCTACTCTGTTTTGCAGATGCTCTACAGTGACAGATAAATTAAACGTTGCATCCTCTGGACTGGATCTTTTGACATTTTTGGAATCAACACTAGATACACTTGAAGGTTCTGTGTTTGCTTGATGCCAATTTCTTGTGTTTTTTAATTTTGAAATCTTGCTAGAAGCATTCATTGAGTGGCTACACTGCAGCATGTGGAATCTTCCTTTATGGTTTTGATTCCGGGTTTCAAGCACCTAGAGAATTTTCCTTGAAAATCTCCTGGTACTTGCACCTGACATTAACTTTTGGTAAATTGTCTGGTCTATTGGGGTAATGGAGCATCACCTACTGGGTTTCTTAACTATAGTCCTCTAACTACAGCTTGATGGAATAATGCATATTAATGTCTGAGAGATTATCTTTAATGTAAGTCTTTGGAACAAAATTATAACTTGAGTGTCAGAATCAACCGTGTTTGAAGAGATTTGCTCAAAGCAGAGTTGCCAGATATTTCTCCCTTATTTGGATACACTTATCCACATATAGGATACTGGATGGATATACGATACTCTTGGATATGGGATGGATACTGTATCTAGACATATCCATAAATATTAAACAAGGATACATTTGGGCTGTATCTGATTTATTTAGATATGACACCACACCATTTGATAATGTATGTGGTTTAAGGTTTATAAAAAATAAAACAAAAGAAAAAATTGTACACACACATATATGTATTTAGATCACTGAAGGCACAAACATAATGCAGCAAAATAATTATTATAAACTAAAATGTAAAAATAATAAAAATATATAAATAAATATTTCTGAAGTTATGTTCTATACCCTTTGATATATAAATAATTAAATATATATGTATATTTCTATAATTATCGTATCCAGCTGTATCTGTATCAGGGGATCTTGGAAATTTATTGTATTTGAATCTTATACTGTACCTTACCTGATACTGGATCAGTTGCGATGCAACTCTGACTCAAAGGGATTGTTTCTAGGACACACAGACTAAGATGCTATATTTAGCATTGGTCATGAATTTTTTTGGACTTTTAATATGTGAACAGTGAAACCATTCTTAAACAGAACTTCTGATGGTCATGCTGTACTTTAGAAAAGTGCCATTGTCATTACATTTCATTCCCCAAGTCATTGAATCGAAATTGAACATCTAGGCATCAATAATACAGTTCTGTTTGAAGGGTTTTAGTTGAAAATAATTCTTTCTTGGGCATGTAAATCAAGATCTGTTGTTTGGCATTGCTCAAATGTTTTTAATTTCTGTTTTATCTTATGGGCTCTGACATGTGAAAAATTATATGCATATTTATTTCTGGCCATAAAATCCCCACATTAGCATTTATTAGATACTTCATCACCAATACCTTAGAACATTGCCATTATCGTTATGTTTCATCCCCAAGTGAGAATCCAAAATGGATATATAGTCATTGATAAAACTTGTGTTTGGAAGAGTTTTATTTGAAAATAATTCTTTCTTGGACATTTATGTCAAGATTTGTTGTTTGTCATTGCTCAAGGATTTTTTATTTGACATTTGTCTTATGAGCCATAAAACCCTCATATTAGCATTTATTAGATACCCAGATGTCAAACTTGACAAAATTGAAAATATAATTCCTATGGGTCAGCCCACAAGGTGCTCTAGTTTTTGGTTGCTTTGGAGTCTGTCCTAGTATAAAACTTTTTGCAAGCAATTATGCTGCTGAAAATTACTATAAGTTTTGCAATTAGTATGTACTATGCTGTTCTTGATAATGTATGTGGTAGCCTACAGGAAGTAACAGGCACACAATGATCTTATTCATAAACTGAATAGAACAAAGAGAAATTAACTGTCTGGTTATCATTCTGTTAGTCATCCAAGTGGTCTACCTGCAGGCTATGCTCCACTTACAAGACATCGCCAAGAGTTGGTTAACAACTCAACTTTTATGAGGTATTTACAGCCTCTGGTTGAACATAGCTATCCTATTCATTCATTCTTCTTGATTCCAGAGAATTGCTGATGGAATTACTATCACCATTTACACATTTACAGTGATTGGCAATCATACCATTGACGACTAGTTTTCTAAGTAGCTTGCTGTTGATCATCTGGTTCATTAGCAACTGTTATTGTGTCAGCATGCCTTGTGCATATGTCTGTAAATCTTATTTTTATAGGTGGGAATTCCATTTTTGATTACTAAAATCTTATTCTTTCTCTCGGAGTTGATTTAATCAGCGGTAAGGTTGCCTCGGTTGTGCTTTTTATTCACAGATTTCTGAGTCAGTTTTGTTGTTTGTGTTTGTTGAACCAAGTTAGTTGTTGACAGGTGTGGGTTGTGTTGTTTCAAGTTGAATACCATTGTATTTGGTTGAGTATTATATTATTAGGGGGTCTAGTACTTTTCAAAAGCATTGGGTTATTATGTTTCATATCTCTGGATCTTGAGTTATATCAGCCTGTGTGACCAAGAATGTTATGGCTTGGGTTAGGGCTTCACTTCACAATGAAGCCATTAACTACATTCAAGATAATGGAAGAAAGTCTCATGACAGGAACCAAAAAAAGAGTACAAATACCAGAAAGGAAGATGCAATACCTGATCCAAATGACATGATTAATTTTCTCAATCATCATTGTTCACACAATCATGAGGAAGTGACATTGGGGATGCCTTCATGTCCTTGGGATGGTTGAGGGATGCCAAGATGTCTTTTGGCCACCCCCTCTACTGAATAGCCACCCCCTCTACTGAATAAAAAACTAGGGGATGTCTTGGGATGTTCTGTTTAACCAGCCAAGATGTTTGGGATGGGTTGCTGGGCCTTAGGGACGACTTGCTAGGGAACATTGATGTTATCTCTTTTTGTGCATGCATATCTCCTAGTTGCTTTCTTCTAAGTTTTGTCAAATCACTTCCGCTTCAAAATCAGGCACACCACGCTTTCTTTTGCATCAGCATTGACATTGGCATTCGAGTCGTCCATCCTTATATATGTTTTTGGAGTGAAAGAAGTTGTCACTAAGGGGTTTAGTCTACAATTTCCTCTTAATTCCACAAGTTAGTCTTAAGGAGGAATATTTGTGTAGTGGTTGTTTCTAGGACCCATGTACTTTAGACTTGGATTAGTTTCATTTTCCTAAGTTAATTTATTTCTATTTTCATGCATACAAAACATAAATGTGCATAGTGCTATGGACATTCATAACTTGAGTTAAAACATACTAGAGTAAGTTTAAGTTGTCACTTGTTCGTTTTGCAAGCAGTTTATTTCATTTTGTGTATGTACGTGTCCTAGTTTCTTTCTTCTAAGCTTAAGAAGGGGATTTTCTCTCTCTCTTAATTGCTCCTCTAAATAGAGTTTGGCAATGTACCTAATTCATGGGGGGTTCCAAAGTTGTACAATTATTCCATACTAAACATGATTAGTTAGTGTCTATATTTCATTTGTTGAATCTGTATTGTGTGGTGTGGAAGGTTATCTTTTTGGCACAGTTGATTATTGCTGAATATTACGGAGTTTATGTCAAATTTCATTAAAATTATTGTAAATTTTCATGCAAAAATTAGAAAAAGACATTTTTCCTAATGTTTTTCTTTAGTTCTAACTCTTGTAAATAAAGTATTAGTACTTTAGGAAATATTCATTGTAATTCAAATGTCATGTGTAAGAGACTTCTATGGGGAGTTTCCTAAATTTTTAGGGGTACTTCTGGGATTCATGTAGAGACTCTAGGAAGTGTCATTTTAAGTCTCTTGACATATGGGGACACCATTTTGGATATGGGGAATTAGTACCATGGGTCAGGTTACAAATTTCTGGGTAATTATGGTTATTATGAATCATGTAGTTGGTAGTCTGTTATGTGAGTCAGGTCATGTGTCTGAGATAAAATCATTGTTAATGCTAGTGTTTATTACTTTAGTAACTGTTGATTTCTGTTATTTTAGCATGTATTGGATTCCAATACAATTCAAATTCTTGGGTCTAATTATCTGGCTTCGTTTATCCACCTTGGGATGCTAGGATGATGTATTCTCCATTTCTAAATCAACAATAAAGGCAATAATTTTCATTTATCTCAATTTAAAGATTGTCATGTTCAAATTTTGCTGTTTTTTGAGTGTGAAATTGATGCACCTGAATTCCACTAACGGTTTTCCCTGAATATGACCTGTTGTTCATCCCAGACCCAAAGGCCTTTATATTGGAGGCTTGCTGATCTTACAAAGTATTGGGTCATTGGAGATTCAAAATAATTTATATATTTCTTTGAGCACATGTCCAAAGAGTAAGTTTGGATGTTTGTTGTCGTGAATCTTGATATTATCCTCTTAGGAAGACTGAGAAGTAAACCTAAAAGTTTAAAACTGTGCTTCAAATTTCTAACGTTCAATCAAGAAGTGCTTAGAAAATTATATCCCTTGCAACAGGGTGGAGTAGCCAGAGCATTTCTGAACAGCACATAATGATTAGGAATATTTCCTCAAATAACATTGGTTCTGGTTCAAATTCAAGCACTTCTCAACAGAGAGGCGAAAGCTTTGCTTTGTATTGAGAGGAAGCTTTGGGCCTTATTAAACCCTGAAAGTTGTCTGTACTCACGTAGAAGTTCGATCAGGGTTAAACAATCCTCTTATCATTAACTGATTGTGTTAAGATGTCTTTGTTGAAGTGTTTTTAGACAATAAATAAAATTTGGACTTTAAACTTAGTTGGGAAGTTACTTTGTCTGATTTTGACAACTAGCAATGGGTGTTTTTCTTTTTTGTATTCCTATTCTCATTATTGAATTTTACAGGTCCTTCTCACAGATGGCTGAACATGGAGAGTAATAGACATAAGGCATGGGACACAGGCGGTATCTTCTTAGCAGCTGTAAATGTTCTTTGTCAAAATGACACGATAGGTAGACATGAGAGATACAATGTAATCGATAAATTGAAATTCATTAAGCAGAGGTATTGAGCTTTCTCAATGCAGCCTTTTTTGTGTATATTTATTCCATTTATGCGGATAGTTATGAATATATAATTTCAATCATTGATTGGTCTTTTGTGTATGGTTGACAGATTTCCAAATCTCCAAGTTTTGGGTATTCAGCATGGATTTTCATTTGGATTTCCACATAATGATAATCAAATAAACAACACTATTTTGAAGGAATACATCACATTTCCTGTGCTTGTGTCTTCCATGGATTTTAGCAAGGTTAGCTATATGAGAAAATTACAGCTGTTCTAGCTTCCATTCAGTTTATTTGTTTTATAGAAACTCTGTATTGTAGATTTACATAGCTTATAATTCCAATTCATGAACTAGTGTTTATTAAGTTAATTTTTTTCAAAAATTTTACTTTTGGGTTCTATTTCTATGACATGCTTCATTTTATACCATCTTTGAACATTTCATAAGAAGTCCTTCCATGAAATGCACCCTTTTATATATGGAAGGAGGATTTTCTTGCCTTAGAATGTGAGCTCTTGTCAAGGGAGCTGTCAAATGATTCGGACTTGATGCCGATAGAATCTTTGGTTCTCTTTGAATGTAGGACTCAAAAGGTCCAACCTCTTAGTCATGGATACATCCCCTTGTTTTCTTTCAATTAAGATCCCTTATTTTAGTTTTATATCTGCTGATTTTAACTCTGGCAATGTGTAATATACCTTTTTGATATTTTAACAAGTTCTGAATTTCTTATGATTTTTTTGGCAGTACTGTAATGTTAACAAAGTCTTAAATAGCAGCACACAATACTGATATCATAAAATCTTCTAAATTGAACTGAAAACTTACTTCTAATGAACTAAAATCCTACAAAATGCTGGTGATAGTTACAATCTTTGATACTACAGAAACCATTTCAATATTCAGAATATTTAAATGACAATAAAATCACAAATATGCTGCAGATTACTGACAAGTCCGGTGATTGATGCTTTACACCAAGTATGGATGTATGATCACTCGTAAAAGAGGTACAACAACAGTTTTGAGTTTAGATCTCAATGCTTTGAATATGCTATGGCCCCACAAGACAACGTACAGCAGCCCATAACAAATATTTCACAATAACAAAGTCATACCTACTTGTTGACTTACTATGGAAGCCAACTGAACAATATTTATCACCCAAATATGTACAGTGGATAGGAACAAAGATACCCAATTTAATTTAAGTGGCAGCCTCCAATACTTGTGTGGCAGTCAAAGCAGGCAATATACCAATGTAAAATAAGTATGGTGGCCAATCCACACAAATATATCAATAAAAAAAGTGGTGCAGCTCTCTTTAGTAGTAGTATGACACCCTCAAACTTAGTACAGTAGGATCACAATGGAAAATATAAATTGTTTTGCTATGAACAACAAATAAGCTGAAATATTATGATATTACCTTGAAATCTTTAAATATGAAATCTTCAATCACATTGGATTCTTCAATCAGCGAACTAACACTAGAATCAATTGCAATCTTTCAGCACAACCACGATCCTTGAATAGAATCACCTCAAGTGGACAAGAGGGTTTTCATCCTGTCAATTCTCTACACCAAAGAGATTTTGTCCTCAGGTGTGGGGCGTGGAGATGGACAAAAATACTCAATCTCTGTAAAAGGGTTTAATAACAATAACAATGGATAATCTCTCTTGTGCCCAACTCTTCCCTTTATATTAACCTTTTTAATTTGAGTTTCCTTTTCTCTACCTAACATTCCTTCCGAAGGTGTTAAAAAATAATTTTACTAAAATATTACATTAGGGATACATTAATAAAATAATAACACATAAGTTGTCATTTTTACAATGTCATAAAATCACCGGGACAACCTAAAATATATTATTAAATTGTTTCCCTAACTTAATTCCTTTGTCTATAGAAAAAAACAGGCTATGGGCCTACCAAATATTTTAATTCTGAAAAGGGGGCATGACATGGTGGATTTTCTATTTGATCCCCTATTGGATTTGAAACTTTCTTCCTACCTATTGAGAATTGCAATGGCCAATTTTTACTAAGGACATTAGTACGATAAAACAGGTTGAACAAATTTTTGATGTTCACAAATACAACATGAGCAGTGGTGCAATATACACACATACACACAAGTGTCATTGTCTCCACAACGACACTGGCACAAGTACCCAAACACACATAGAAGAGACATGGAAGTGGCGCACATGAACATAGACTGTTATTTTAACAAGTGGAAAGCATCTCAAAGTAGTATGCTCTCCAAAACAAAAGCATCAACATGAGATTCACACAAGTTGAGAGTTGTCTCCAACTCGACCTACCTGATAGGACACACAACACTGTTAATTTTAGTGATCAGATTAACATGCACAGAAATTAATTCAAAACTTGACACAAAACACAGCAGATACCCTGGGAAAACCACCCTCTTGAGGGAGAAAAACCCAGCCAATAATATCTCTTATATTATTGAGTCTTCAAAATGAATGATACATATACAATAGGCCACTCAAAAAAGGCCAGCACACAGCATCACAGACTGATGCGAATACAGACTGAATGAATACAACTCTCTAATGATTATCTCAGCCTTCTATATAAATCTCAGATCGCTCTTGAATGGATACGCATATGATGAACTTTGAACTGTATGAGAATGAACTGAAGTGCGAATGAATGGGATGGTCATTTGTGAACAAATGAAGTCATATATATATATATATATCAAATGATAGAAGAGATGCAACTCTTCAAGAACAAAGTCGGCTGACATAGAGATATTATAAAATGCAATAACAAGAGGTCGACCTCTCATAGAAACATGTGCTTCTTCACAAGTCTTCAAGTCGGCCTCCAATAATGCCTTTTCATTTGGATGCAACCAATGAGAAGAAAGTCGACACATATATGAACTCGTGCCAATTAAGAATATGAGCTCTATAAATTAAATAGCTCTCAAGCTATTATTTAATTTATTCAATCAAGAACAAATAATGTGCTGGAAGAATACGACTGAAGTTGAATATAAACATCAACACTCCCTCTCAGCTAGGGAGGATACTTCCAGCTGTACAAGACAAGTCACCTCATCATGATGTCTATCACTATGGCTACAACCATGAGTGAAAAGAAGAATATCACCTCATCGTGATATTAGATATCGCCTCAACACGATATCAACCATAATGGCTACAACCATACTATGGTGTGTACAAGTGTTCATCACTTGCGTGATGTTTTCACCTCAACATGACTTTCACCATGGCTCTCCCAGAGGGTGAAACACAAGTACAAAATATGTCATGAAGTCACACACATGACATCCACCATGACTCTCTCAGAGGGTGGAAACAAGGGCTTTCACCCCAAATCTCAAAGAGAAATGCATTAACAAGGGCTTGCACCTCAAATTCCTTCGTCTCAGAGGAAAATGCATTAACAAGGGATTTCACCTCGAACTTCTCTCACAGAGAAGAACTCATTAAACAAGGCTCACTGATATTGAGACTCTTTCTTCAAGGCTGAATTCTCCACCATACCAAGCTTATCTCGAAAGCACACAAACTTTATCCTGGAGAGAGGCTTGGTGAGAATGTCTGCCGTCTGCTCATTAGTGTTGATATACCTCAATTGTATAGCCTTCCATAGTACCATATCTCTAATATAGTGGTACTTGATCTCAACATGCTTGGTTCTGTCATGGAACACAGGATTGACAGAAAGCTTCACGCAACTCTGATTATCACAATGAATGATAGTAGGCTCCATTGATTGTCCAAACAATCCTGTAAGGAGCTTACGAAGCCACACTGCTTCCCAAGTTGCCATACAAGCTGCAATATATTTTGCCTCTACTGTACTCAATGCTACAGATGACTTCTTCCTGCTGCACCAGGATATCATAGCAGAACCCAAACTGAAGCAACAACCAGAGGTGCTTTTCCGATCTGTGACACACCCTACCCAATCAGAATCAGTATAACCATGTAACTCCAAGTCTGCATCTGAAGAATACCTCAACCCATATCCAACTGTGCCACGTAAGTATCTCAGGATATGTTTAGCTGCAACAAGATGTATCTGTCTCAGTTCACACATGAACTGGTTGCACTCACTGCATAACAAATATCAGGTCTAGTGTTAACTAGATACATCAAGGACCCAATCAGTTGTTTGTACAATGTAGGATCCACTAAGTCTGAACTAGCTGTAGCCTCCGTTAATTTATGTAGGTTGGTCTCCATAGGTGTAGACATGGATTTACAATCCATCATGCCAAATCTCTTAAGTATATCAATGGTGTACTTCCCTTGACTTAGAGTCATCTCATCTGGTTTTTGCCAGACTTCTAAGCCAAGGAAGTAATGCATGAGCCCAAGGTCCTTCATTTCAAATTCAGAAGTCAACTCCTTCTTGCACTCGAGAATTAGGTGATCTTCTCTAGTAAGAATCAAGTCATCAACATATAAGACCAAAATTAATGCATCACCATTGATTACCTTGAAGTAGAGGTTTGAGTCAGCATCATTCTTTAAGAAGCCCAAACTTGACAGGTACTGATCAATCCTTTTGTACCATGCACAAGGAGCCTGCTTAAGACCATACAAGGCCTTCTTCAGCTTGCAAACATGAGACTCCTTCCCATGAACCTCAAATCCATCAGGTTGCTCGATATAAAATTCTTCCTCGATCACACCATTGAGAAAAGTTGTCTTCACATCCATCTGATGAATCTTCCATCCTCTGGATGCAGCAATGGCAATGATGGTTCTGATAGAAGTATAGCGAGCAACAGGAGCAAATGTTTCTTCATAATCAACTCCCTCTTTCTGTGAAAACCCACGAGCCACGAATCTTGCCTTGTACTTCTCAATGCTCCCATCTGCAGCATGCTTGATTTTGAAGAGTCATTTCGAAGATACCACTAATTTTCCCTCGGGTTTAGGAACAATGTCCCAAACATCGTTCTTGAGAATTGACTGATACTCTTTTGCCATAGCATCGCTCCAAACCTACTGACTAGATGCTTCCTCAACACAATAATCTGACTCATCAAGGCAACATGATTGGAGAACTTATGTGGCCTTTTACTTTCCCTGAATGTGCCTCTAGGAGCTCTTGCATAGTACGCCTGGCCCAGGGGTCTCTTTCTCCCAATTACAATGTCGGTAGGCCCATCAGTAGGTTCCAAGGGTTCAATAGGATCAATATCTTCTTTCGGTTCTGAAGTCTCCCTTTGAGTCTCAGGAATATGGTCAACTTCCATATCCTGAGGAGACTCTTCATTATCGATCTCCATATGAATGCCCCTGGATCTGCAGAATGCAACATCTTCCTCGAATGTGACATCCCTACTAATCTCGATCAACTTCTGTCCTGGAATGTATATCTTGTAGGCTTTTGATGTCTCACTGTAGCCCACAAATATTCCCTTCTTGCTAGAAGGGCTCCAGCTTGGTTCTCTTTTCCTTTGGAACATGAACATAAACAGGACATCCAAAGATCCTCAAGTGACTGACTTCAGGCTTCTTCCTTGTGAAGGCTTCTTCCGGAGTCATGTTCTCCAAGACCTTGTGAGGACTTCTGTTTTGAACATACACAGCCGTCCTAGAAGTTTCTGCCCATAAGAAAGTTTGCAAGTCTTGGTCATGGATCATGGCCTTCGTTGCTTCCACGATCGTCCTGTTCTTTCTTTCTGCAACACCATTCTGTTGAGGATTATAGGGGATACAGAACTCCCTCTTAATCCCTGCATCAATACAAAAATCTCGAAAGCAGCTAGAGGTGTATTCTCCTCCATTGTCAGATCTGAGGACCTTAATTCTTTTACCAGAAAGATTCTCTACCAAAGCTTTGAACTCTTTAAACCTTCCTAACACTTCCTCAGATTCTTTAGATTTCAAAAAATAAATCCAAGTCTTCCTAGAGTGGTCATCAATAAACATAACATAATACAAGAATCCACTTGAATACGGAATAGACACAGGACCACATAAATCAGAATGAATGAGATCTAAAATACTCTTAGATCTATTTTCTCTACTATGAAAAGGAGCTTTTACATTCTTACCCAAAGCGCAACCCTTGCAAGTACCTTCGTGCTCTTGGTTGAACTTAGGAAGACCCGTTACCATCTTCTCCATGATAGGTAAGGCTCAGAAGTGTAGGTGAGCCAATCTTCGATGCCAAAGATCACAAAGACTTGAAGAATCATGGACCAACGCTTGTAGAGGACGCATGCAAAGCTTGTAAAGACTTTCATGTCTAACTCCAATTACTTGAGCATCCTTGAAGCTAGAATTCTCCATCCACACAAGTACTTCGCCTTTGGAGAAGGCATCTTGATATCCTTTATCTTCTAGGGCTGAAATTGAAATGAGATTACGCTTGATTCCTGGAACATAAAGAACATTACTCAATTGAAGTGTGATGCCGGAATCCAAATGAAGTGTAGAGGTCCCAATCCCTTTCATGGAGTAGCTAGCAGCATCTCCAATGATGACTTGTTCGGATGAATCTCTCCACCAAGCTTGATAAGTGCTCCTTGAAACTAGTGATGTGTCGAGAAGCACCACTGTTGATTAGCCAAGTGTTGGTGTCAGTGGGTACATTGCTTGACAATGTTGAACAAAAAAATATTCACATGTATCCTTCTGTGGAGAAGCATCATCAACATCTGCAACAGTGGCCTGTTGCTTAGGTCTAGTTGGACAATGCTTAGCAAAGTGGCCAAACTTATCACACCTAAAGCATTGAATCTTGGACAAGTCTCTCTTTTTCTTGGAAGGGGGAGCACCATCATTTCCCTTATCTCGATTCCTCTTGAAGAATCCCTTCTTTCCATCCTTGCCCTTCTTCTTCGAAGCTTGGGAGGCGAGAACATGAATCTCTTCATTAGATGAACCTTGACCAACGCCTCTAGCCATCAATCTTGACTCTTCTTGAATGCAATCAGCCCTCAAGCGATCGAACTTCGGAAGTTTGGATGTTGCACTAATTCCTTGAATGTATGATTCCCATGATAATGGAAGACCATTGAGAGCAAGCATCGTTAGATCTTTATCATCAACTACATGACCAATTGTAGAGAGTTGATCTTTCAATTCTGAAATCCTCATGAAGTAGGCAATCACTGTTTCTCCTTTTGCCATCTTCACATGATGTAGTTGTTGCTTCAGTGCAAGAGCGCGGCTGGTGTTGTTGATTTCGTACATTTCCTCCAATGTCTTTAACATCTCCCTTGCAGTCTTCAACTTGGAGACAATTGGAACAATGTGACCCTTGACGAAATCAACCAACAACTTCTTCGCTTTGATGTCTTTCTTCTTCCATTGCAACTTCTCTTCTTCCTCTTTAGGTTCGGGAACTTTGGTCTCCACAAACTTTGCCAAATCATTCTCCTCCAATGTGAGCATGGTTCTAAACCTCCATGAAGTGTAGTTTGATGCTCCCTCAAGTCTATCTTCGATCTTCAATCCGTTCACCATCTTGATTGATGTAGAGATAGACAAAGAATTAAGATGAAGAGAAAAGAGTGTCGCTGTAAATCTGATCACGATCTTCTCAAACCCGCTCTGATACCATGTTAATTTTAGTGATCAGATTAACATGCACAGAAATTAATTCAAAACTTGACACAAAACACAACAGATACCCTGGGAAAACCCTCCTCTTGAGGGAGAAAAACCCAACCAATAATATCTCTTATATTATTGAGTCTTCAAAATGAATGATACATATACAATAGGCCACTCAAAAAAGGCCAGCACACAGCATCACAGACTGATGCGAATACAGATTGAATGAATACAACTCTCTAATGATTATCTTAGCCTTCTATATAAATCTCAGATCGCTCTTGAATGGATACGCATATGATGAACTTTGAATTGTATGAGAATGAACTGAAGTGCGAATGAATGGGATGGTCATTTGTGAACAAATGAAGTCATATATATATCAAATGATAGAAGAGATGCAACTCTTCAAGAACAAAGTCGGCTGACATAGAGATATTATAAAATGCAATAACAAGAGGTCGGCCTCTCATAGAAACATGTGCTTCTTCACAAGTCTTCAAGTCGGCCTCCAATAATGCCTTTTCATTTGGATGCAACCAATGAGAAGAAAGTCGGCACATATATGAACTTGTGCCAATTAAGAATATGAGCTCTATAAATTAAATAGCTCTCAAGCTATTATTTAATTTATTCAATCAAGAACAAATAATGTGCTGGAAGAATACGACTGAAGCTGAATATAAAAATCAACAAACACAATGGAGTACAAGGTCACATAACAACAAAAGACAACACATAGGAGGCACCAACGGTTTATCCCTTAGATTCATCAAGTGTAGTGAAGAGGTGAGTTAGATTCAATAAGAAGGAAGATGCAATCCATTTCCATCCTTAGCACTTTCACAAGAATCTGTACAATGTTCACTACTTAATTGGGTTCAAACTTCAAATACTACATTCAATTACTCATTACAACATAAACAATTGATGTAAACAAATGAAAACAATATCTATCCTTTTCTAACATCATAAAATAGAATAAAGCCTCTGCTCAATTCATTAATTAATCCAATTAATTCCTTCAGCAATACATATGATGCATATAAAGTAAAGGATGACTAAATAGAGAGTCATTTCAAACACCATGAACAGATTCTCAAAACCTTCGCAACACCCAAAACATAGCTAAAATAATCTTAAGATCTTTCCAATGATGCAGAGAAAATTGATCCAACATGCATATTGAAGTTTTACACAAAAATCTTCCTAAAAAGAATATCATAAAACATTTTGAAAATTGATCATAGAAATATGAAGACAAAATTGCAAGAAAGAATCCTAGAAAAATCCACCTGAAAGTTCTATGACCATGATGCTTTCATGATAGGGTGGACGCTTCCTCATTCTCTCAGTTGCTACCACAACTTTGGTAAAAACTTGTTAAAGTCATGTTTTGTAAAGATGGAATTTTATACATGGATGCTTAACATGATTCCCAAGTGTAATGTCCCCTTTTGGGAATTACCCTAAATCTTGCCCTAGAATCCAAAATTTCATTAAAATAAGAATTGTAATATAGCTAGAGATATAACTAACCAGTTAAATGCCTTTTAACAAGATAAATCCGGATTTAGGTCTTGCAATCATATCAGGTAATATTGCATATGTATATATAATTCATCAATCCGATTATTTCTATTAGGGTTAATAATCACACATATGAGTACAAATAGGTACAATCATCATAACTCATTAGATAAGCCATGTTAGATCTATACTTATTTTTAGTATTCAATCACAATAGGTTTGAATGAGGGAGAATGATAGGTTGGCCCGAAGCAAACCCCACAGTAAGCCCAAGAGTGGACACTCACCCTCTTGGCCCCAAGTGGCAGGCACGTTGGACATCCAGCATGGGGTAGTCTACCTAGTGGGGTGCTTGTATCTGCCTTCCCTATTCATATCTTCTTACTCATCCTCTTATGACTTGTGATTTCTTTGACAATCAACCATCATAGAGGTTGGAAAGGAAACTGCAATAGGGTGCCCGAAAATCCTCCTATCTAAGCCCAAGAGCGGATGCTCACCCTCTTGGCCACAAGTGGCAGGTACATTGGACATCTAGCATGTGGTGGTCTACTTAGATGGTGATCTCGTATCTGTTCCCCTTCCTTGCATTTCCTCTTCGCCTCCACATGATTGCTTGCCTGGTTATTAATGATTTAGAATATGGGTTTCATATTATCACACCACAATTATTGATTCTGCCTTCATACTCAGATTAAAGAATCATAATTACTTATAAGACTCAGTAATTGTTGCAAGCATCATTATTGCATAATCGTGAATAATATATATATATAGTTATTCCTGATTGATTTTCCAGTAATCATTTAATATGAACTTATTTATATACATGTAATGATATTCCATCATATATATAATTATTTCTGATTGATTTTCCAGTAATCATTTAATATGAACTTATTTATATACATGTAAGGATATTCCATCTTCTGATTATATCTGTTGCAATACTCAGAAATACATTCCAGATTTCTTACTTATTTTCCCTCCATGATCTATTCTTTTATTCAGACTTCTCCTTCATTTCTATCCCTTTGATTCTCTCTTCAATAAATCTGCTGTTCTCCCTTTTTATATCTATTTCGTGCCTCTTCACAAAGGAGGCGATTATTCACAAGAAGTCGGCCATAATAATCGCCGCACTTTGTTAATTGTTGTCTTAAATTTAAATTATAATCGCCGCACTTTGTTAATTTTCGTTGCCACTCCCCATCATTGGATCGATGTCCTTAGGCTATTTCATAAGTACCATTTATGCCTTGACTAAAGGAGGTTGGCCATAATAATATATTAATTAGATTTAATTTCTATTTTAAGGTAGTGCTAAAACAATAAGGTCGGCCATCATATAGCAAGGGTGTAAGGGGATTTGAGCGCTGGTATATTTATTCAACAGGAGCAAAAATAGGACATCATAGTCCACCCTGCCCAAGATTGCTTGCCCTCAAGCAATCACCAACTAAGAAGTTAACAAGATCCCACATCAACCTTGTAGATTTGTAATTCTCAAACATTGTTCTCTTTTTTTTTGAGATGATAATAGTTTTTGCGTTGACACTTTGGAATAGTTAGGAACTGAAACTTTATAGTCAGGGATGGCTGCAAGTTTCTTATTTTCTCTCCAAGGTCCTTTGAGCTCTTTGGCTAAGTTGCATCCACTATCTTTTGTCCCTTAGGCTAGTAGGAACAATGCTTTGATACCAATTGTAATGTCCCCTTTTGGGAATTACCCTAAATCTTGCCCTAGAATCCCAAATTTCATTAAAATAAGTATTGTAATTTAGCTAGAGATATAACATACCAATTAAATGCCTTTTAACAAGATAAATCCGGATTTAGGTCCTGCAATCATATCAGGCAATATTGCATATGTATATATAATTCATAAATCCGATTATTTCTCTTAGGGTTAATAATCGCACATATGAGTACAAATAGGTACAATCATCATAAGTCATTAGACAAGCCATGTTACATCTATACTTATTTTTAGTATTCAATCACAATAGGTTCAAATGAGGGAGAATGATAGGTTGGCCCAAAGCAAACCCCACACTAAGCCCAAGAGCGGACACTCACTCTCTTGGCCCCAAGTGGCAGGCACATTGGACATCCAACATGGGGTAGTCTACCTAGTGGGGTGCTTGTATTTGCCTTCCCTATTCATATCTTCTTACTCATCCTCTTATGACTTGTGATTTCTCCGACAATCAACCATCATAGAGGTTGGAAAGTAAACCACAATAGGGTGCCCGAAAATACTCCTATCTAAGCCCAAGAGCGGACACTCACCCTCTTGGTCACAAGTGGCGGGCACATTGGACATCCAACATGTGGTGGTCTACTTAGATGGTGATCTCGTATCTATTCCCCTTGTTGTTTTTTATGATCGGATTATGTAAGCAGAATTTAACTCAAAAATCAGACACATAAACACAGAAAAATACCCTGGGAAATCCCTCCTCTTGAGGGAGAAAAACCCAGCAACAAAGATCTCACTTATATATATAAAAGATGGCAATAAATCTCTTTACAATGAGGCCACACTCAAGGCCTAAATTCTGCACCAACTCAAGATGCAATCACAAATAATAATCTGCACTTCCTAGTTCTTCAAATCTGCCCTTGAAGAATTCACACTATTCTCTTGAAGAATTCGCACTTGTATGAAGGAAAGACTCGAACTTGCTTGATGATAAAATGGAGAGAAATGACCTTCTATATATATACATATTGATAGAGAGGTCGCACCTCTTCAAGAGCAAGTCGGCCACCAAGAGAAAATATAATTACAAATAATAAATGCTAATTACAAGGAAAGGTCGGCCTAAATTAAAATTACATTGTTGCCTAAGTGAAGCGCCTCTTCACTTTAATTATCACAATAAATGAATAGCCGTTAGGCTATATGAATTTATGCCTTGACTCGTGGCTGGAAGGATGAGCCCGAAGCTGCTATAACATCAACAGATACATCATTGTGTTACTGTGATTTTATTGCATATAAGTTTTGTAAACTATTCTAGATTGTATTTTTTGTTCATTTCTCCTTTTAAATTAGTATTGGAAGCACTTTTGGACCTTTGCTTCCTTTCACCCTTTACATAAGTTAGAAATCCTAACTCAAGCAATTAGATTTAACCCAACCCCAACCGAAAAGGTTAACTCTAAAATCTAATTAAATTAAATAATAGCAATAAATGTCAAAAAGGATGAAAAATAAATCTCAAGATGCTTTCACTTAAATAGAAACTGAATTTCTAATTTAAGAACTCAAAATAAAAATAAAATCACTGAAGGGACTTAAATCCCAAAATTCATTAAAAGTGAATTAACTAAAAAAGAACATACTTTCCGACCTTCTCCAAGAAGTGTAGAAATCACCCAAAACTCATAGAGATCAAACCAACCGTGGAGACACATGTAAACACACTCACTAGTACCATAGGGACTAGGCAAACTGGTCAACACACACATAGAGGTTTCAAACTTCCATATAGTAAAGTGAGATGGTAAGTGATAAACATGATATTCTCCTTCTCGTACCTTCCATTGACCATACACCTGTATAAGTCTTGCACACTCAATGTGAACCTCAAATCCAATAACGAAGATCATTGCCAAAACAAGATTAAGCTTGTATGTAAACAAGTTCTCATAAATGGAAAACAAGGTACATATAACACATCAAAACATGACAATCACATGTATCATCTCTGTGTTGATTTTCAGATCAGAAATGTAAATAAGCAGAGAATACAACATAGAGAACAATGAACACCGAATTTACCTTGGGAAAACCCTCCTACTCGAGGGAGAAAAACCCAGCAAGATATTCTCTTATAAATCAGAATAAATAAGTGCAGAAATAGCACTCAAAGTCAGGTCCTAGAAAGGCCGAATCTCATTCAATGAATCTGCACTTGAAGATAGTGCGATTTCCTTGAATACACAAATATTAATCACTTCTCCTTGAAGTGAATCTGCTGCTCTTGAAGGTAGACCTGCTGCTGAAGGAATTCGAACTTGGAATGGATTGAATTGATGATTAAGGTGGAGATACGTTCTCCTTTATATAGCAAGCTAGGCCAGCTCTCTTCTAGGGCCGACCTAGCAATATAATATTTGTTTATAAAAACATGTTAGGCCGACC
The DNA here is from genome assembly GCA_007258455.2 of Sequoia sempervirens. Taxonomy (NCBI): domain Eukaryota; kingdom Viridiplantae; phylum Streptophyta; class Pinopsida; order Cupressales; family Cupressaceae; genus Sequoia; species Sequoia sempervirens. The sequence continues at coordinate 282,151,807 of VDFB02000008.1, read as the reverse complement.
TGCCTTTGTTTAATTTTGCTTAGGGAAATACCTCCCGCAGCTATAAAATACTAACACTCCCTCTTAGCTAGGGAGGTATTCTCAAATATCCTTGTCATGGAGTCTCTCAACATGACGTCCACAATCGCTACACCCAATTGTGGAAAACACAGCTCAGTCTTAGAGATGTGATCTGTACAAGGGCTTGCACCTCATATTTCTCAGTCTCAGAGAAATATACACTAGAAGGGCTTTCACCTCATATTTCTCCGTCTTAGAGAAATATATACTACAAGGGCTTTCACCTCATATTTCTCCGTCTCAGAGAAATATAAACTACAAGGGTTTTCACCTCATATTTCTCCGTCTCAGAGAAATATACACTACAAGGGCTTTCACCTCATATTTCTCTGTCTCAGAGAAATATACATTACAACAGATCTTAATGATGCTGTGACTCCCTCTGGAGCTCCAAGTACCTGCATCAACCTTCTGACCTCCTCGTCCAAGATTGCCTGCAATGCTTGCCTTAGAGGAACGGTTTCCATCACACACCTCCGCCACTACTGACTTGCGAGAGCCCAGGACTGTCCTCCTTGACCTCATCCCAGATCACCCTATTCTGAATAGGTTTGCAGTGCTACCAATGTCAAAACAAAGTTGACTGCCTTGTGCAATTCCGTTCTCTGTAGCTAAAGAGGTCTTCCAAGGACTTAGCACCTAGCCTTGCAACACTGCAACCCACTTAGCTGACACCTTTCCTTCTTCTCAGTGAGTCACTCTAGTTCCTCGTGTCATAGGACTCCATCTTGCTGAACATAGAACTCCCTCTTGATCCTTGCCTCAATATAGAGATTACAAAAATCCTCTGGAAGTGAACTCCCCTCCATTGACGGATCTTAGAACCTTAGTCCGAGACTCTTCTCGGACATGTCATTGATTTACCCAACTCCCAAAGAATTGAAAACTGTTTTGCTTTCACAACTCTCAATCGAATAGCCATTAGCATGTCTTCTCCAATGATCTTTGATAGGAACCTCACTATTTTCCACAATTCTTTCTAGGGCTGCCAATAGTTGACCATGCAAGAACCATAGATTGCGGTTCCAAATCAGGAGGATAGGATTTCTGTCGTACTGTTGTTTAGTGTCTTCATCCTTCTCAATCTTCTTTGCTGATGCAAATTCTCCATCCAAGGCTGACCCAACCTTGTGCCCTAGAAAGATGACTCCAGTGGAGAATCATGAGAGTTATGTGCCACCAACTCAGTCCCATGGCTGCAAGCTATGTCTCCATGTTTGTTCATTTCTCCAGCCAGTATGACTTCCTCACAGGATGCCTCAAGCTCTTCCTCCCTTTGAATTCCTTATGCAATCTCTGATAATTAATCTATCATCATTTTTCTCCTTGATTCATCTTGCATTTTAAAGAGATTAGCGATAGTTCATAAAATCAAACTACCCCAATACAAATGAAACATGTAGTCGTCTAGCAAATATCATTAGATAGAACAATTAAAGGAATGATACATAATAGAACTTGTCTTTGTTGATTCAGTTGTAGCCATTTTTCTCCTCCTGACAACCATCATCTTCACCCGATGATGTTCCCTGTGTAACACTGACACATTTTAGAGAGATGGTCATTATCCATAAGGTGCTGCAAGTAGACATCCTCCATCATAGGCACAGTCCTTTGAAACTCTTGAAGTTGTATGAGGTAGAGGACTGCTTTCAAGTGCTCATCCTTTCCTTCGATCTTCATTTTCTCCTCCAAGTGATGTGGCCCACACATAGCTCGTTCATGCCTCCATGAATCAACTTCTTTAAAGTTTGCCCTTAGGTTTGCAATAATTCGCCTTCAAGATCTGCCTTTAGGTCTGCAATAATTCGCCTTCAAGATCTGCAATAATTCACCTTCAAGATCTGCCCTTAGGTCTGCTCCGAATGGGAATGATATTCAATGAAGAATGCTTAGACTAATCTGATCACATCTTCCTTAAACCCGCCCTGATACCATGTTGATTTTCAGATCAGAAATGTAAATAAGCAGGAAATACAACACAGAGAATAATGAACACCGAATTTACCCTGGGAAAACCCTCCTACTCGAGGGAGAAAAACCCAGCAAGATATTCTCTTATAAATCAGAATAAATAAGTGCAGAAATAGCACTCAAAAAATCAGGTCCTAGAAAGGCTGAATCTCATACAATGAATCTGCACTTGAAGATAGTGCGATTTCCTTGAATACACAAATATTAATCACTTCTCCTTGAAGCGAATGTGCTGCTCTTGAAGGTAGACCTGCTGCTGAAGGAATTTGAGCTTGGAATGGATTGAATTGATGATTAAGGTGGAGACACCTTCTCCTTTATATAGCAAGCTAGGCCAGCTCTCTTCTAGGGCCGACCTAGCAATATAATATTTGTTTATAAAAACATGTTAGGCCGACCTGCCTTTGTTTAATTTTGCTTAGGGAAATACCTCCCGCAGCTATAAAACACTAACACTTTGTCTACGTAACCATAATTATGATATAAAAGATAACACTAATCACAATTACTCTCATAACACAATGCGCAAGTGATACTCCAATCAAACTTATACAGCTCACAAAATGGCATCGTACTCGCGAAGCATGGTTCTCAACCATATACATCAATGTATGGATGCAAACTTTAACAATGATCTACACCAAGTATGGGTTAGTACATATGTAATTATAGACATTTCATTCCAGAAATCCAATGCAAATAAGTACAAGATAATCTATCTATCCAGTAAGTCCTGAATATATGCTAAGGCACAAACATCAAGAGAGAATTAGGACACTGCGGGAATGACACATGGATGGGGCCTTACAAGAACTATATTAATAATTTTCTAATACCAAATTATTTCGGTTGTTCCTCCTGTCTTCTTAAGTAAATTGTAATTAACTTGTTTCTTGGATTGCAAAGTTCAAACTAGAAAACTTTATTGTACAAATTATTTGACAACTTTGCAAGAATTTTGTTGCTATCGATTGAGGGTTTGAGACACATCTAGTTAAAATGAGACGCTGAAGTCTATTAAGAAGTTTGAGATGTTGTTTCCACTCAGGGAAGAGTCTAATTGCTGATCAACGTGTGTCAATTCATTTTGCTTATGTATCCAATACCAGATAGGCTCTAATACCAAAACGAGAGATTCTTGAGGAAGTCTGTCTAAATTATGAAGGATTGTTGAGCTACCATAGCTTTCTTATAGACGTGTATATATTTTTGGAATATGATTCTGATTTGTTTTGAACTTTTGCCTCTTCTTTTTGATCTCTACATGAAATATTTTGTTATTGGTGGTCTTATAATTATCAAAAAATTCTGTACTTGTGGGAATGCTATTTCCTTTCACAGTTTCTTACCCTTTGCTGTTGGTTTTTATACAACATTTTCTCTTTAGGTAGTAAATGGAGCATTCTTCTTGTTGTTTGAAGGTTTCAAGAACCCAATTTCTTATAGTCTGGATAATATGGAGATTGAAACCATGCTAACAGGTAGTGGCATCCATTTCATTTCTTATTCTTCATTTTTCATGGTTTGGAACTTCATTTTGAATAGGTAAAAGTTATTATTTACAATCCTATACACCAACCAATTTTTGTGTAATTTTGGTGCAGAAGTCTATGTACTTACCTTAAGATTTGAATAACAAGCACCACTAGTATTTTTAGATTAACACCTTGCTTTTATATGAAATGTAGAGCAAGTTGATCATTTATTTCTTATTTATTGAATGCACTTTTAAAGAATAATGGGATAGCTGCATGCATGGAAGCAACTTGATAATTTATCAATAATATTTGTCCTCTAAACACATTGATTTATAATCATAGGAGTCTTCTAGTTGAGTAGATGTAGCATCAATGTGGATTACTTAGACAAAACAAATACATTGACCAAGTTTTACATCAATGTAAAAAGAAGACTACTGCAAGGTTATTAGTTTTGTGCCTTAGACAAATGGGATTGCTTCAAAATACAATCATGCCATGTAGTGATTAAGGAAAATGGGGCATTCCTGTGTTGTTAGTTTTGTATCATAGTCTACTCATGCTAGTTGACTCAAATAGTTTTTCTTTTTCTTTTTCTGGAGGATTCTATATCATCCACAAGATCATTTTGCTAATTGATACAGGAGCATGAGCCTTAGGCTGAAACCTCTTCGATTGAGAGACAAGGATTGAGAGGTATCCATTCTGCCAAAGTCGCTTGAGGCACAATCCTACTCTCATCCCGTATGGTGTTGGGGCCTCGCTTTCAGCAAGACTTGATCCTTGGTGGACTTAGTTAGAACTATTCAACTTCACTAGTAGACAAAGGGCCTATTGACGATTCAAATGGTTATTAGCCCCTTTTCCATGGAAAGAAAATGGAATATTTGGACATTTATGTGAAATGTGCTTTAAATGCTTGTCTTAGGAAAAGAAAGATAAAGTGGGCCAATGCAAGCATACAAAACAAAATCTAAATAGGGATATAACCATTATTTGTAATCCAAACAAACAACCCAAGCAAGAAGTACATTCATTACTAAGACTTGAGCATTTGCTTATATTTTCTTACACTTTTGTAGGATTTCCTTTGGTGGCTATGGACCATAGCAGCAAAAATCGTTTGGGAAAAAAAACGAAAAACCAAAAGTATAAGATTTTTTGAAAAAATTGGGAAAAAATTGAGGAAAAATCGGATTTAAAAAAAAGCGTAAAAAATTGTAGAAAAAGAGAAACTATTTTTTTTTGAAATTTAAGGGTATTTCCATAGCATAGAGATATAGAGAGCAAATAAAATAAAGTTTAACACATGAAATGTAGAAAGTATGGATTTTTTTGTTTATATTCATATCTTTGATTAGATTGCATTGCACAAAGCATACTTCAAAGTGCATAAATAATAACTAGATGGTTACAGTTGATATAATTTCAATTACAATATAGTTTGTACAAAGCCAACCTATAAACTAAGTACAAAGTTTAAAAAAATCAAACGTAGCCAATGATTCTTGCTAAAACAAATAGAGCTATGTTAGAGGCTACAAGTCTTGATGATGAAGCTCCTAGTTCAGAGCTTCTCCTAAGTTGTTCAACCTCATGTTATCCAAGTTGGCCTCTAGGATCTCAAAATCCTCAAGCTCAAGAAAGTCATTAAAAAGACAGTTTTCCTTTGTTGAGTAGACATCAGAAATTGCAAAACGGGAATCAATTGGTTCATATTTGTGATTTAATAGTACTTGCAATTTCTAGAACAATGTCAAAGAGAACTATATCAAGAGTGTGAAAGGGAAATTATATGACAAAGGAAGCAAACACAAAGTTCAACTTAATAGGTTTTGAATCAAATAGCTCAAGATAGAGTAATAGAAAATGCTTTTGAAACAAAATCTTAAATCTCAAAAGACCATAAATGATATTGAAATGTTCTCATTGATAACTATTTTAGCAGATTTGTAAAAGAGTAAAGGGAGTGTTAAATATTTTTCCATTAGACAATAAAGACCAGCTAGTACAAAAGAAGAGAGCAACTATTTGAGCCACAACTTTAGCTATTACTATTCAAGTAAATTTTCCTTGATTTTGCGTATAAGTGGATGATGGATTTAAAAACACTGATGGGCTTTGAGTTGAAAATTTGAGAGATTATAGGTACAAGTTTCAATGGAAAATAAAAGCACGAGGAACATTCCCTTCCAATGGGCCAATTGCTGCTGAAACCTATTTGGATCGTTGAAGAGAAAATATATGAGGCTTGCTTCGAGAGGGATTAAGATAAGCCCATGAGACTAGGGCATGACTTCTCCCAAGGCATGTTTTAGTTTGCCTGGTACCTATTTAGCATGCATGGAATGCTACACAATATATGTCTAAAGCATTCATGCATTGCTATTGTACTCCTTGTAGGCCTTCTGACCCTCCATGTATGTGATGATCTTACTGGAATGTAGTTCCTGAACAAGCGTAGGGCATGATTTAAGCAACAAGTTTCACCAATTAACAAAGCATTAAGCTTGCAAAGTATATAGGAAATTTAAATATAACCAAAACAATCCTTCATTTTGATATAAACTATTGCTACAGTTTATTTTCTTCAGCACTACAGACTGATTTGTATCTTTCTAATAGGAACCATGTCATGTCCTTGAAACAATAACACTAAAATACGTGATATTGCAACACAAGTAAGTAAAATAAGATATCAAAATATAAGTATAAATAAATTAAAATTCAAATATCGCTATAATTATGATTATCATAGATAACATCATAACTATGAAACCATTACTATAATCGAATATGAAATCATATATTGCAAATTATGACCATTATAATATTTGAATATACAATATAAAATGGGAACATTACAGATATAGATATTGATAATACAAAATCAATATTGACAATTGAAGGGGCCTGAGGCCACCTGGGAATCGGTAATTCAAGTGTTTACTGGGAACTACCGTCTTCAAGAATACAAATATTCTCACTACCGCCTCTACCCATTTAGAGAAATAAATATCTAATATCCATAAGTTGAAAGCACTAAAGGAAAGATTAAATAATATTAATTTATTATTATTTTCTAGGGCTAAGGCCGAATGGAATGAATCTTAATGTGTTGGAAGCCGTTGATGATATTCATACCAACTAGTAACATCACCGCCATCACTTGTCCTTCGGTGGACTAACAATAGAGTTAAATATGATATCGATTTCCTTAATGCCCTTGACTCTTGATATTATCGCAACCTCCACACTTCGATATGAATACTCCATGTCTTCATGTTAATCAAGTGGCAGATTCAACAATCGTCTTTAAACTTGGAGGCGTATTCAAGGAATGATCGACTTGGTAGATATTATTGCGCTCGCACATAAATAGCGCCACGGTCAGCATGAGGAATGAGTAATGCTTCCCGAAGGCAGGGATATACCCGCACCAATGATAGTTACATGTTCAGAGAGATAAAACAGTTCCGATATCTGTCTTCCTCCAGCGTGATTATAATCTCAATGGGAGATGAGGGATCCTGGTAAAGGTTCCATCCTCCGCAATATGCATATCGGGTTCTTCCCCCAACGCCAGAATAACTACTGAATAGAGGAGCTGCAATATTACCAATAATCCGACTCAGAATGAGATGATCGTTATTGACATTGATTTCCACCATTAATCTTTTAGTGAATAATTCCTGAACATTATCCCTTAATCGATAGCCAAGATTGCATTAATTCATTGAAGACATTGTTGGGGGTGATATCAGCATACACACCCTCACCGCCATGGACATCACATCCATCACAATGATATGGAGCCGTGGGAAGTACTTACAGCTACACCAACCTCACATCACATAGATAGTGGAAGGGACGAGTTCATGCTAATGCACGAGTATCATCTCAGGTACGTGAGAGGGCTTCAGACATGAGGGATGTTGACAACATAGCAAATAGTGATTAGCCTTAAATAAGAGACATGCCTTTAAAAATAGGTTGCAATGAAAGGATGTGTCCTTAGGCCGATCGGGGGTATTAAGGGGAAGTGATTTCAAAGAAGAAAGGGGCATCAACCAAGTTTGGAAGTCTATATACCTCTACAAGCAGACCAAGCGTTCCTAGGGGACCAGTGATCATATAATAGAAGCTGCATTAATCAGTGCTAGATATAAGATATCCAGCCAAGACGCAAGTCACACAAGGAGGAGGAATTCAAATCAGAACAGTGGTTAATATAATCCTCTATTTGTCTCAAATCCACCTGCATACAGCTAGATAAGAAGATTGGAAATATATTGTGATATCTATCTCTCCTCTTTAAATCAATTGGTGTTTCAGGTTACATGTTGGAGATCCATAACGACAAGTTACCCATTCATACTTCGTTATAAAATTATGATCAGGCAATAGTATCCTTATATGACGTCAATATATATACCAGGATCAGCAATAAGGATTGTGATTGAAGACTTAAAGCCAAGATTTATCTTACTCAAAGCATTTAAAGGGTAAACTACGTTAAGCTGGTGATTCTAGGGCAAGATTTAGGGTTATCCCAAAAAGGGGAGATCTCACAAACCATTCCGCTTCCGATTCGACAATGTTTATATACTATTATGTATATACTTATGCTTCTCACTTGATTATACAATTGCCACTACCCTACACGCTTATCATTAAAACTTGATGGCTAGTGTCAAATTGAAGCTCAAAATTATCACACTTTGTTAGCATCTGGAAACTTGTCCCAACCTAACCTTGATACTCTAAACAACCACCGTGGTATTATTGTTGACAATTGAAATGTTAAAATTGTTTTGAATAGTCAGGATCACAAGAATTCAAAGAAAACAAACCTCTTTAGGTTGATATCAAGCCAATAGAGTTTCATTTCAGTTTAGTTTGTCTTTCTATATTTACTTTTGGCAAGTACTTTTATAAGGTTTAGATATGTTAAAAAAAAAAAGATAGAAGCCTTACTTAGTATTTATGATATTGTCTACTATTTCCCACCAACTTGTGTCTTTGGATTTATATACATGGAAAGCATTACTACGAGCCTAAGGCAAATGATAGTATTGTGGAATATAGAGAAAAAAGCAGCACATCTCTTAACCATTCCATGTTAATGTTCTTAACATCAAATGTAGAAGCATACCAAAGAATGTGTCTCTATTTTAATGTCCATAACATCTATTAGAAATATATGTCCATTCAAGGTTGAAGAGCACAAAGATATACTGAGAGGGGGGGAAGGGTAGGGAGGGGCGGGGTGAATCAGTATATCTACAAACTTTTACCCTTTACAACCTTTGTCAACTTCAAATTCTAACACAAATCAACTATGCAAGAATATCTCAATATAAACAAGTTGACACCAAGATTTTACGTGGATACCCTTAGGGGATAAAACCACGGTACAAATAATATACTTTATGAATTATATATAAGCTTTACAATGAGTGTAGGCACCAACCTACTTGAATCACCAATTATGTAGTTTAGTAGGCACCAACCTACAAAGAGCACCGACCCTTAATTCTGATTTAGTAGGCACCAACCTACAAGGAGCACCAACCCCTAATGTTCGTAGGCACCAACCTGCCGGAGGCTCCAACCCCCACTTGCCAAGCACCAACTTAGCAAGAATAATAGCTTCAAGAATAGTGTTCCACCTTCAATGTTGTTTCTTCAACGGATGATGGACAATTCTGCTCAAACACTCTTCTTACAAATCTGGTATAATCAAATATTCCTCCTCACAAACTATGTCTGCTTAAACTGATGACAAACTTTCTCTATGCCTTCATCAAGATCTTCTTGTTTCACAAACTTGATGCAATCATATATATCTTCCTCTTATTCCAGCCCTTTGTTAAATATGCTCATACAAATCTGCTCAACATGTAAATATATCTTTACAAAATTCTGTTCCTCAAATATCAAATCTGCATTTATTCTTTCATATATGCTTCATGTATCTCTTTCACTTATTTCACTCCATCAATCAATATACTTTTCTGAATCTCTATTGAATCTGGTTTTATATAAATCTCAAAACAGTCCAATTCTTGATAATGAATACAACCAATATAATCTCCTTATATGACCTTTTGTTCCTCAACACTCAGCATCCAATTGTGACTTGAAGATAAGACGTTTTTTCACACAGCCATTAATATTTTCTTGTGTTCAGATGATTTAACTTTTATTTTACACAAAACTCAGCACTCTCTACAACCTCACTTCAGATAATATTCATTTTATTCAACTCCGATTCAGATCATATCCTCTCTTTTTCATAAAAATGATATTCAATCAAAACCACACCTTATACCTTGAAACTTTACAATAATATAAGAATGACTCAATATCTGATATCCATTAAAATAATTGATTATTGATCAGATGCAATCGATCAATAATGAGCAAGTCAAACTCTAAAGGATTACATCTTCATTCCTCCACAAATGCATCACTTCATTGAATCTTAGTCTTTGACCTTAAATACAACAATCTTTGTTCATGTACCTTCTTGACATCAATGACGCAAATCTAGCAGCCTCTTATATGCCTTTGACATCAATGACAACATTTTCAACAAAGGTTGCCTACTTGCGATTTGCTTCAGCAACTTGATGAAATCTAACAAATATTTGATGGTGAACCACGTCCTAGTGGCCAGCGCTCAATTTTGTGCTAAAAATTAATGAAAAAACCTGATTAAATATTGATTTCACACAATTATGGTTTTATAATGGCTTGGTTGGGCAATTTTTTTTTGCGATTCTTACATTATTTTTTCACGATTTAAATCCTTAAAAATTGTTGAAAATCATCACTAATTAAATTGGGATTTTTTGGGGAAAAATCGTTTTGGCTGAAGATTTTTTAAAAATCAGGATTTGTGCCAATTTTTGAGGATTTATGCTTGGCTATGATAACATTTTACAGGGGTCAGAACATTAGATATGAGCATCGTAGGCAATTTTATTGGTTTTTAGCAATAACATTGAGCTTTGATGTAAAACATAGATTTTTAAATAAATTCTGTTTTGGTCTCTATACGAAACAATTTTTTCTACACAATCAATGTTGTGGGGACACTTATCTTTATCTTCATTAAGTACATTTTAAATCTATAGCTTATGGTTAGGAAAACGGTGAGCAGCATAAGGAGTAATCCATGCAGGCTAAATTCAAAACACAATTGTATAAGTTTGGAGTTAAGGTTTTCCTGGGTTTGGTATGGCTAGGTTCAACCATGCAATATATATTAAAATCATATAAAATTACACACAATTTGAAAAAAAATTGTAGAATTGAAAACACAATTGATAGTGATAAAAATAATTGATAATGTTAAATTTTAAATCAATACAAAATACAATCAATAATCTCCATATTGCTCTTCATTGAGAGCATCAAGGTCATCATTTGGTTTGTTTGAACCACAAGCAATCTCAGTGCCACTCTTACTAGCTACATCTCGTGTACAGACCTCATCATCCTCTAAAGGGACTATGACTAGATTTTGCAGTGTAGTCTCATCATCAATAATTATGTTTGTTGCATTTAATCAGTTTTTGGTGAGTTTAGCATCATTGCAGGCTGTGCACTTGTGAAGTTTTGGCAGTTTACAGGGAAAAAAGTTCTAAATGCTGCAGTCAGTACAAGGGTTTTAAAGTAATCATTGATTTTGCTGCTTCCTATTTCCTTGCTGTACTCCTCAGTCTGGTCGCAGCTTGGATAAGATTTTTACTGCAGAATCTAGCCGCCTTCCTTGTTATCTGGTTGTTGCATATAAATTGATGAAAATGAGGCTATACTGTACTCATGTGGGGCCGTATTTTTGGTGTGTATGATTATTCTATTTTCTGGGCATGAGTATGTTAGGATGGATCACTGGTACTTCTGATATAGTTTTGGACTGATAATGATTAACATTTTGCTGGCTGTGTGTATCAAATTATAAAGAATCTGGGTTGTTTTGTTGGTCATAAGCTACTTTGCAGCCTGCTGTTCTTTATCAGAAGAGCTATCTGGTATGTCTAATGCATGTTTAAACTATTGGCATTGTCTGAAGGCTGCCATAACAATTAGTTGGTGTGTTGGATGATTTCTTTCTAAGGCTGCAATCATTCATTAGCTGCTCCAGTTTCATTGAGTTCTTCCACACCTTACTTTGACCTGGCTGTACCATTTAAGATTAACCCTTTTAATTCTGGGTATTGGCATTTGAGATTCAAGTATATATATTTCAGTGGCTATTTACCAAAACAGCAGCAGGGTGTTGACATTTTCAGCATATTACATTTCACAAAGGTTTGATCATCTCATTCCGGGTAATAATTTGTGTGCTTCCAGTTTCTTGCCAACTGTATGATGGAATGCATTTTACATAATGATGGATAGATGATTGGTGTAATACCTAGATGTGATTATTCATTATTGTAGTGAAATAATTGATTTCATGTCATATTGTAATATTGGACGGTTTTCTGCTAGTAAGTTTGGTTATTTTATTATTGAAGATCTTGGACAGTTGTACCGCTGGATCCAGATTTCGATTGTAATTGATCCTAATCAGCTTGTTCACCGGATCTTATTTTGATTTTCAATAAATCTTCCACCTTGCATGGCGTGTATTGGAATTGTGTGAGTTAGTCTATCATTTTGGCATTGATGCAATCCGGCTTGCATTCAACTAGTTTGGGTTGATTGGGTTTTGCACTCACTATAAGTTATTTTGGCTTGATCGATTCTATGACTTTGCTTTTATTGTAAGTTGGCTGGCTGGTTGCCAACATTGTAGTCAATGTACATTGTCTATTATTATGTTTCGATAAAATTGATTATCCGACTATGTATTAATTGGTTGTCGGTTTTGGGTAGTTATAAGTGTTGGTTGGTTGATGGTTGTGTTGTTCCTTGCAACCATTAGGTCCTTTAGATAGATTATATATCATCAAGGACAGTAGTATGATCTAGTTGGATTGACTTTGATCCTTGACTAACCATCTCTCGTCTTCTTCTGTAATAATTTCATGTGTGAATAAAGATATATTTTACTTATGTTTTTGGTATGTATTGTCATCTCTATTATTAATTCATGTATTTATTTTATTAGATAGAGTAATAAACAATTGGCGTCATTGCCTTAAAGAAATTGGGTTAGATTTGAGAGATTGATGCCCTTAGACCCCAATAATGGCAAGAAGAGACCACAACGTGATCAAGATTAAGAGATTAGGGGATCTTTAAGGATCATCGAGAAAAGGGAACGAAGGAGAAGATTATGAGAAACATTTGAGAAAAATACAATTGTATGATTCCCAAGTCAGAGTTGAGAAGATAGTCAAGTTGAAAAGTGAAGACAACCTTCTCTAGATGAGGGAAGTGGGGAGACAGTCGCAGTCCTTCACAAAATTGTACAAGAGTAGCCTTCGAGGCATTGAAAGGTTGTCATTTGAAGGAGAAGTTGAGCCAACGGTGTATAAAAGAAAATTTGAAGGCGAAACAAGTGCGCGGAAGGCTGAAGTTGAGGGAAGAGTTGAGGATTCCTATGTGGCCAAGAGTGCGAGAGAAGCACCAAAACATTTGAATCTAAACTCCTTTGCAAGCAAATTGCAGATGCTAGGTTTGCATTAGAATAAAGTCATGGTAAGCCTAGTGGAGAAAAGAAAAAGTTCTCCAAGTTTATAGACAATGGATTCGAGGATCTTGTTAGGCACTGTAAAACTTGTGAAACAATTTGGACAACAAATGGGCAAGATGATAAAGCAATTTGGCTACGATATTTTCCATCCACCTTGCAAGGTGTAGTGATTGTGTAGTATATAAAAAAAAAATTGACCAACCCTCTCAAAGCACATGGGAGAGATTAAATAAGGCCTTCGAACAAGAGTTTAAATTGCTTCACGATGATAATGAAATAGTAGAAAAAAATTACAATACAAAACAAGGTAAGCACGAAAATGCATGGGCTTATAATCGTAGACTTAAAGAATTGCTTGTTAATTTAGAAACAAAGCTAGCCAATGGTCTCAAGAAAAGATGGTTGACTGAAGGTGTACTTTTGTCATTAAGAAAAAAATGAAGGCAATACCACCCTCTTCCTATTCAAAAGCCTACAATCGAGCAATGGACATAGAAAGTTAAGATAAAATGTCCTCGCACATCTCACAGCATGAGTTTCTAATTGATGAATCAAATCAACAATTAACTCGCTGCCCCAAACAATAATGTATGAGATGTTACTAAGAATTTCACTGTCTATCATCATTGAACTACCCATACCTAAATTTTGACCATACTGAATCAATCCCTTGCTTATTTGAGGTAGAAATTCAATCCAAATAAGAGATTGAGAGACCTGAAAATGAATAATCCAGCTTCCTAACAGATCTGAAATAAACATTCTAGGATTTGATTTTTGGAAAACCAACATCCAAGAAAGTGAGCAGCAGCTGCAACTTAAGAATTTCTCAACAAAATGAGCATAACTGCTCATGAACCAAGCTGGTGGCACCTTCAGCAGGGGTTCCCATGGCACCACAAACCAACTTCTGATCATATTTCCTTCCTAGAACACCAATTTATGATCAGAAATAAATAACCAATGACAGAAAAAAAAGGAGCCAGCAAACGTAAAATTGAAATTTTGACACTTATCTCTCCATTCAACCTTCTTTTTATGCTTTCCATTCTTCATAAGAATATACTTGAGATCCCAAATACTGATTTTCAATTGAAGACATTTCCCAACACATAAGCAAATGGTCACAACTACATTCTGAATATTATATGCTGGTTTATCCCCCATAAAATTTACAGTATTACCTTCTTGCCAAGTAATGCTAGGATCCCAAACTAACAGCCATGAAGAACCACTTCTCAAACGGAGAACTGCTCTCACACAAATCCTTTGATTTGCACGTTCCATATGAATTGATGCTTCTTGAAACTCCAAGAAATAATCAACTAACCTACATTTGTTGAATAAATAGAATCCAGAATCTTGTGACATGATTTGCCGGAAAAATTCCATGAATCCTTCATCAAATACAATTCTGAAATTAATCACTCTAAGAGAAGATGAAGATGTACTAAAATCTGACAAGAGCCTCATAAGTATCCTCATCAAATAATGAATAAAACCTTCATCAACATGCCAATCATCTCTTTGTTGATGAACAATAAGAATGTCTTCATTTCTTTGTGATCCATGAGTTACCATTTCTTGCTGAATGGTTGCACTAGGAGCATCAGTAGATTCAACTTCGTGCAACTCACGTATCAACTCTTCGATGCTGGAAGACAAACTCAAATTTCCTCCTTTAGTAATCTCTGAAGCAATTCCTTAATCATTTTCAAAAAGAGGATTTACATAAACCTTACTAGCACCTCCTTCATACAAGAGATTGTCAAAAGCCTGAAAACTTGAGAATTTGAATGCTTTGGTCTCTCAGGGCAGCATTCCAAATCATATGTTTCTTGTATTTGATCAAGCTCATCAAGAATTACTTGAAGCTCCTCTACTCTTCTTTTGTTTTCTTGCTCCCATGAATATTGAATAGCAGAAATTTGATTCTCTGCTTCAATTAGAGTCTCACGCACTTCTTGCAACTTTGCTTTGGTATGCTTGTTCCACTCCAATGCCTTGTCAGCAATTTCGACCACTTTGTCTTTGTCACGAATGATGTGCAAAAGACTAGATTTAATTTCCTCCAAGGAAAACTTAATGGACTTCATATCTTCAATTGAAATGCAACATACAACTTCTCCCCTAGGCACATCATAAATCAATTGTTCTACATGCCTATTAATTCTATCAAGATTTGACAAAATTTGAATTCCATTTCCAGCAGTCTGTGAACTTGAGCTGCAATCTTCATATGCTGGCTGAGATGATGTAGAACCACTTTGATGGATAAAGATTTCAAAAATGGTTTTTGCTATACTCCTCAACTTGTCTCGCATGTGATGAACACTCTTCATCATTCCATCCATAGTGCCTTCCAATTCCTTAGCTTTTTGCCTTAGCTTGATTTCAGGTGAAGAGAAATCTGCCTTATAACTACTAGAAGCTTCACCTTCCATGTTGTCTTCTACACATGATTCAAGGGAATTGATCAAATCAGCTTTGAAGTGGGAAGAGACTTCAACTTCCTCTTTCTTGTTCTCCTCCTTGACTTGACTTTTAAACCAACATTCTCTGGAATTGTGAAGAAGCAATTTGCTGGTTGAACACATATCTTCAACTAACCGAACTTCTACTTCATTTGGATTTGCACTTATGGCCTCTTCATGCATCTCTGTTTCAACTTTTGTTTCCAAAAGTTCTGTCTTTGAATCATCAACATGAGGCTTCTTAACACAAGTCAACTCACTGTTCTCCTTTGTAGAAAAGAAGAGTACCTCACTAGTCTTCAAGGCTTCCACTGACATATTACATTCTTCTACAGAATGCTTGGATGAGTGCAAATCCGTAGATACCCTTTGAACTTTTGCAATGTCTTCAAAGGGATTCCAACTTTCATCCTCCTCTTTAGCTTCGGAAATCTCCTCTTTGTTCACAACAGTCTTCTTCAAAAATGGTTTCAACTTATTTGCAAGTGATTGAAAATTTCTTTAACTAAGAAATCAGTAGTGGGAGAAATCTGCTCTTCACGTTCATAAGCATCCAAGAGAAGAGTTTGGACACTTTCAGGAAGACTATTAGCTTCTTTAATTGTAGAGATTAGAACATTCATGACAGCTGCAAGCATACTCTCTTCTTGCTCACTCCAGGTCGAGGTGAAGAGATAATTAAACAAGTGATAAATCTGATTCTCCATCTCCAATTCTATCAATAAAATGCAAGCACTAACTTCAGAAAATGTCCTTAAAACAACTGCTCTTCTTGAAAACAAGCTACTACCAGTTTCATTCAAATATTGAAAACTTTCCACTATCATATTTAATATGATTTTCATAGTTTCATCATCATAGGGCAACTCGGAATTACAATTCTTATTATCTCCATGAAACAAGAAGAAATCAGCAGCTTGGTTTCTTAGTTAGGATGCCCCAACCAATAGGGCTGATTCAAAAAATTCACTACAGGTGCTAATGCCAATTGCATTTTCTCTGAAGGTGATGGCTTCACTTGTCTCAAACATTGTTCTAACAAATGAAGAATGTTCCCTTCATTTTCCCTTGATTGAAACTCTTTGTCAAGTCTCTTTCTAGTTGTATATAGTGCCTCTGCTAGTTTCATCTCTTCGTCATTAGCCATGCCTAACTACCAACTTCTGGAAACCACAAGGAGCTGAACTAGAATCTGTTTTGACTTTCGGTGTAGTACCGGAGATCTCTGTCACTCATTTGCCTAAACATGAAGCATTGATCCGCAGGATGGCAGGATCTTCTGCTCTAATACCATTGAAATTTGCTCCTTCAATTTTTTTGCCAAGAATTTCACAAACAATCAACACTACGCCAAATGAATTAGCGTTAGCTCCAAAATTGAAATCCAAATTTAAAAGATCTCAACGCCAAGAATGCACACTCAATCCCAAGGAAGGAGAGGTGTTGTCACATGGCGGAGAAAACTAAGCAATAATTGAAATGAAACTACAATAGAATGGAGCTAGGCGGTGAACCAACCATGAAAGTTTTCCACACTTACACTAATTTTGTGGGGGGAAGAAATTACAAAACAAACTAATTCATCCGCTGCGGCAGACATCCACTCGTGAGTGGGAATTCATCACTTTTCAGTGGGTACAAAAGAGAGATTAACAAGTTCTTTTTCCACATTGGCGGTAAACCATCCAGGGGTTACAAATGTGAAAACTTAACACAAGTAAAGCAGTAAAGAAGGACTGAAATAGTACTATTGTTATTAGTCTTACAATGTAAAGAACTACTGCAAATTACAAGTGAATTACTATAGCTTCAAAGCTTAGTGAACATAGATGATCTCCCACTCAAAATCTCTCAATTCTTGAAGTTATGAACTGAAATCAAATTTTGAAATAAATCTGATATAAAATCTGCCAACTGAGTTTTCAAAACCAGCAATCAACAACATATCAAAAAGGACGAATCTCTTACCACACTTCACCCAACTTCAATGAGGCTGCAAAGTCTTCAATTCCAATGCTAGCCGACCAAATAACTTGAATTTAAACATTTCAAAGCAGCCACCAAAGGGAAAACTCGAGCTTCAATGTAGCTGCAATAGTTACTCTAAGCTTCTAAACTTAGATATGAATTGGAACTTCAAGAAACTGAACATAGAACAGAAAATGAAGGTCTGATATAAATTTTCAATAAACCCCAATTCAGACCAGCATGCTAAGACTCCATCGAATTGCTCATATCTTCATCTATGTCTCACCAAAATCAAATGAGACTGAAAAATAAACCTTCTCAAAGGCTAGGCGTCCATGAAAGAACAATTTCAAGACACATACAACGCTGAAATCTGCCCAACAAACCAATATAAGCTTCAAAGACAAGGGACGGCTTAGGAAAGAAGTTGACCTTGTCAAATAAAATGGATACTTGCTCAATAAATCTGCCAATGTACAAATTGAAGCGCCTCTAGCATAGGTTTCATTAGATCAAATACCCATAAGCAAATAAAATTCATACAAAGAGTTGCATATAAAAAATCACCTTCAACCATGAATGAACCAGCAAGCTCAAAAACTGAGAAACACATCAAATTCTCCAACAATGAAGCTCAATGTGCACTTCTGAATGAAGCACACTCTCAATCCACCATCTAGGGAACCATAGTTTTAGGCCTGAAGAATGGAGTCAAATTGCTAAGCTTCCCCTTAGCCGGGTTCTGAATTCAATTCAGCAGCATTCTGTTATAATTTTCCAAAGTTGCCAAATGAATGAGCAAAGCCTCTCTTTTATAGAGTTAGTAATGACCTTTCAAATTCCCAACATTTCCCTCCAAAGGGACGCCTATTCATCTTTTTGAAATATTTATATTTTCAATACACTTTATTCCACTTTATTTAGGTGTCCAAACTTCAAGGCACAATAAACACTATAAAAAATCATTTTAATTTCTCCATGAGGCGTCCACCCTTGAGTACCACCTTTTAACACAACTTCAAGTCATTACATTAGGCCAAGGGGTAATTTGGAAACATAACATTAATGACTTGAAATAAATCATTTTACCAAAATGTGCCTTAAAATTGTTGAAAACCAACTATACTTAAAACTGCTCCGCCCAAAATGGAAATTGCGCCAGCTCCTGATGCTACTGCCCAAGATGGCACTGCCAGAAATATAACTTACTAAAAATAGTAAATTCTAAAAAGTTGCTGAACTCACTTTGCATGTTATATCATTGTGACGCTCTTTGAAAACCTAGAAAACCCCACTAGACAAGCATCCGAAACTCTATCATGCAAGCCATAAAAAATGCTTCAGAGCTGCTATAAAATAGGAAACCCTAATTTAACCTCTGGCGAGCCTATGGGCTTCTGGAAATAGGCTATCAGTCACCAGAGGGAAAATAGCTAAAATGGGACATTACATGAAGTTAGAAATTATCCATCGTATGGCCATTAACTATCATATGGAAACTTCCTTCCCTAGTCGACATCATACGTATGTTAAACACTTGAAAATCTCTAATTTTTGTCTGTGTCAACATTGTTTTTTGCCTCTTAAAAAATCATGAAAATGATTTACGCATTAAGTTCTGTGTGGTTTTGAAGGTTTTGAATTGGGCATTGCCGCTGGATCCTGCTCAAGGCAATGCCCACAAACTCTTGCAAGGGGCATTGCCCCTTGACCCTGCTAGGGGTGTTGCCCCTATACCTTCACAAGGGGTGTTGCACGTTGACCCTGTTGGGGGTGTTACCCCTAGACCCCCATTGGACTCATTTGATTTGCCAAGTACACTGCATGGTCGAGTTTGCAAATTATACTTCCAAGCTTGTTTGTAGGTTCTTGTCTATAGTATCGTCATCAGTTTGGCAAGTCTTCCCTAATGTTACTTGATGTTTACTTGTCGTCTAGAAGACGGTTTTTTCTTTTGGTGGGGATGATGTAGTCGGTGTACAATGTTTATTATTATGTCTCGATAAAATTAGTTATCCGAGTATGTATTGATTGTTTGTATTAATTGGTTGTTGCCTTTGGGTAGTTATAAGTGTCAGTTGGTTGATGGTTATGTTGTTCTTAGCGATCGTCAGGTCCTTTAAATAGATTGTGTATCATCAAGGAAAGTAGTATGATCTAATCCGATTGACTTTGATCCTTGGTTTACCATCTTTGGTCTTCTTCTGTAATAATTTCATGTGCAAATAAAGATATATTTTACTCATGTATTTGGTATGCATTGTTATCTCTATTATTAATTCATGTATTTATTTTATCAGATAGAGCAATAAACAAACATTTGTTAGTAAATTCCATTGTCCTTGTTTTAAATTCTGTTTGCTCTTACCTTGCCCACATCGGGAACTTGGTGATAAAAAAGATTTAAAATTTGAGTGATTGCAAAACTTTTTAATAAGGAGTTGAACTAACACCCTAGGGGGATTATTACAACACATCTTGTTGAAATTGGACACAAATTTAGTACAACATTTGTCATGATAAAACATAATATATGTTTGTGAAAGAAAGTAGTAAAAATGAATAAAAACATACTTTTAATAGAACTTTTATTGCAATATGTTGTAGGTAAACAAAGCCTTGGCCATGGAGGTACCACCTTGTATGAGCATTCTTTTTGTACTTGTCTTGAAGAGCAATAAGATTGTGATTCTCTAAATTTATAAAGTTGCCAAACTCACCCATGACTATATCCTCCACATTTGGATTTAGGAAGATTCTTTTGATTGCTGCCTTGTACTCTTTTACAACCTCAACCTCTCTATATGGTGCCACCCTCCTTGGCAAAGAAAGCATCTTTGCGCTATAACATTTAGGGAACAAATTGAATGTTGGGAGATACAAGGGTGTTGTCATCTCGTTCTAATGATCAACAATGATTCTTTTCTCTTGTTTGAAAAATGATTTTGTGAGTTCATTTTGCTTAGATATTGTTATGAGCTTCATTTTTTCAATCATGGAGTTGATACCATCATTTATATCTCCAATACACTGTCTATCCATATTAGCAATCCTGATCATACTTAGGATGTGCTCTCATTGACACTCAAAAGATAATCCACATAAGCCTACAAATCATTATTTAGGATCAATGCTTTGTTCTTTCGGTCCTCATCGAATTTGATTGCGCATCCAAACACTTAATAGGTTGCTAATGACCATGTCACTGAATGGATTTCCCACCTTCACAACTCATCTCAAGACGATTATATGTGATGCAAATCAAGTCACAACCTATATAATGTAAAAAAATAAAACAAATCTAAAATTTAAAAAGTAGTTGACATATCGTAAATTAAAATTTATAGCAAACTTAAAATAAATTACAAAGGAAATATTGAAATTTCATAAACTTGCCTTCAACAACTCTAAGTTGGAGATGACTTGTGATATGGGATGATTCATCACAAACATTTGAGTCTCCTTATTGGTGTATAATTTTTTGATCCACTCTATCTTTCTGCCAATTTCCAACATGACCAAGTAGAGTGAGTGGATGACACATGATGTTAAAAAATGTACCCATATCTTGCCTCTACTTATAAACCTATTGGTGTGCAATTTTGAGCACAGTTTTTTATGACTTGGATATTGTTTTTAGCACCCACCATCCCAATGGAATCTTTAAGAACTTTGATAATGAAGTTTGCATCATTCACTTTCTCATCATATTCAGCTAGCTGCCTTCAAAATTATTGCCCCTTTATGATTCACAACAATGACATTGATTAATGGCTTGTTTTTACAATTTTTCCATCCATCAAAAAAGATGGATATTCTTGTTTCTTTCATCCAAGAACATCTGGATCTCCGTGGCTTTGGTGTACAATTCTTTGATCCACTTTTATCAATTTTCAACATCGAGTTGAGTGAATGGATGACACATTATGTCCAAAAATGTACCCATATCTTGCCTCCAGTAATAAACTTGCTGTTATGCAATTCTTAGCGTTGTTTTTTTAGACTTGGATACTGTTTTCAGCTCCAACCATCCTAATTTACTCTATGGGAATGTTGACAACGAAGTTTGCATCCTTCACTTTTTTGTCAGAATCATCTAGCTACCTTCAAAACCATTGCCCCTTTAGGGCACACAACAATTACATTGATTAATGGCTTGTTTTTACAATTTTTCCATCCATAAAAAATGACGTATAGTCTTGTTTCAACCCATGAATCTCTAATTGGCTTCAATGATGTCTCTACAAATTGTTTTTCATTTGCTATTAAGGTGGCGTGCACCTTTTCAATTGATGACTTGTATTATCTATAAGTGTGTGACTGATTACAATCACCATTTCTTCCCAATACAGTAATTTTACAATGTTGAAAGGAAGCCCATTGGATAAATGCAATGCACAATGTTCTCATTCGCAACATACCTCAGCTTAATGTGAAATGCCCTATCTAATGGGTCTCTTTGATGAGAAAGAAAGGGGTATTATTGTTTTGAGAAGATGGTGTTGGAATGAAAGGATGTGTGGTAAACACTATTTGAGAGGCAAAAGAGGCCTTGCAAGTGGCTTGTGCAATTGTTTCTTAGAGGAAGGATGGGTTTTTGATTTTTCTCATTTAGTTATAATCTCAACTTCTTCTTGCTTTTTGTTATACATGAGAAGTTGCTTGTTTGGCAACCCCTTTTTGTTTAGCCTCGGACAAATTATGATTCCATGGCCAACCATAGCATATATGTGAGCTTTCACTTGAGTATATGAGCTCTTGCACTTGTTATGGCATTAATTGCTGTACCAAAGAAAAGCCCCATCTAGGAAGTTGCCTAGTGATTTTGATATATTGCCAAAGAGGTGATGCTTGGTCAAATTTGAAAGACTTACTCTTCCTTGGGCCCATTGAATTAGAACTAGCTGTTGCCATTATGAACTAAATTGATTTTGATACTTGCATGTTTTAAAATAAACAAATATAATATAAGGAAAACAAAAATAAAAAAAAATGTAATTATAGGCTATCTTATTTTAGAAAATAAGACAAGACAATAAATAAAACAACACTACAACCTTACAATATGTTTAAAAATGAATAACAATAGCTTTTTAAGGTTTGAGTTTTTGTTTCAGCGCCTTTTTTTTGTTTTAAAATTATATTTAGAAAACATTTAAAAAAAGGTTATAAGGTTGTTTGGCTTGTGGGTAAAGTCAGATTCATCCAATACTCAATGAGTACTTGGGTCATCTGAGTTGTGCCCTAGATGAAAGCAAGGCGAACTTGTCCCTAGATCAAGATATGGGGGCCTAAATAGGTGAACTTGACATTATAGGTTAAAAGCTTTTTTGTGCTTAACAAGAATATATATGTAGGTAGTGTGGAATCTTCAATGGTGGGACTTGTTAGTGTTTTAATTTGTCTTCTGTAATACAACACAAAATAGAACTGTGTGAGAAGATAAACCTCTCTTTAAAAGTGTGAGTGTAACCAAACTTAAGCTTCTGACTTTAGATACCAAACTAAGTTACCGGTTCGGGTTCGGGTTCGGGTTCGGGTTCGGGTTCGGGTTCGGGGGTTCGGTTCGCCGATTCGGCTAAAATTTTTGGGGGGTGGGTTCGGTTCGTTTTGGGTTCGTTAGTACAAAAAACATGTAAAAATAAAATATATATATATATATATATATGCAGCCTTGAAGCAAGAATTAGGATTGAAATATCACATACATCATATAAACAACAAAACCACCATAAACTTGAATGTCATTTAAAACATGCATGATAAATATTCATCGTTGAAACTTGAATTGTGGTAGCTTGATATACAGAGTCTATTGATGCCAGGGTTCAATTTGTATGATTTTGAAAAAAGAAGCCAACTGAGTAGAGTTATCAGCATTCTTAGAAATCATAAGAATTTGTTTATACACTAGCCATTTTGATGTCTTCTTGCAGTCTCAAACATTATTTTGTATCATTGTTACATTGGTCTTGAGAGTGGTAGCTTAATATAGCTCCACAATACAAAATTTGTTTACCTATGTAGTGTAACAGTGGCATAGGCAGATTTTTCTTTGAAAGAACCAAAGGGTGACTGCACAATCGAAGTGTATAAACACATATCTTTTTGTAATATCAAGGATACTTTTTGAATCTTCCATGCATTGCTAAACTAAAAGGAAAGGTCTTTCGTCTAATCTGTATGCAGCCATGCTTTTGACATTGTAAAAAAGAGCAAAACAAATGAATAAGAATGAGGTAGTTAAGGTGTTTGAAGTGATTACAGGTCACTTTTAGGGTTCCCTTGGGCGTGGGTCAAAGTCGAACTCCATAAAACATTAAAAAACTGCTCAAAAAAACACTTTTTGGATGCCTAGGCACACAGGTTCTGTCTTGGTTCGCCTGGGTTTTGTCTGGGTTCTGCTCGGGTTCTCTTGGGTTCTGCCTGGGCGAACCAGACCCAAAAATGAAGGACCCTGGTCGAACCCATAGGTGAACCGAACCAAGACCCAAACCAGGTCCGAACCAGGACCAGGACCCAGCCCAGAACCCAGCGAACCAGCTACTTAGATACCAAACAATAGACAAATATTGTTACTATACAATATCTTCTTGGGGGTTTTGCATTAAGGAAATGACTACTTGTCTATGTTTTTTGCCTTAGACACAAGCACCGGATTAATAGTAGTTGTTTATTAAAAGCATGAATTTTTAGATTTTATGAACGAAAACAACTTAATCTAAAAGCAAAACAACACCTTACTAGCTAAAACAAAAACCAACATTTTAGTGTCAACAGGATTGGAAGAAATAACAACTACATCAACACAACATAACACGTGGTTTCAAAGACTAAATAGCTACTTTGCATGCAAAATTACAACTAGATAATTAAATGATGTCAATACAAAGCATGTCACTTTTTTTCCTTTTAAATCCAATCGATAAAACTACAAAGACAACTAACTAGGCTGAGCAAAAACTTTGACAGCATAAGTGTTGCATTGTTTATTGGTTTACAAAGACTATTTCCTTTTTGGGATTTTAGAATAATAACTATTGATCCCAAAAAGTAAAGTTTTTAAAGCAAACCTTTAAACTATAGAAAAGTGGGAAAGAAAGAAACTTCAAACAAAACTAATCTAAACAACTACTAAAATAAAGCAGCTTAAAATAGGTCCTCAGCTTCTGTTGGAAATAGGATGACAGAAATGATGAGTGCTCGATATAGCTATTGCTAAAACAACAATCTGATGCACAAACATTCTTATGAATTCTGAAGATATTTTAATATGAAACTTGTTGGATCTGTTGAATAATTCCAAATCCTGACCAGTCTTCTGGTTACAGCTTCACCAATCCAACATGGGTGACCTGAAACTGATGTATCCTAGGGTGTTACCTCAAACCAAGTAGCAGCACAAATTGATGGGAACTTTGCTGTTTGGACTGTCCGCACAACTAATTTATGCTTGAAAATAAGGAGTGTAAACTGCCATCATGCATAGATATAGGGTTGCTGTTATACATAACTGAAATAATGTCTGTGCTGCTGTAGGAAGATGGAGCATTGCAGATTACTGAGATATGATAAAATCAGCCAACACATGACCACTAAACATTTTTTGGTGTGTTTACTTGACACTTCAACCATTATACCTATTACCTTACTAGGTGCCTCTTTAGTAGGTTTCTGCCACTAAACTGATGTTTCTCTCTTTCCAGGTGCACTTTTGCTTAACTTGGTTGACTGAATAGGATAAAAGGCATTATTTTGTTTTCTTTCCTGTAATACTTAACCATGTCATGTGGATCCTTTTAGTTTGTCGGCGTTCATTTGTTATTCACATAATTATCCAGTCATTGCTGACATGAATGCCCTCATCATGTGATTTTGGTCACTTTTGCCCTTCAGTCACTGTCTGATTGGTTGGATTCGCTTGCTTTGCCAGTGTTTTTCTCTGCTGTCATGCGATCTAGTGTTCCTTGCCAGCACCGACTCTCCAATTGCACAATATAGATCTTTTTGTTGGCACTGACTCTCCAGTCATGCGAATACAAGGTTCCTGTCAGCAACAACTGCTTAGTAAGGTGATTTCTTTCTTTGTGCCACTTAACTTGAGTCTGGTCACTGCTGCCAGCATTACACTTCCATATCATGTGAAATAGAGGTCATTGCCAGCAACTGTGACTTGGTTGTGCAGCTTACCTATTGTTTCCACTTTGAAGGATGTTGAACCTCTTTTAAGGTAGGAGTCTTTTGCCATTTTTCCCTTTGGAAATTGCATTTTATCTGCTGCTTGTTGATGAGAACGATGAAATGATGACAAATTTTAGCTGCCTGAATACATGATCAATGGTTTTTCAAAAAGGCAGGTTGGCCATTCACAGAGGTGTAACATGACTTTATATCTTAGGGGCATTTTAGTTTAAGATACGGAGGTTTGGATGCTTTGAATTGGAGTTAAGCGCTTTCGTGCCCTAATCATTCGAGTATTATGAGGATGAATGAATTAGAATTCAAGAAATACAAATTATTCAAAGTACTTGCTAATTGCTGATGCAAATGAAGTTTGCCTTTAAAAGAAGGGAATATTGTGAGCAATACAGAAATAAAACTTGAAATAACTCACACAAAAACACAGTTTCTAACTTGGAAACGCTCCATGTTGAGGAAAACCAACTTTTATGGTAGTGGCAATGGTCTTGTTACCTTCTTTATTATCTTGGGAAGATAACTGCAAGAAGTGGGACTTCAATCTTGTGCCCTCCACTTCTGTTTATCTCATCTAATGATCAGCTGAGCTCTCTCTACAGTATTTCTCTTATCATCTCAAATCTCCAAAAGATGATTTAAACTCAAGTTACAATTCCCTTTTTTAGAATTCTGTGTACGGGAATGTTCTCTTTGACCCTAGAAGATTTCCCACACTCATTGGAAGCTGATATTCGTTTCAGATTCTTAATTTGAAGTGCTCATTGTTGGTGGATGGTACCATGGTTGTGGTCTGATCAGGTTACTACCACAATTGCCATCTCGTCCACCTGTACATTTCATGTCTGTGTGTCTGAACTGAACTTATTGTCCATTTCTGTTTTCCATAAATTTTCCAGATCTAATATGGATCAATGAAATAAAAAATCAAATTGTTACCAATAAACTCAATCCTACATTCTTACCACCTTAGATACAGAAACCAAACACCAAAGTATATGCAGAATATTGAAGCGATTCTCTTATTCATGTGTGAGAAGTTGTGTTAAGGATTAGAAGAATCTGAATATAAAAATAGAAGTTAAGATTGGAAGGAATAAGATGCACGTATAGTGTGAAAAGTGTGGCTTCATACCAAAGGGTCTTGTCAGGGTGAGCATTATGAGAGTTGTTGAGTTCTAAGGGTGAGCTATGTTTCTGTAAAAACTTTGTTTATACTTCTGAACAAAACACATCTTGTTAGTTCTGGGATTTCTCACATTGGTTTTTCTAGGGTAAATTTGTTATCTTGTGGAAATGTCTTGTAGCATGAATTCATAGAGCTGGTTTTTGTATGAAACATGGATTAGTGATGTTTCAGCACTAGTTATTTAATTCCATGCAAGATCTGTGTTTATGAGTTGAAAATGGCAGAGGCTATGCAATTCTTAATTATAGATAAATCCTTTTACAGTCTGAGGGGATCACTGCACAAATCTACAACATAATAAATTATGATCTGGAAACCATGAAATAGGGTTCTAATTGCTTCGATAAATGTAAGTCACTGCAGGAGCCTACAGTATAAAAATACATGATGTGGAAACTATGAAATAGATCACAT
Source organism: Sequoia sempervirens (assembly GCA_007258455.2). NCBI lineage: Eukaryota > Viridiplantae > Streptophyta > Pinopsida > Cupressales > Cupressaceae > Sequoia > Sequoia sempervirens. Next base: position 282,124,399 of record VDFB02000008.1, on the reverse strand, counting down.
TACTTCTCAAATGTAAGCCACACACAAAGGCTACAAAAGTGAAATTTTGCATGGACACAAATATATCATCATAGAATGGAAACCATGAAATGCTTTTTCATGAAGGAAGAAAACAAATAAGTCAAGAGAGAATATTGTCCTCATCTATCTGTTCTTTTCCAATCTTTTAGTTTCGGTAATTACATGTATGCCTTTGACATTTTGACACAAATTGCGTTCTCTTGGTTTGCTACCATACGTGCTTCTGACAATCTTCATTCTCTGTGTTCAATTGACAGATATTCAGGCTCTTCAAGAAAGATGGATTTTAAGGAATGGAGCCTTGGAACCAATTCTAAATTCTATTGTAGAGTTGGGTTTGCCAGAAAACTCTTCTGAGTTTGTAAAAGAGCCTGTACTTTGTAATATATCTAAAGATTTTGTGCTATTGTTTCCAGGTATGCAATTTCTTTATGCGATTCAATCCCCAGCTATTCATTATATTTTTCTCCATGACAAATCAGGTTTCATTTGATTTAGTCTTTTAACTACCCTTTGTCTGCTTTAGCCTTTGCTATTTAGAAATGTACTATTAAGATGACATACATTACTAATTTACTACACTGAGTTAAACCATCCTGAATTATTACAAAGCACTTTCTCTTACACAAGATCCTCAGGCTCACTTTCTACAATTTTGTACACTTTAATACTAGACTTGGGCTTGGATGCAAAGAGAAAGATTTGAAGCCAAGCTAAAAGCTACTGATCTATCTTAGAGCTTTACATCTTTATACCCATCAATTTGGTCTATGATGTGAAGAAAAAATATATTATTTTAGTGTCCATGAATGACCAAGAATTGCTTGGGGGTTCGGATGCACAACTGTTACAATTGCAAAGTACTAGGGTAAAAACGGCCCTTGACTCAAAGAAAAAGCAACAAAAGCAACAAAACAAAGAAATCTACAAGTGGGGTTAAACCCAAAATGATAACTACAAAACAAGTAGTATAAATACATGTTTGAGGAGAGGACCCCTCAAAGTAGTGGGAGTAGATGACTAAAACTGGCAGCCTAGGTAAGAAGCAAAAATGACATCAACCCAAGGAAGAACAAAAAAATTCCTTAGAGGTCTGTACTTTGGCATGCATTAGAGGAGCCAGTGATATAACCATCAATTGTTGTGTGACTACCAATGCAGAATCTGAGAATGCTCATTGGGTAGAGTCTAGGGCTAAGGGGGTTAGGTTGGACATCTCAGGAGACACTCGATTCCCCTACAGACTTCTCCTAACACTCAAGAGTGAATAGCTTTTGGTGACAGAAAAGAAACTGTTGATGTGAGCTTGCTTGTGAGACTTGTGTTGTAAGGGATAACTATTAGAGAGTCCCTGATGTTGAGAGGAGATAGAACCTTCACCATTAGAAGAGTTGAGGTTTTGGGGAGCCCCAAGAGTAGTAGAGTGCAAGGAAAAACAGTTGTTACACTAATCTACTCCCTAATGTGTGTGAATCAATAGCATTGAGGGGTGCTTAATGCCTCTGGCATCTGTGATGGACAAAAACAATGAAGTAATCAATTTGGTAGCTTCAGGTCCTCCATGAGGGGATCTATGCCTAAAAATAGGGGCCTCATGAAGAAAAGGGCCAAGCATCTCTAATCAGGATAGTAGAAGAAGTGGATAGAAAGCCACCAAAAGCAGTTGTTACACTAATCTACTCCCTAATGTGTGTGAATCAATAGCATTGAGGGGTGCTTAATGCCTTTGGCATCTGTGATGGACCAAAACAATGAAGTAATCAATTTGGTAGCTTCAGGTCCTCCATGAGGGGATCTATGCCTAAAAATAGGGGCCTCATGAAGAAAAAGGGCTAAGCATCTCTAATCAGGATAGTAGAAGAAAGTGGATAGAAAGCCACCAAAACTCTGTATAAACAATGGTATCTTTCATGGATTTCAGAGTAGACTAGACATCGGGAAAAAGATCCTCCTCAGACTCCACATCCTAAAGAGAACAATTGTAACATATCCTTTTGTTGATGTTATTGTAGCAGCGGGAGATTACTTCCCCCTGCAAATTCAAATATTTAAATATTAATTTAATGAGGCCGACCCTTGATAAGTCGTCTCATTTCAAAACAATAATTTATATTTTATTTTTGATGGGAGCTGACCTAAATAAAAGATCGCCACCTCTTGAAGAAGTCGTTTCACTTTGAGGCCGACTCTTTATGAAGAGTGTTGGCGTAACAACTAACACCTCTGGAGTAAGAGTTGCTACGAACAGCCTATGTACACTACGCAATGAGTGCTCTTCAAATTAGGAGGGGAAGCTCCCTTGTTGTGCTTTACAAAAATACCTGCAAAGGGAAATAAACTAAACTAATTCCTGTCTTTTTGTTTCAGCTGTAGAGGTACAAGGCTTTCTTGAAAACTATATACGTTGCAGCTGAGAATTTTCTCTGGTTTCACAAATTCACTAACTACAACTAAATTTAATAACTTAAATTCTATCCAGTTCCCTCAAGAAAACAGAGCATGAGAGAACGGAGCAAGGTTATGACTATCAGACGATAAACGTGTTTAGATTCTCTACTTGAAGGCAAGGTGGCGCAACTATTATCTCAATCTGAACAAGTCTATTGGCACAAAACAGATTTAAGAATTTACCATGATAATCTTATGAAACCCTATGTGGCATAACACTTGATTATAAGAGTAAAGACTAGCAAAACAGATTTATCATCACAATCTTATGAAACCCTATGTGGCATAACACTCTATTAAAATGATAAAAGATTCACAAAACAGATTTATCTAAACTAAGGGAAGTATTTACCATGACAACCTTATGGAACCCTATGTGGCATAACACTTGATCATAACAGTAAAGACTTCTCAAAACAGTTTTATCATCACAATCTCACGAAACCCTATGTGGCATAACGCTTGATCAATAATGACAAAAGATTCACAAGACAGATTTATCTAAACTATGGAAAGAATCCACTATCACAATTGCATGAAACCCTATGTGGCATAACAATTAACTGTAATAGCAAAGACGCATGAACAAATACCAAAAGAGCAATATTGAGGGCAAGGTAGGCGCAGCATATATTTCTCTCTCAAGCAAAAGTTAATTACAAATGAGCAAAAGCTCTTATTTATATACATCAAGGTGTAGGTAACCCTAAAATCACCTTGAGTTCACTACAGTCTTGCAAAGCATGCAAGATGCGCCAAACCCTAATGAAGTAAACTATACAGTTAACTGGAAAGCTACCATCAGTTAACTGGTACAAATAACCTAAATGGACCATGTGCAAGCATGCACGTCCTTATTTAAAGCAAAGTCAACTGGACACTACCTTCAGTTAACTGGAAACCCTAACCCTAACTCCTGTGACGATAATTCCAAGGATGAGATAAGCATGCATTAGATCAGCAAGTAAACTCAAGACTGCAAGTCGAGTTAACTGCTGGTCAGGACTCAACCCTCGAAATTAACTGCAGGTTCCAACTAGCAGATCACTCCATGTCAACTCGGTCTAACACTTCGACCAAGAACTCATCGATCTCTCTGTCATCTGGCACTTTAACACTGCTCAAAACAATAGTCTGTTTCTTTAGTTCTCTGCCACTTTCCGTAATTGTGTGCATGCCATCTTTACATTCTTCAGTCGCCTTTTGAAACTGGCTGCAATCACTGAAATATTCTCTAACATAGGCGCCATAGGTTCACCTTCAAGGCTGTCACGAATCAGCTTCTCGAACTCTGCTTGAACTTTATCCAACTCAACATACGTGCCATCTTCCAGAAGATAATGACACGGAATCTGAACAACGAAGCCACTGACCAGTGCAAGTACTCCAACCACATCATCCTTGAGTGAAAACAATTTAGTAGAGATCTTCTCACATATTTCTGTCCTGAGAAGGTGCTGCTCTCTCCAAGTAAAAACTTTGTCTTGATCCTCATCGATCTCCAAGGCATCATATGCAATTGATAACTGAGATACCAGAACACGATCCTTTGCCAAGTTCTCTGCAACTGCAATCTCAAGCGACTGAACACCCTGACGGAGTTTATGTGCATCACACCTCAACTGATACAAATCTGCAAGAAGAGTTTTACCAGCAGCAACTAAACTTTCAATCCAGTTGTCTAAAAGTCTGCCATGACTGACCAACTGATCCAGTTTTTGTTGTTCTGCAGGTGTATGCTGAGGAAGAACAGGTGTCCTACTCGAATTCCCATGAACAAGATCAGAAATGTATCGACGAAGCTGACTAATTTCAGCTTTAAGTAATGCCTTATCTTCTCCATCTTTGGTGATACGCTCTTCAAGATTATTGGTAACAATCTTAAGAAGAGATACATCTGTCTCTCGTGTAGTCCTGCCAAGATTAGCCTTAGTGAATGTAAAGTCACCAACTTCGACTTCATCTAAGCTTTTACCCTCTGGAGGAACGGCAACTTCAATAACAATTTCTGATTCTGGAGTCTTCTCAATGTGCACCTGTTTCTTTATCTTCTTGTTTGACCTTCTCTGATAAGGTTCACCGATCTCAGATAAGTCAAGGTTGTATGAAGGTTCACGCCTCTGTCTCCCTAAAGACTTCTCGAGCCAACAAGAATGAACAATATTCTCAATTCGCGGAGAGACTGTCCCTGATGTATCAACCTGTGGTGGTTCAGGTGTCTCTGATCCAGCTTGAATTGGTGTCTCAGGCTCAGAACTTATGTCAATAGGCTGTTCATGAGGTGAACTAGGAGGAGAAACATGAGGCTCGGCCTGAATAACTGTCTCTACTGGAACCTCAGGAACATTCTCAACTTGTTTCTGCTTCCTCTTACCAGTAGCTCTTTTCCCTGTGTTTCCACTAAGTCTAACCCCTTCAGGAGGTATTATAATGGCCTTGACTCTGGGTCTTGCTCTAGAAGTAGAAGGCAACGAAGAGAAATCCTTTGGCGGCTCTGCTACAGGAACTGACTTCTGTGTACGTTTGCTCTCCAAGAACAACTTGCTAGTCTTGATAACTGATCTGGAAACCTCTTCGATAGAAATATTCTCCTTGGCATACCAATCAGGTGAGCGAAGTGGCTGCCGAGCAACTTGATCCTTGACATATGAATTGAGAAGAACTTCTCCATCATCATCCGATAGACCATCAACATCTTCTGACAAGTAATCAGAGAGCTGACCAATAGTGAGTCTACAGTAGTGACGACGACGGACCTCGAATTCATCTTCACAATTAGCCCAGAAGTCTTCAAGTGCTGGCGTATGTGCAATCCTTCGCTCTAACCGATCTGCATAATGACCGAGAGGATCGTAGGAACGCCTCTCAGTATAAGTCTTGAGTTTAAACCTTTCTATCTCAGTAGACATAAACCTGGCATCTGTCGCTGCATCGCATGTGAAAATTCCCAATGTGAATGGAAAATTAGCCGCAGTCTTATGACGACTACGAAGAAAGAAATGGACGTGTTGCATCTGTCTGAGGAACTCCATAAAAATGAGCTTATCTGAAGGGTATCTCGGTAACATCAGGGGCTCTCCAACATATCCATAAACTCGGATATATGTGAAAGTAGGGAACTGGATAAACCAATCCGCCCAAGTCTCCATCACTGATTTGGCCTCAGCAGAAATGCGAATGTGCATCTCGTCGTCAAGATCTCTTACTGTTCTCATGGAAAAGTGATCATTCACTGCTCGGAAAGCCTGCTCGGATTGAGAAAACTCCAATTGAGGATAATACTCATGAACACGCTGAACACCGAGAGTGCCATTGGTTTTAAGAAACCTGTAGCTACCTTGAAAAGCAACCAAGTAAACCAAGTAGGATATCATATGAAACTCATGATACTTGAGAAAGTTAGTAATTTGCTGATGTAAGCAATCACTAATCAGCATAGCCCAATCAAAACGCTCTGTACCATCAAGAACTCTGGTAATCAGGTAGAACATCCATGGACGAAAAGTGCTAGCATCTGATTGACCAGTAACTCGGTTAAGTAAAGTTATCAAAACAGCAACTTCCTCTTTGAATTCACCGCGACCAACCTTCTTAGGCAAATTAGTCTTCTGAACTGTCAACCATTTCTGAGCAACTTTCCTCTGTGAACGTTGTTGATCAGCATTCCATATCTTCTCACAAGCCTCAAGAACCACAGTGAAGTTATCTGAACGAGGAGGAATAGCAAAACATTTCTCTATGTCCTTCGGATTGAGACTGCAAACAACCCTCCCATCTGCTGATCTGATTTGTCGTGAAGACGAGTCATAATGCTTAATGCAAGCAAGTACGAACTCAAGATCAAAAGTAGTAACAGGAATGGATGCCGCTGCCAGCAACCCGGAACGCTCAAGATTCCTCAACGAATTGCTGCTAACACCTTCCAAACTGCTCAGATTGACCACTGGATAAACATGATTTAGGTCTGTATCTGACGTTTTGATGAAATTATGTGTAAGAGCTGATTTCACCTTGTAATCAATGAGATTGAACTGCATTTTGAAAATGATGACTTTTGACTGTAAAGTCGAATATATTTGGAGAACTTTCTGAAAACCTCTGGACAAAGCTAAAAATAGCCTCTGACGGAAGAAATTTTCGAAGTTTTTCTGGAACATGGGTTTTGTGCACAACTGAATTCTGAACAAACCCAGATAGCTAGATTCTTGAAAAAATGTGATTCAAGCCCACATGCAAAGAGATTCTCGGAAAAAGGCACAGAGCTTCAGAACGAAGGCAAGGGGCGATTTTCTCGAAAAAATCTAAGACGTGGGTCTTGCTGCAAACACTGAAATATGCGAACCCTGATAATCAGATTCTGAATATGTGTTGAATTTCTTTGACATGCGAAGAAAGTACCTAAGGTGAGAAATAGAAGAAATAAGACAGAAGATAGAAAGTTTCGCTTGTCTGCTTCTGAAAAATCTGCCAACCTCTTCTTTGGAACTTGATAAAAACCTGCATGCAAAGTGAAAATAAAGTCTAGAATCTTCTTCCTCTGAACAATCTGAACTCGTTGCTTCGAAGAACGCTGAATTCGGACACCTGAATCACCTTTAGCTTGCTGGTCACTCAAGAAGAATATGAGCTTCAAAGCAAAAGATGATGAAATAATGGACGCCATTGTTGAAATATATAGATTTTCATCTTTGAAAATTCGCACTAAGCAAGGAAACCATGAAAAGTGCGCTTGGCTTCTAATTGGACCTCAATTCAGTTAACTGAAACTCAGAAATGCTAATTAAAGCACCATGCATTAGGGTTTGCCTTACAAGTCTTCAGTTAACAACTTCATATGACTTTGACTTCACTTAGCAACCTATAATAAATTCGCCATCTTCAAACTTGCTTTATGATTCACAAATTTGACCTAAGGCGTGCCTTTAGATAACTAAAGTTAACAATCTTGATTGAGATAAGAAATTCGCCATCTTCATGCAATAAGCCATCTAAAAATAGCGCCCCTTTTCAATCTTCAGTTGGCCTTCAAGAATGCGCCAACTTCACATGCTTTAATCTAAATATAACAACCCTTTTGGAACTAAAGTCTCCATTCCTTGAAAAGTGCGTAGCTTCACAAAATATGCTTCATCATAATAAACACTAAATATGGCGACCCTTTTCATAACTGAAGTTAACACTCAAATGCGCCTTACTTCAAACATTAATGCTTCATCACAATATGGCGTCCCTTCTTGAACTTCAGTTGACACCCAATGAAGCGCCATCTTCACTAAAACTTCATAATTGCAACCAAATTCGCCATGCATGTGAACTCCAGTTGACATTCACTGATAATCTTCAGTTAAGTGGACATGCAATCAAGTTAACTCAACATGCAAGATAGTTAACTGAACATGCAAACTAGTTAACTCGACATGCAAACTGAAAGATCACTCCACATGCCAACATATGAACTGAAGATGACAACCCAAAACGTTTAGTCTAACTGCAGTCAGAACTCCCAAGCGTCCATTCAACTCACTTTCGAAAATTCAACTTTGAACTCTCAAGCGAATTCCAGACTTAGCCAAATTTCATGAAAATTTAAGCTAAAACCTCTGCCGGGACCTCTGCTCATCCTTTGACACTGGTTGACCGACTTCTCCGATTCGGGTGGTGCATTGCAAAGCCGAGTGATCTGAAGATATCTTGAGCGCACGTCATAAAGACATCGAAGGCTCAAAATAGCGCTTTTCAAAGCGCTTTTCTCGACTTAGTCAAATTTTGACTTCTGCATCTCGAACGAAGGGAAAAACAAATCCTTCATAACTTCTATTTTATCAACTTTCAGGACTAGATCTCAGGTTCACTGCGGAGCTGACCTCATTCTGCACAACAGCTGCAAAGGCACATTTCCCAAGAAAACATCTGAGGGGTGAAAAACTAGGGCGCCTTTTTCAAAAGTTGCTCTTTTCATCCCAGACTCGGCCATTTCTGGAAATGACTAAAATATCACAAAAACTCCGACTGCAAGCTGCTGAGTCATCCTCTGAACTGACGGAGACAGGCAACGGAAAGCTGAATGTAACACGGACACATTGAATATTTGATATCATCAGAAAGAAAGCATTAAAGGCCTGAAAAGCTTAGGCGCCTTTCTCAAAATGTGCTCTTTTGCTTTTTCCTCTGATATTCTGACTAAGATTTGACCCTACGTTCGACCTCAAGTTCACTGACTTCAGCAACTCGGATTCGCCCACTAACGGATGCGTCGCGAAGCTCGAACAAAATTGAGACAAACATCTCGGGTGGCATTCAGTCAAAATCTTTCATTTGGCACCTCAAAATCAAGGGCGCCATTTCCAAAAGCTGCGCTTTTTACCAGTGTTAGTCAATTTTCACTTTCGTCTTGTTTTGCGCTGTATCCACCACAACTTGCTCGAAACAGGTCCGTTTGACAGGCTTGATAGCTCACTGCGAAGCTGACGTGATGCCGGACGAATGTCTGCTGGAGGTGACAAACCCTAAAACAGGATCTAAGCCCCTAAAAGATAGGGCGCCCATTTGAGAAAGTGCTCCCCTCTCCAGAGATAGAAAATTTTGATGTTTTCCGTTCAGATTTTCACTTTCCTCAAATCTCTTCAGTGACAGACTGACATGATACTGACACCAACTCCATATTTAAAAACCCCAAAAACGACCATTTCACAACACTTTAACAAGATTAAGACTCAATTAAGCAAAATGCCTTAGTGAAGCCAAAATTTTGGTTTTGGGTACAACAAAGAGTCATCTTGATTTGTATAAATAAAAGACGTCTCACCTTCCATTCAATATCCAATTATTATCAAGTGAAGTTTGCATAAATTCTATAGGAGTTCGATATCTTCAGCAGATTGACTTATTCAAGGAATTCGTCATTGTGAGGAAGACCTTGTTGATTGTAAATTCGCACCTAGAGAGGTGCTTTCATAATCATCAGATTGGCTTAGAAGTTGGCCATATTGTAAGGCAAATTGCTGCTCAATTATTCAATATATAAGTGATATATTGTTGCTGGGTTTTTCTCCCTCAAGAAGGAGGGTTTTCCTAGGGTATATACTGTGTTCTATTTTTTAGAATTGTTTTATTTCTGCTTAATTAAATTCTGGTCCTAAACTTAACATGGTATCAGAGCAGGTTTAAGCAAGACCGAGATCAGATTTATTTAAGCAGCAAAATCTTCTTCTCTTCTTTTCATCTAAGGGAGTCTATCTTAGCTTCGAAAATGGTGAACAGACTCAAGGTTGAAGATAGGCTTGATGGTGCATCCAACTTCACCTCTTGGAAGTTTAGAGTTCTTATTGCATTGGAAGAGAATGATATTCTCGAGTTCGTGGAGAGTGAGGTGCCCGAGCCTTCCGATGAGACTCAGAAAACACAATGGAGGAAGAATGGCACAAAGGCTAAGAAGATCTTGATTGATTCTGTGAAGGATCACCTTGTACCAATTATCTCCAAGTTGAAGACGGCCAGAGATATGTTCAAGACTTTGGAAGGATTGTATGAGATCAATAACACTAGCAGAGCTCTTGCCTTGAGGCAACAACTTCATTGCATCAAGATGGCTAAAGGAGATTCAGTCATCTCCTTCTTCATGAAGATCACTGAGTTGAAAGATCAACTATATGCCATTGGAGATATAGTTGAAGATAGAGATTTAGTCATGTTGGCATTGAATGGTCTTCGTCAATCTTGGGAGCCCTTTATCCAAGGTATCAGTGGAAGATCTAAATTACCAAAGTTTGATCTTCTTAGAGCTGATTCCATTCAAGAGGAATCTAGGTTGGCAGCAAGAGGTAATGGGCGAAGCTCTCACAATGAAGACAATCACGTCCTTGCTGCTCAAACTTCAAGAAGGAAAGGAAGAGAAGGGAGAAAAGGAAATTTCAAGAGGAATAGAGATAGGAAATCAGATTCTGCTCCTGAACCAAAGAAGAAGGATCTCTCCCATATTCAGTGTTTTAGATGTGACAAGTATGGTCACTATGCTAGAGATTGTGCAACAAGACCAAAGCAACATGCTTCTACTGCGGATGTTGATGATGTCTCACCTCAAAAGGAATCTAGAGACAACTTAGGAGGATTTCTATTCATCTTTGCTCTATCAAGCAATGTTCCAACCTATTGCGACCTTTTCACACATCGCCCCATTGCAAATGGGGACCCCAGTAGTTTGCTTCTTTTTAGGGTTTTTCTTTCGCACAACGGTTTCATGAGGTCATCTTTTTGAGAGTTTCAAGTCAGTCTTTCGAGAGTCATCCGAGCCAAATTGAGAATACAATCCTGAAACAATGCTTAAACGTCACGGAAGTGCTTAGAAGGTTCGGGAGACGAGGATCCCCTGTGCTTTGAGTCAATTCTGACACTTCCTATTTTTTAGGGATTTTTGCTTTTTTGCTTTTTTCATTTTTGGACCAAATTGGGTTCCCTATTTTGTAGGGATTTTGCTTTTTCTATTTTTAGAAAGTCAACCCTGATCAACGAGTCAATATTTCCATTTTTAGAACCAAAAATCAAGCCAAAAAATTGAAAAATCAATGAAAAATCAAGATAAAAATCGAAAAATCAAGCAAAAATCAAGATAAACATGGAAAAGCAAGATAAAAATTTGGAAAAATCAATTGAAAATTTCATAAAAATCAAACCTCTGGAATGAGAAAATCAAGAAAATTTGAAAAATCAAGAGGAAAAGGCATGCAAATCCATGGAGAAATTTGCCTAGGTGTGGATCTTCAAGCTCGCCTATGAGAAGAAAATGGCTAAGGCATGGGCAAGTCCACCATGCCTTTGATGGAAAATGGCTAAGGCATTACAAAGTCCGCCCTGCCATGGATAGGAGAACATGGCAAACATCTTGGCAAGTTCGCCCTTGCCATAGAGATGGGGATGGCAAGAAAGCTTGGAAGTCCACCCTTCACATGGCAAGACATTCTCCAAGTCCGCCCCTCACATGGCAAAGCCAACATGAAGTCTTCCCCAGCCTTGATGATGAAATGGCAAGACTATTGGAAAGTCCGCCCAAGCCTTGAGGGAGACGGCATAAAAATTTGAAAGTCTGCCTAGACCATGAGATAGTGGAAAATGGGTGAGAAAGTCCGCCTAGCTTGCAAGAGGGTCCAACATTTGACCAAGTATGGACGCCTTTGAGGGAAAAAATTTGAAATTTGCCTAAGTATTAATGAAGTTCGCCTAGGGGAGATGATAAAACATCATGACAAAAACTTCTAAGGCATGGTAAAAAAAGAAAAGAAAAGAGAAATGTGAATGGCAAAAAGGTTTGGAAGTTCGACTTTGCCCAGAGAAAATTGTCCAAGCAAGAGGAAAAATTCAATTTTGGCATGGGAAAATATGCCTAGCACGATTTAAAGTTCGCCATGGCAGAGGAAAATAAGAATCTGGCGTAATATTTGTTGGTGAGATGGCTAAAAATTCAACTTGGCTAAAGGACAAATCGAAATAACTTGAAGAATAAATAATTAGCCAAGGGAAAATTAAAGTGGCCATGGGTCAAAATTGAATGGGTTGGAAATAAATTTGACATTTTAACACTTTAGACAATTTATTTCCAACACTTAGAAATATAAAATGCCTCGGACAAAAACAAAATTCGCTAGAGATGTCTTGGAAGAAAATTCACGGAAGAAAATTCATTACGCCAGAAAAGAGAAAATTCATGAGCAAAATTAAAATTCGCCATATCGAATTTAATTTAATTGGACATTTAATATTTTTTTTCCAAAATATTGAAAATAAAAGATAAACATTTAGCAAAAGTCGAATTTTTGAACTTGAAGAAAATCAAAAGATTTTGCTAAAGATGGCGCCTGGATAAACTTGCCATGGAGATTTTTCGAAAAGAATAGAAACTTGCCTGATTGAAGAGAAGAAAACAAATCGAAATCAAGAGAAAAAGATACAGTTGTTAAAACAAATTGAATTCTTCAGCATTATAATGAGTTTCAGCAACTCATTTTTCACAAGCTTAGCTCAAGAGAAGTTAATCTCTCAAAGTTGCAAGAAAAGTAAGGCAAGATCAATTCTTCTGAAGGCAAGGTCGATTTTCTCAGTAGAAGTATTTTTTTGCTGAAAGAAGTAATTTTTGGAAAAGTAAATTAAATTCTTGGCTGAAAGTCGAACTTCTCAGCAAGTTGGCACACTTCTTCATTTGATTTTTGATTCAATTCTCAGAAGCTAAGTTTAATTCGCAGCCAGAGGATCTGTTCTGAGGTTTGGAGTTTGGTTAGCCAAAAATTTATTCTTCTTTCATCTTATTCTGCCATTTTGGCTATGTTCTGGCAAAATTTCAATCAAATTCACCTACTTTTTGTTTGCTTTTTCACAAAAATTCAATCTTTTAATAAGCTGAAAGTAAAATTTTCGAATAAAAGGCACGAAAATAAATTATATTTTAAAGTCTTCGTATTAATGTTAATTCTTTTTTTTTTTTACTGTAGGTTAATGACCACACCGGGAGAATCATCAAAAAGGGTGCTGATGAAGTTCACCAGTAAAGGGGTGCAACAAGAGTCAAAGATCAATTCCAAATGGAAAAATATTGCAAACATTGATCTCGGACATGTAGACTTCATGGAGTTCAAAAAGAGAGTATATGGACATGTTGGATTACCGACACCCATTGCCAGACAGATGGTGAGAAATGGCATTTTCCAAGCAGTCGGATTCCTGCCTGCAATAGAATGTGCTGAGTTGATGGTAGAATGTGCCATTCATTATGATGCGCAGGAAAGACAAATTGTTGTACCTGACGGAAGGATTCTAACTCACCTCGGCGAAGTAGCAATCTAGGAGGCATTTAGCATCCCTACACATCACCGGACCGTCTATAAGACCAAGGAGGACGCCAAGCTATTATGTGCCACAAATATAAATAAATCATGGCTGGAGAAACCTAGACCATCTACCAAGAAAATGCCCAAGAAGCTGCGACGAACAGACTTCAAGGAGGATTATGGGGATATCATTCTGATGTTGAACAGGATAGCTGACAGTCCATAGGGCGCTTATTTTGAGATGTGGATGCATTATTTTGTCGATGAAATCACCTCTGGCGTGAAGATGTTCAACTGGTCCCGGATGATTAGCGATAGTCTCCACAAGCAGTTAGTCAATTTAGAGAAGACAAAGTCTTTCCACATGAGCTCATACGTCGTCTATTTGTTGGCTAGAACGTACAGATACTCAGGACTTATATGCAAAGGCAAAGTAGGAAATGGTAAGAATGAACTCAAGTCCTATGACTGTTACCCGCAACTTCAACTCAAGGAGAAGTCTCACTTCAGGCAGGCGCACAATGCCTTCCTCATGTACATTACCAGAATACTTCAAGGAGGAACTCACGAGAGGCTGAGTCACGAAGCCAAGAGCTTGATCAGTAGATATGAATCTTGATTTATCCGGTTTTCAAGGTTCACGTATATTAGGATCCAGGGATTCACTGGAAATCCTTATAGGCTTCCTATCTATCCTACAAATCGTATGATTTTGCTTGAAGTCCTGAGATAGCTGGAAGATTATCAGAACATCCAGAGGCCAAGTAAAAAGGCGGCCATCACTTTCCCATTCTTTATTTGGAATATGTTGGAGTCCTGTCCGTTAGCACAAGCAGCCGAAAGCGCTAGGCTGGAAATTCAATGGCATCCATTCACAACTTATTGGTCCAGGGCCAATTTTGACCCTCATCATCACATTCGGGCCGTGGATGGGAAAAGATATAAACGCAGAGTAGACTTGTAGGACTTCTGGGCAAAAGCTGCTGACGAGTATGAAGTCAGGAGAAGGTTATGGTCTAGAGTGCTGGTGGATTTAATGAGGGCAACCGAACTTTGCCGGGTGCCCGATCAGTTGCAGGACGACGGAAAATATGTCTAGCTGTGCTTCGATGAGAGTCGGCCTCTTCCTGCCGTGAAGTGGTTAGAGTCCGAGCATTCAAATTTGGCTACATTGATGAGGCCAGTGATTAAGTATTGTCAGTGGTGGGTCGACCAACAAGTCCAGGAGTTGAGGCAGAAAAGAATGACACTCGTGTATGACTTGCTGAGCGAGATAGAGTCATACTCCTCCAATGCCGGCGCATCCCATAATGACGATTTGGTTGAGATTGCTGAGAAGAGGAAAGAAGTGATTGCAAACATAGAGCTTGCTCAAAAGAGATAGAGGATGGAGCCATCTTGTTCCGCGGCGTCTAGAAACATTCATGAGCTAGTGGCTATTGCAGACGAATCCTTGGCTGAGATGATGATGCCTTCTCCAATTCAGGAGAGAAACAATGAGCCGATCCAGTTAGATGATGACAAGCCGCCATCTCCTACGGGCACAAAAGTACTGGGTTCGGATAATGAAATGGAAGTCCAAAATGATGATTTCGAAGAGGGGATGATTTCGGCCTTCAGAGGAGTTTTGGACATTCCAAATGCAAAAAATGTTCAGGAGGAAGATAGTATTGAACAACCTACCATTCCAGAATGGTTGAAAGAAAGGATGAAGATTCAGGCACCAGTTGAGATCCAGGAAGAAGATGATACTACAGATTTCTTGGCAAGGTTGGATCAAGTTACTGTGAGGAAACCTGCCAAGAAATTTTCCACGATTCAGAGGGATGGGGCCGACAGCCGTTCCATACAGATTGCAGTACCAACAGTTGACAAGCACAAGATGAAATCACTCCCCAAGAATACACCATTACCACTACAGACCTGGGCCCAACAACAAAAGGCCAAGAGGTGGAAGAATTGGATAACTCAGTCTTAACAATCAAGGCGAGACTGGAAAAAGAAGTGGCGAAAAAGGAGTACAAAAGGGAGGTCGAGCGCTTGAAGGAGTATATTCGGCATTTGACCCAACCACTCAATCAGGGTGATGCAGTAGCTCCTCCTCTTCTCAATTCCTCACAGGAGATGGCCAAGGATGTGGAAGAAGGTATGGTCACGGCCAAGGACGCCAAGGAATGGATGACAAGGGCATAGAAGCGGCTTCGTTCATGGAGAGATTTACACTTGCCTACCGACATACTTCCTCTTTCCTTTCTAGATTGGCTGACATGACAGAAGTTTGGGTCAACCTCTCGGATATTCAGGAGAGGCTCATTCCATGCCTCAGAGTACTGAAGGGCGTCCCAAAGCAAGAATTGGTTGAGAGAAAGGTAATTGCTGCGGGAGATGGTTATGATTTTCATCATTGGTTTTGGGCACTGACTATGCGGAGCGAGGTTTTGGAGAAGGCGAAGGCTGATGGGCTCAGAGTTGAGGAGCAAGTTAGAGAAATCCAGAGGAAGATTTACATGATAGTTGCGGATGTGTTTGACAGAGAGATTGTCCGAGAGAACGACATGTAGCTGGAAAGGTTAAAGCATAAGGTTCAGGAAGTCTTCTTCTCTACTATAGGACCAATTCTGAGGCAGGACTTCACAAAAGTGGCGAACCTCTTGTCTATCTGGGATGATTGCGTGAAAGAAGAAATGGATTGTGAGAACACCTTCATCAGATGTGTTGAAGATTTGGACGGGCTTGAATTCAGAATAAGCATGTTGCCGCCAGTCACGATGGAGGAAGTCATCACGATCGTGTCAAGGTTCGTTGAGCACACTGCTGCTCAAGAGGATAGGGACGAAATCCCTTGAAGATAGCTCCAACTGCCACCTCACTGCTTGTTTACTCTTCATTTACTGATGTTATTTCGGGAAACCCTAATTAGGGTTGATTTGTATTAATCTTGGCCGTTGATGTTGATTTAATCTTGGCCTTTCATTTGATTTTGAAAACTCTATATAAACTCATGAACTCTTATTTTCATTTGTGTGGAGAAAGTATATGAAATTGTTGCGTTTTGCTACTTTCGATAATAAAAGCTCTTATGCATGATTTGCTTTGAATAACTTTTGTTGTCAAGTGGTGTGCAAGGTTGCATAACTTCTTCAACCATAGATTAGAATAGATAGAACTTTAGATTACAATTTAAAATAGAATTTGCTTTGAATGTTTGTTAAGTGAATGCAAGATTTGATCGTATAGATTAATGGTGAAATATTGCTCATACTTTCTTCGGATGGATGATTTTCATTCGATGCGTAAAGTTAGCCCAAGCTTGTGATTATGGTTGCTTAACTTTGCTCTTATTCGAGGCATGAAAATTATAATCACACCCTTTGAAGATTGCACCCACTTTGTGTAGTTGTCCCAGGGAGGCGAAACAAAGCGTGGTTACTCGTTTCACCTGATCTTTACTGTCTCTTGAATTCCTAGGTGTAGATTAGAATCTCTTAACCCCTATCCTTTTTGCACCTTTTTTTGAGATCCAAACTGAAAGTCCCAATCGAAGAAGCCTTTAATGATAAATCCGTCTGAGTCCCGAACTTGTAAGAAATTCCTTAACGTAAGTTCCTTTGTGTATTACCAGCATATCACAACGCCCATTGAGCTTATCCACATGTCATGACTTGACGAAAGAAACCTTGGAGTCACCATATGATCTTCTTGCAATCTTAGCATACACGGTGACTTTGTTCAAGAGAGGATAGAGTGTCTTTGGACATTTTATTCTGTGTGTTTGGTGGATGATAAAATGTACACCAACATAACCGACAGTAGCACATGGTTGATTGATAGTGGCGCTTCTCGACACATTACAAGATTTAGAGAGCATCTTTCAGATTTAGTAGAAAGAGAAACCAACCTTCAAGTGATAATCGAAGATGATGCTTGCTATTTAGTGAAAGGTGCTGGAGCCACCTCTCTGCACCTAGATTCTGGCATCTCTCTTCATTTGAGTGATGTTGAAATATTCCAAACCAATTTTTCTCAAATTTTGATTACAATAAGCAATGCAACACACATTTGTTAGGGTTAGCACTTAAACCAAAACGATGCGGAATTCAACTCTAACCAAGGATGTACACCAGGATCTCGAGATGGGCAAGGTGTGAGCATATGGTCAGAGGATCTCAATGCAATGCTGAACTGAATAGCTCTAACCAAGAATGCGCCAGATGACGACGAGCATATGGTCAGAGGATCCCTACCAACTATTATGCTGAAAGTAAACTCGACGCCAAGAATGTGCTTTCCAACCCAAGATGGGAATGGAGCTACCATATGGCGGAGATTCTAATGAGCTACAATGCAATACTCAAAATGTAAGATAGGCGGCAAGCCAGCCTCTTCCACTTATTCAGTGGGGATTACAATGAAATAAAGAGGAGTGAGAATGCTGACAGTACTATTGTTCAACTTACAATTTGATAGAAAGTGCCTGCCATGACAAAGATTAGAAGCTCTCTAGTGCTGCAATAATAAACAATGTCTCCTCAAAGCTTAATAAGATGTTCTAGTCACCAACCCATCAACATAATGCAATTTCCTAAATTTGATATGACAGACCAGCAAGTTAAAATGCATAACCAGCAACCTAGTATCTCACCAAAATGCACATATCTCTCTCAAAACTCACTCAAAATGCATAACCAGCAACCTAGTATCTCACCAAAATGCACATATCTCTCTCAAAACTCACTCAAAATGCATAAGACCAAATGCAGAATGCTTCTAGAATGAAGGCGCCCAAGTTAGAACCCCTAAACCCACCCAAAATCTAACATATGTTTTCTGCACAAACTTGAAGGTAAGCCCAAAAGGTACGGCTGCAAGAGGGGCGATTTTGAGCTATAAAAAAAAAGACTTCATTAAAAATTCTCAAACTTCACTGAGAGGGGCGCCCTTAGCTAGCAAATGCACGGGTAAACTACCCAGAACCAAAATAAATTCGCCCAAATACGTTTGAGTCAAAACATCAATCTGCAACACAAACCAGCAACTCCAGATTTTTGATTAATTTGCAAGAAACTGAATTACAACTGCATAAACAACAACTACAATGCAAAAACTCACTACAAAGCTCACTCATCTACAACTAACTCATCACTAGTTGCTATCTTTCAAGCAAGAAGCAATGCCAAGGCTAGGAGGCTTACATTCCTCGAAGCAATCCCAGTACCATTCCGACAGTATAACATTACTGTAGACATAAGATGTGAAATGAAGAGGAGAGGTCTTCTTTTATAAGCCCAACAAGGAATCTCTAGATGCTTCTAGAAAGTGCGCCCTAATTCAAATTTGAATTTGACTTCATTTCCCTCCAAGAATAGGCGTCCACTTTCAAAGCTGATTTTTGACTTTATTTTAAAATCATCTCTCCACCAAAAAGGCGTCCTCCTTCAAACAAGAATTAAAACCTTTTAAAAATATTCAATTACCTCCTATGAGGCGTCCACCCTTGAAAACCCACCTTTTAAAAACAACTTGAAGTGAAGCACTAGGCCAAGGGGTCAACATTAAAATATAACATTATTTAATTTAACTTGACTTATCACTCCAAAATGCATCCCAAGGCCAAGAATGAACAAACCAACTGAACCGGCTGAAGAAGAGAGCCAACTGTGCCGAAAACAACAAGACCACTGCCAGAAATAGAATTTACCCAAAAAGAATCTGCAATTTAATCTCCAAATTTCGAGCAACAACAACCTCCAAAACAAGAAACCCTAATTTCACCCTCCGAGTAGCCTACGGGTCTCCGGAATAGGCCAACGGTCAACTGAATTCATCACGCTTGAAAAGGGGACATTACAGTCCGCCCTCCCCAAGATTGCTTGTCCTCAAGCAATCGCAAGTCTGGATGCTGCAGAATCTCCTCATTCTCCCAAGTCGCATCCTCCATAGGCAAGTTTTTCCACTTCACCAAGTACTCTCTGATTGTTCTTTTTCTCAAAGAACACTCTCTGGAATCAAGAATCTTTTCTAGGATCAAAACTAACTGTCCTTCTTCATCCGAAGGTGGTAACTGTGATGAAGCAACAACATTGTGTCCAAGTGCCTTCTTGAGGCGAGACACGTGGAAGACATTGTGTACTCTGCTATTCGAAGGTAGCTCCAATTCATAAGCTACTGCTCCAACCTTTCTGATAACTTTGAATGGCCCATAAAAACGAGGTTTGAGCTTCTCAGCTCCACTCTTCTTGAGAGTAGACTGTCCGTAAGGCTGTAGTCGAAGATAAACCATATCTCTAACCTCAAAAGAGCGCTCAACACGCCGCTGATCAGCGTACATCTTCTGCTGGTTCTGTGCAATCTGAAGGTTGTTCTTCAAGGATTTCAAGATATCTTGATTCTATTGCAACAAATCCTTGGCTTGAGGGGCTTTGCTATCACCAAACACCAAATCAGCAAAGCTAGGAGCCTCATAACCGTAAAGAGCCATGAACGGTGACATCCTTATTGACATGTGAAAGGAAGAATTGTAACAATACTCGCCTATGTGAAGCCATTTCACCCATGCTCTTTGCTGTTCCGAGACATAATTTCTCAGATAGCCCTCCAACCACTTGTTCACTATCTCAGTTTGTCCATCAGTTTGAGGGTGATAACTAGTGCTTGGAGTAAGCACTGTACCACTCATCCTAAAGACCTCTTGCCAAAAAGTGCTTAGGAACTTGTTGTCCCTATCACTCACAATGTTTTTCGGCAACCCATGCAATCTAAACACCTCATGGAAAAACAAATCTGCAACTTGAGCTGCTGAAAATGAGCTAGTGATGGGAAAGAAGTGAGCAAACTTTGTTAACCTGTCCACTACAACATAGATACAATCTTTGCCTTGGACCTTAGGCAACCTAGTGATGAAGTCCATTGATATGCTTTCCTATTTTTGATTGGGAATGGGAAGAGGTTGCAGCAGACCATTGGTAGAGTATGCTCATTCTTGTTCATCTGACAAGTGGGACACTCGTGGATGTAGCGTTGAACTTCCCCTTTCAGCCCTTTCCAAGAAAATCTTTCCCAAATCTGCCTATATGTCTTGAAGAAACCCTGATGACTGGCAAGTGGAATGTCATGAAATGTTATCAAAATCTTCTTTTTGAGCTTAGAATCAGCCACCAAAAAGATTCTACCCTTGTAGTGTATCAGCCCTTCAACCACCTTGTACCTTTCGTCATGAAAAGTACCTTCAATGATGTTGGTTGCAAATTGATTTTTGGCATAATCAGCGAGCAACATTTCCTTCCAATCAGCAGTAAGCTCACACAATGAGCTCAAATGAGGTCTCCTAGATAGAGCATCAGCCACAATATTGTTTCTCCCTTGGACATATTCAATGTCAAAATCGTAAGCTTGAAGCTTACTCACCCACTTTTGTTGTCTCTCGTTCAAATCCTTCTAATGCATGAAGTGCTTGAGACTATTGTGATCACCCTTGACCACAAACTTGCTCCCCACCAAATACTGTTTGAACTTGGCTAATGCATGCATGATTGCAAGCATTTCCTTGTCATAGATGGAGTAGGTGCTTTCAACACCTCTTAACTTTCTGCTCTCAAACACAATGGGATGCTTGTCTTGCATCAAAACAGCCCCAACACCCTCTCCGGATGCATCACACTGTAGCTTGAAGGGCTTGGAAAAATTTGGAATAGCCAAAACCGGACAAGAGCTCATGATCTTCTTAAACTTATCAAAAGTATTTTGAGCCTTTTCTGACCAACAAAAAGCCCCCTTTTTCGTAAGGTCAGTAAGAGGAGCAACATTTTGTGAGTAGCCTTTCACAAATCTTCTGTAAAAACCACAAAGACCCAAGAACCCTTTCAAATGAGTCAAGTTCTTTGGAGGTGGCCAATCAACTATTGCCTTGATCTTTTCAGGATCAACCTTTACTCCATCAGTGCTGATTATGTGACCAAGGTAGAGCAGCTCCTTCATTCCAAATTCACATTTGGATTCTTTGGCAAACAAACTTTCTGATTCTAGGATGCTAAGCACTTCCTCCAAGTGCTTGAGATCTTCTTCCCATGTCTTGTTGAAGATGAGGATATCATCAGAAAAGATCAATACAAACTTCCTTAGCTGCTTCTGAAAGACTCTGTTCATGCAAGACTGGAAGGTAGCAGGAGCATTAGTCAACCCAAATGGCATGACTAAAAACTCGAAGTGACCATAGTGACATCTAAATGCTGTCTTCTCCACGTCAGACCCTCTCATCCGAATCTGGTAGTAGCCCGACCTCAAATCAATTTTTGAAAAGAACTTGGCTCCATGTAGCTCATCAATGAGCTCATCTATATAACCTACTGATGGTCCGAGAGACATTGCTATAGGTCGAAAGAGACCTCTATGGGCTATACAGACTATGCAAGAGGCAGAGAAGTATGCAGCTCCTAGAGACACATTCAGAGAAAGCAAAAGAACACAAAAGTTTCCAGGCTATGTAGCATTGATGAGTCACATCATTGAATCTGAACCTTCCAGTGTTGAGGAAGCATGAAATCAGCAAGTATGGAGAGATGCTTTGACAGAAGAGTAGTGTTGTGACCTTTTCACACATTGCCGCATTCAAAATGGGGACCCCTAATTTTTTGCTCCATTCTGGTCTTTTGGCTTTGGTTTTGTCTCTCTCTCTTTCTGTCTCTTTTCTGCTATTTGCTTTCGGGGGACGTGCCTGCCTGTGAGCTTAAACGAGTGAAATTTGGCCAAGTTTGAAAATTAGGGTTTGCGTTTCTTTGGTCAATTTGAAGTCAAACAAGGTGAATGAATTTAGATTTAAGACTGACGTTGTTGTTAGTGTGCTCCCAACAAACTTTCATTGAAATTTCATCAGATTCTGAGTACTTACTATTTTTAGTGTGCAATTACAAGCAATCCTTCAGCATTTTTTGTGAATCTGATAGTCACACTGCATTCAGAACACATCAAGCAACTCGTCTGCAAAATTTGAGCTGAAACGAACAACTTGTTATTTTTAGCAGTCCAACTTCCAGGGCCAATTTTAGGGCTTAGATGCGGAGTTTTTCAACGCATGTCTGGAGATTCCTTCTGGGTTTTCAGAGACCTTCGCGATGGTGTAACATGCAAAGTGAGATAACGACTTTCAGAATTCAGTCTTCCGAGGCTATTTTTAGGGTTCGCATGTCATGGTTTTCTTTGCATGTCTGCATATTCTTTAAGGGTTTTTCGAGAGCTTCGCGATGATATGACATGTAAACAGAGATAATCACTCCTTCAGTAACTTACTATTTTTAGCAGATACATTCCGGCGGCCGCCTCCCAACACTTCAGAATCACGAACTGATCGCAATGCAACAGAAACGAGGACAAACGGAGGTCATTTGATATGCATGCAAGACAAATTAGGGTTTCCAGCTTCGGGACCCAAAAAGAGGCTTAAAAAGTCAGAATTTCCGAAAACCGATGTATACCACCGCAATCAACATCTCTCAAGCTATTTGCTAATAAAATTTGAAGGCAAACGGAGCACTTACTATTTATAGTAAGTCATTTTGGAAACTGGCTAAAAATAGAAAGTCAGCAGCAGGCGTCGACGTCAACGGGCAGGTCACGTGGTGAGGAGCGCGTCATTCGAATTTCAAGTCAAACGGGGTTGTGGAAGTCATGAAACTGGGCAGTTGCTATAAATAGTAAATCGCCTCCAGAAACATGCCAAAAATAGCAGGTCAACACGAAGTCTCAGTATGAACAGGTCAAACATGTGATGAGGACCCCTTGGCGTGAATTTCAAGACAGACGGAGTTGCTGAGAATGGAGAATCAGACACTTGCTATTATTAGCAGGCATGGGCAGAGAAATTAGGGTTTCCTAAAATCAAGGGCGGAACAGGACAGTCGTGCAAAAGCAGCATCCAGCCACGGTCGCCACACTTCAAGCATTTAGTACATGAAATTTGAAGACTTTCTGAGCAGTTGCTATTTTTAGCAGGTACAGGCAAATGTCAGGCATCAGCAGCACAATCACACCACGAAGTTCAAAACAGGGCGAAAGTCAAGCTTTCTGGAGTCAAAAGTCAAGTCAAAGCACGAAATTCAAGGAACTTTCTAAAAATAGAAAGTCGGGGCAAATTAGGGTTAACAGGAGAAAATCACCCTAAGTCTGGCAAAGGGCATGAAATTCAAGAAAACGGATAAATTTTCAAGTCCAGCATCAGAACTTTGCTTTAAAAAGCTGAAGGAGGAGTTAGAAAATTCTTTAAGTCACGAAATTGAAAGTTGCCCCTGCCATATGCGCCTAAGATGCATGAAGACAAAGTCATCAAATTGAAAGCACAGAGGATAAAATGCGCCCAGCTAAGAGAGGAGGTTTTGAAAAATATTCTAAGGCAAAAGGATCATCCTGCTCCTATGGCAATATGCGCCCATAGTCAACAAGGTCAAAGCTGGGCATTGAAAAGTTTATTCCACCTCCCATGCTTGAGGGCGCCCAAGTTAGATGAATGAGGGGAATTTTGACTAAGTCATTAAAAGTGGAAGTACTACCTCTGAAATGCGCCCAGGAAGGTGTTCAAAATATTCTAAGTGTTCAAGATTGGATGCTCACCCTTCAAAATGCGCCTAAGATTCATGAGACAGTAGAATTAGAGTATAAGTTAGAATAGAGGGACAAATTAGAAGTAGCTTAGTATAGATTGATAGAGTAGTTGAAGAAGAAGGAAAGTTTTTTTCCTTAAAACTTTGTAAGAAATTGTTGTGAACACTCTCCCAATAAAAAGAATTTTCATTGATGATGAATTTCGTCTTTTGTTGTGAGTAGCTAGCAAGGTTTCTTCGTCCTTCTGATTCGAGTAGTGACTTAAAGTAGAATAAGTTTCATTTCATGCAAGCAATAGATAGTAATTGTGGAATGTGGTCTTCAATTTGAGCAAACTTCGTCTATCCATACCACTAGTGTGTTCGCGATGGTGAATGCGCCTTGTGTGGTCAACTGGAATATCATGTACTTAACTTCGATCATGATTTGTATGTTTATATGCGTCGTTGTGATGATATTTTCATGCTAAGTCGTGATCTGAACACCTTGAGCTACTCCTTTGAAGATTGCACCGGTTCTGTGGAGGCTGTCCGAAGCGAGGCAAAGCAGAGCCTGGTTGAAGCTTGTGAGAATTGATCGCCATGTCCCACGCCTTAGATTAGATTAGAATCTTCTTAACCCTGCACCATTTCAATTCAATATTTTCTGGTTAGAATAGGAAACCCGTGCTTCATTGATAAATCTGTCGAATTGTGAAAACCCCTTCCTCTGCTGTTGAACAATTCCGTAAGTCCCCTTGAAATACCAGCAAATCACATCAAGCCAACTGAGCCTATTCGCACTGAAAGAACCTTGGAGTTGAACGCACGAACTCTCTCGCAATCTTAGCGTGCTGGATACTTTGATCAAGAGAGAATAGGGTAGCCGTTGGCGACTTTATTCTGCGTTGGTGCGGTCACGAAAAACACATCAACAAGTATCAATCTATTATAAAAAATGATGTTTGGGATATTGTACTGAAACCTGAAGGAAAATCTGTTGTATCTTCTAAGTGGCTTTTCAAGATCAAGCATGCAGCTAATGGGAGCATTGAGAAGTACAAAGCAAGATTTGTGGTTAGAGGATTCTCTCAGAAAGAGGGAATAGATTGTGAGGAGACATTTGCTCCTGTTGCTTGTTATATATCCATCAGGACTATTATTGTTATTGCATCAGCTAAGGAATGGAAGCTACACCAAATGGACGTAAAGACAACATTTCTTAATGGTGTGATTGAAGAGGAAGTATACATTGAACAACCAGATGGGTTTGTGATTCATGGAAAGGAATCTCATGTATGTAGGTTGAAAAAGGCATTGTATGGCCTTAAACAGGCACCTCGTGCTTGGTATGAGAGGATTGATTGATACTTGATGAGCTTGGGATTCTCCAAGAATGATGCAGATTGAAATCTTTACTTCAAGGTAGTTGATGGTGAGGCTTTAATCTTGGTTCTTTATGTTGATGATTTATTTCTTACTGGAGCAGAATATCTCATTGTCAAATGCAAGGAGTTAGCTTCTGAGTTTGAGATGAAGGATTTAGGTCTTATGCACTACTTTCTAGGATTGGAAGTGTGGCAGAGACCCAATGGGATTATTCTAAGTCAAGGAAAATATACCATGTTACAGAATCGATGTTGTTGTGTATTAATCAAGAGGAACGAGAGTTCCTTATATAGATTACAAGAGACGATGTTTCTAAAAGAAACAATCGTTAAGTTAGAAAAAGCAATGACGAGATGACCATTACGACATAAATAGAAAGATATTATTTCTAATACCCTCCCTTAATGGTCATCATTCTAACTACCCAGAGAGAACAGAGAAGGGTACCCCCTTCTTCTCAGAACGTTGCTGCAACAAAAGACAGGAGTCTGCCATTGACTCTGCCACTTGAGATGAGTCTGCCACCAACCCTCCCAGAAATTGCAGAACTTCTGGAAATAACAACACCAACTGTCCAACCTGAAGTTGGAAAACTATCCCTCCCTGTAACCAGAGACATACCGAGAACAGCTGTTACGATTTTGAGGAAAAATCGGCAAACCCTCCAAACTTCTGCAGATGGACATGATGCCCCAGAACAGACTGCAAGAAGCCAGATGTGCAGATGTTCCCCCCAGCTGTGACCAAAAAATTGACTACACCAAACCATGATTTTTAAGGAAAATATCGCCAAACCCAAGATTACAAATCATCATTTTTTTCAAAAAAAGGGTAAAAATGAGAGAGCCCTCCTGAATGACAGAAACTCTTAATTTTTTAGGACAAAATTATAAACCCTTCTGGCACCCAGAAGACAAATTTTTTTTTTTCTTTTACGGGACAAAAAAAATATTTAAAAACCCAGAACATCGATTGTCAGCTTAAAAAACAGAGGGTCTGGAACCCTAGCCGCCAAAACAAAGTTGCACAAAAAACCGAGGCACGGAAAACGATGTACCCAAAAAAATATGAAGGCAACCCAGAAGAGATCTCGAAAAACCCACCAAGAATCTGTAATAAAAAAAAAATTCGACTTGATCTAAAGGGTCAAAACCCTAGTCAAGTTGCAGAATAGTCGTCAAAATCTGAGAACAAAATTTTCAATCAGAAACCCTAGCCTGAAAAAGAAGATACCAGCTGAAAGAAAACTCGGCGCCCAAAACTAGGTGATTAAATCGTGCAGAAAATGTGCCCAGAAGTGTTGAAATCGCGTGCAAAAGCCATGAGTAGAAACCAGACAAGGATTTAAAAAAAAAAATGCGACTTAGATTCAATGGTCGCGATTTGATCCCATAAAAAAGAAAACGTGGCTTAATGGAAAAAGAACATGGTCGCAACAGGCACAAACAGAGATGGCCGCTGAATTTTTTCCTTAAAAAACGTGAGCTCATAAGACCAAAAACGCGCCTGAGAAAGACCAAAGTCGCGTGGATTTTTGCTTCCAGAGACGCACCCGAAAAAAACGCGTCTAAAAACCCAGACAGAAGACGTCGCCGCGAATAGAAAACCCTCCACAAGACTACGACAAGGGAAGAAAACCAGCCGTGCGGGCTTCAACCACGATCTTCACCCACGAACTCAAGAAACACGATCCTCAGGGCACGACGCGGGAGATACAAAGAGCCCTCTAGAAACCGACACGAAGGTCGCAAAAAATCGTGAGAACGAGTTGTTAAAAAACACGAAAATGAACTCGCGTTTTTCAAAAAACGAAAACCCTTCTCAAGTCTCACGATTTCTGAAGAATGCCAAGACCCAAAAATTGAACTTCAGCCTATACCTGCTCAAAAACAAAAAATTGAAAATTTCTAAATTTTTTTCAAGAACAGAAGAAAATTTTCTGACGAAAAAATTCTTTGAATTTTTTTTTCGAATTTTTAAACAGAGGCTCTGATACCATGTTACAGAATCAATGTTGTTGTGTATTAATCAAGAGGAACGAGAGTTCCTTATATAGATTACAAGAGACGATGTTTCTAAAAGAAACAATCGTTAAGTTAGAAAAAGCAATGATGAGATGACCATTACGACATAAATAGAAAGATATTATTTCTAATATACCATAGATATCTTGAAGAGATTTGGGATGATGGATTGCAAATCTATGTCTACATTGATGGAAACAAATTTGAAGAAATTGAGTGATTCTGCAGCTAGTTCAGATCTGGTAGATCCCACCATGTACAGGTAGTTTATTGGATCGTTGATGTATCTAGTCAATACTAAACCAGATATTTGCTATGCAGTGAGTGCCCTCAATCAGTTCATGTGTGAACCTAGGCAAATTCATCTAGTTGCAGCAAAGCATATCTTGAGATACTTGCGTGGCACAGTTGGATATGGCTTGAAATATTCTTCCAGTGTAGATCTAAAGTTACAAGGCTATTCTGATTCTGATTGGGCCAGGAGTGTAGCTGACAGGAAGAGCACCTTTGGATGTTGCTTTAGCTTGGGGTCTGCCATGATTTCTTGGTGTAGCAGGAAGCAGTATTCAGTGGCACTAAGCACTGCAGAGGCCGAATATATTGCAGCATGTATAGCAGCTCGAGAAGCAGTGTGGCTTCGGAAGCTCCTTGCAAGATTGTTTGGACAATCATTGGAGCCGACTGTTATTCATTGTGACAATCAAAGCTGTGTGAAGCTATCTGTCAATCTAGTGTTCCATGACAAAACAAAACATGTAGAGATCAAATACCATTACATTAGAGATATGGTACTGAAGAAAGCTATTCAACTGAGTTATATTTGCACTGATGATTAGACGACTGATATTCTCACCAAGCCTCTCTCTAGAGTGAAGTTTGTGCATTTTCGAGACAAGCTTGGAGTTGTGGAGAATGAAGCCCTTGCTTAGAGGGAGGCTCAACATCAGTGATTTTTTTGTTTTCTGCTATAATGCATTTTTCTCTAAGACGGAGAAATTTGAGGTGAAAGCCCTTGTCCATCTCTGAGACGGAGATGTGGTTCTTTCCACCCTCTGGGAGTAGCCATGGTGGATGTCATGTTGAGAGACTCCATGACAGCATCACGTTGAGAGACTCCGTGATGAATCCTTTGTACTTGTGTTTATCCACACATGGGAGTAGCCATGGTGGACGTCATGTTGAGAGACTCCATGACAACATCACGTTGAGTGACTCCGTGATGGGCACTTGTGCATATGTTCCTTTCTACACATGGGAGTAGCCATGGTGGACATCATGTTGACTGACTCCATGGCGATATCACATTGAGTGACTCCGTGATGAACTCTTTTCCACAAATGGGTGTATCCATTGTGGGTGTCATGTTGAGAGACTCCATGACATGTATATCTGGAAAGATATCTTCGTAGCTAAGAGGGAGTGTTGATGTTACTGTAGCTGCGGGATATTACTTTCCCCTTCAAATTCAAATATTTAAATATTAATTTAATGAGGCCGACCCTTGATAAGTCGTCTCATTTCAAAACAATAATTTATATTTTATTTTTGATGGGAGCCGACCTAAATAAAAGATCGCCACCTCTTGAAGAAGTCGTTTCACTTTGAGGCCGACTCTTTATGAAGAGTCATCTCGATTTGTATAAATAAAAGACGTCTCACCTTCCATTCGATATTCAATTATTATCAAGTGAAATTCGCATAAATTCTGTAGGAGTTCGATATCTTCAGCAGATTGACTTATTCAAGGAATTCGTCATTGTGAAGAAGACCTTGTTGATTGTAAATTCGCACCTAGAGAGGTGCTTTCATAATCATCAGATTGGCTTAGAAGTTGACCATATTGTAAGGCAAATTGCTGCTCAGTTATTCAATATATAAGTGATATATTGTTGCTGGGTTTTTCTCCCTCAAGGAGGGTTTTCGCAGGGTATATGCTGTGTTCTATTGTTTAGAATTGTTTTATTTCTGCTTAATTAAATTCTGGTCCTAAAATTAACAAAAACAATGAAGTAATCAATTTGGTAGCTTCAGGTCCTTCATGAGGGGATCTATGCCTTAAAATTAGGGGCCTCACGAAGAAAAAGGGCCAAGCATCTCTAATCAGGATAGTAGAAGAAAGTGGATAGAAAGCCACCAAAACTTTGTATAAACAATGGTATCTTTCATGGATTTCATAGTAGACTAGACATTGGGAAAAAGATCCACCTCAAACTCCACCTCCTAAAGAGAACAAGTGTAACATATCCTTTCACTTTGTAAAGTATGGTGGTCAATCTCAACATGAGGTTGGTGGGAGCACACCCTATTGGCCAAGGTGAATTGTCAAACCATGAGACCAATGGTGTTGACAATATTGTGCTGATTACTGATCCAATCTGCAACCTATAAGAAGTGCTGAGAGTAGCAAGGTAGTTTGGGGCTAAGAGAATGCAGAGAAGAGGTCCAAGTGATCTGGATGTACTGACGGCAAAAATCCCCTTTTGACAGATTGATTGATCACCTCTTTCTTGGGAATTAGGTGACAAGGGTGACCTAAGCAGCACCTGGAGTGAATTAGCTTGTCCAAAGATATGTTCAGACTCGAAGAGAATGTTGACCTCGAAAAACCAGCAATGTCAATGTCTAGAAGGACCCAAAGAGGCAATCTCCTCTGAGGAACAAAGTGCCAAAACTCGATGCCTCCCACAGGCTGGAGTGGAATCATTAATAGATCTAAGCTTGGTTATAAACTAAATGAGTCTGAAGGTACTCTTGAGACAAAGTAGTTGTGCAGAAAATTTGTCTTTGATACTACATTGAGTCTGTTTGCAACTTTGCAGTGGATCATGTGCTGAAGCATAATCATTTGAACCCAGTCAACTCAAGCATAGTCACTAGATCCCAAGCTAGTGCCCCAAATCTTTGAACTGTAAAGTATTGTGGGCTTAACTATTTTTCAAAGAGCTGTATCTTTGAAGAAATATCCTAGAAATGTATTTGAAAGTATTGACACTCTAGAATAAAGAGTGAGGTGCACCCTTTGCAAACATGATATTGACAGGTAGGCTGCAAAGAAAGAAAAGGGTCAGTTAATTGAATTCCCAAATAAGTATAAGAAGTGGTGATTTGCACCAGGCCTCTATTGTAGAAGAAATGAAACCTAGAAAGAGCATCCTTGTTAGTGTTGAAGACCATAACCTTAGTTTTACTAGGGTTGACCACAAGTTTTCAAAGGTCACAAAACTAAGAGAAGGCATCAAGTCATCTCTATAAGCCATTGTGAGAGTTAGAAAGGAGGACCACATTATCAACAAAGAGCAATGTAGCTACCATAACATGTGAATTAGGCAATCGTCATCCACATGAATGTATTGATCAAGAATATGCTCAAGCTCATTGATGTAGATACCAAAGAGGGTTGGTGAAAGAGGGCAACCTTGCCTCTCTAGTAATACTCTTGACAAAGAGAGGCCACAAGCAGTTTGGGATCATCCAACAACTATCTTGGAGAACCTTATGATGGCAGTAATGAGAGTCTCATTAATTCCATTGTCCCAAGAGAATGTGAAGAGAAAGATCTGAAGCCAAATACTGCCCATAGCAATATATTAATAGCTTTGGGTTTTATTTTTGCTGGTGCTTGTACGAGTAGACTTCTTTATTATGCATAATATAGTTTTAGTTTTGTTGTTTATCCTTATTGTTCTTTATATGTTGGACATGCCTAATGTTTTACCACCCCTTTTGTTAATGATGAGCCCTAGAGATGTGCATGATTGTACAATCTCTTTCTATCTTTGAACATACTTTTGTGACCTAAATATACATCTTACTCATATTTTTCATCTGTTTCATCTATAATATACCCTTGCAGTGATTTATGTTTTATAGTAAGAGTATTGTAGAGATCGATTGCTCTTTGCTATGCTGCCAGATCTAGGTCTAGTTGAAACTGGATTCATGGGACAGTTTGGTGCATGCTTAAAAGTGGGCAGTAAGTGTGTAGGGGCCTGTGGGTTCATCCCAGGTGAACCTGAAGCGTACTAGATGGCATTGCGATGGACCTGCAGCAAACCTGTCTGTTTTTTTGATAATTTTTTTTCTTTTTTTTTCTTTTTTTTAATAGTTGCTTCGTGATCAGTATCAACTCTGCAACTGGTTTCCTCGCCATAAAGCAATGAGAGAACATGTTGTTCCAGCTTGTCCAAAGCATTCACAATGATCCAATTCCATGCGAGCTCTCCTATTTCATCTTAGAGTTCAGATCTAGGGAATTAGTGATATAGTCCCCATTCCAGGACTCTGATTCAGCATGAGCAGGTGACAAAATAACTAGAAATATGTGATTCTAGTTTATCAAATAGCGTATAACAAGACCAATTGACTGTACTATCTATAGGCAAACACTCATATTTTATTTTTTTATTAGTCTACATTTTTTATTATTTTTATTTTTATCTATTTAATATTTAATATTAAATATTAATCAATCTAATTAATAAATTTATAAAAACATTTATAAATATATTATTTATAAAATCATAAATGACTTATTTATTTTTTGTTTTATAATATATTTATATACTACGAATTATAATATATCTGATGCTATGTGGTATTCTAAACTCTATTTATTTATGTTTTTGTATTGACGAACCCTAAACAAACCTGATCCAAAAAAGTTGTTTTTGCCAGATCCATGAATTGAATGCACGAACCTGAACCTGAATGGGCAATGTAGGCTTTTTGAGTAGAACTAGATGTAATCAACTAATGGACTGAAATTTGCATGAGTGTCTATACAGTTGCATGTGTGAAGCTTCTGAAGTACAAAGAGGAGATATAGTTGCCGAGATGCCTGCTGTTGCAAGGGTATCCTGTTGCTGTGTAAGGGTTTCCAGTGGCTGTGCAAGAGACTGCTTCGCTTCACAAATGAATATCTGTGCTGTGCAAGTGTCTTTCTTGCCACAAGAGATATTCTTTTGGCTGCACAAGCAGTCTCCTAGTCACATGTGGCATTATTTGGCCGTGCAACCTTTTGCTTTTTCTATTGCAGACAAATATTCTTCACAAATGGGGTGTTGAGCTGTCAAAACTGATTTGCTTATGAGTGAATGGGGCACCTAGATCCACAGAATTATCAGCACAAC
This sequence comes from Sequoia sempervirens, assembly GCA_007258455.2. Taxonomy (NCBI): domain Eukaryota; kingdom Viridiplantae; phylum Streptophyta; class Pinopsida; order Cupressales; family Cupressaceae; genus Sequoia; species Sequoia sempervirens. Next base: position 282,092,006 of record VDFB02000008.1, on the reverse strand, counting down.
AAACATAAGGTGGAAGCAAGAAGTTTCAAACTATGTGTTGTTTGTTTCATAACAAAGAAAGCATTGTTGGAGTGTTGGTTAGACAGCTGAACTGCTTGGTGACAAAGTTAGAAAAAGGACAAGTTCATTATAGAGGTAGTTTTAGGAATAATTATATGGCACTCTGATTTGGATTTTGTTATAACAATATTTGCCACTGCCTAGCATCTATTTATGCATAGAAGTCATAGGTAAACAGTACACGAATTCTCTAGCATTCGCAATAGTTATTGTGCAATTGCTGAGCAATCCATAATTTGAAAGACATTTATCATATTAATTCAAAGCCCAGTTTAAACGAGTGCATGTGATCTACACATCAGTTTGATTGGGAAAGGGCCCACTCAAGATGATTGGGGGCAACTACTAGGTTTGCTATATTGTTTTGTGTGTTATGTTTAAGTTCATTTGTGATTGAATAATAGTTTGCTGGATATAAGATTAGTTTATATCTGGTTTTGATATATTACTGTTACTGTTTTGATACTATTCTGAAAGTTAAGAAGTGTGTCAGAGTTGAAGAATTTCTTTGAATATGTTAATAGATTTAGCATGTTTCTTTAATTTCAGATGTTTGTTTTTCAGTTTTTCCTAAAGTTTCGAGTAGATCTTTATTCTCATCTAGACACTCAGCTTTAAGAAAGATTTGTGATCTGGCATATACTTTGCAAGACCTCTGGTCAAAGTCAATGTTCCTGGATTTCAAATGATATAGAGTGTGTCCAACAGTTAATATACTTTAATTGTTGTTATCAGAAAAATAGACATTTTTTTATCATGCTCATGTTAGGATTTTTTTTTTATGATCAGATTAGATAGACAGAATTTAATTCAAAAAAATCAGACACACAACACAGAATATACCCTGGGAAAACCCTCCACTTGAGGGAGAAAAACCCAGCAACAATATATCACTTATATATTGAATGTCAACACAAATATCTCCTTTACAAAGAGGCCGATATGAAGGCCAATTAGAAGCACCACAATCTGATGCTAACACAGTGACAAAGTAATGCAATCTGCTAAAGATAAACTCAGCCTTCCACAAAATATCGATCTGCACTTGATGACAAACTCGCACTTGTATATATCGAATTTGAGAACAATGAATTGAATGAATGTATGAGATACAACCATCGAATATATATACAAGATGAAGGAGAGGATGTGACCCTTCAAGGCTCCATGTTGGCCTTCACCAAAGATCACAACTTCTAAGATAAAGTCGGCCATCAAAAGAATGTGACCCTTCATAAAATCGCGTCCACAAAATGCATGAGGTCAGCCACAACAAAGATCGCATCCCTTCATGAATTCGTGCCTTCATAATAATTAAATATCATTTAATATAAAACATGCCTCTTCATAAAGATACGGCTTGCAATTTAAATAGCCAATAGGCTATAATTTAAATTGTGTTCATTCGCGGGCTGGAAGTAGAAGCCCGATGCTGCTTCTAACATCAACACTCCCTCTCAGCTAGGGAGGATACTTCCAGCTGTATAAGACATATCACCTCATCGTGATGTCAACCACAATGGCTACTCCCATATGTGGAAAGAAGAAATATCACCTCATCGTGATATCAACCATCATGGCTACTCCGATGGATGGTAAATGTGCACAAATGCTCATCACTCAAAGTGATGTCGTCACCTCATCGTGACTTTCACCATGGCTACTCCCAGAGGGTGAAAAGCATAAGTACAAGAAAAATCATCACGGACTCTCTCACGTGATGTTGTCATGGAGTCACACACATGACATCCACCATGGCTACTCCCAGAGGGTGGAAACAAGGGCTTTCACCTCAAATTTCTCTCAAAGAGAAATGCATTAACAAGGGCTTGCACCTCAAATCTCTCTCAAAGAAAAATGCATTAATGAAAATCATTGATACTGAGACTCCTTCTCAGCTAGGACTTCATTCTCCACCATACCAAGCTTGTCTCAAAAGTACACAAAATTTATCCTGGAGAGATGCTTGGTGAGAATGTCTGTCGTCTGCTCATCAGTGCTGATATACTTCAACTGGATTGCTTTCCTCAATACCATATCTCTGATATAGTGGTATTTGATCTCAACATGTTTAGTTCTGTCATGAAACACAAGATTGACAGAAAGCTTCACACAACTTTGATTATCACAATGAATGACAGTTGGCTCCAACGATTGTCCGAATAACTGCAAGGAGCTTCCGACACGCTTGTCGAGCTGCCACACAAGCTGCAATATACTCAGCCTCTGCTGTACTTAGTGCCACGAAAGACTGCTTCCTGCTACACCAAGATATCATCGTAGACCCCAAACTGAAGCAACATCCAGAGGTGCTCTTCCGATTAGTGACACACCCTGCCCAATCGGAATCAGTATATCCATGCAACTTCAAGTCCACACCAAAAGAATATCTCAAGCCATACCCAACTGTGCGACGCAAGTATCTCAGGATATCTTTTGTTGCAACTAGATGTATTTGCCTTGGTTCACACATGAACTGACTAAGTGCACTCACTGCATAGCAAATATCTGGTCTAGTATTGACTGGATACATCAATGATCCAATCAATTGCCTGTACAAAGTAGAATCCACCAGATCTGAACTAGCTGCAGCCTCTTTTAACTTATGCAAGTTGGTCTCCGTAGGCGTAGACATGGATTTGCAATCCATCATACCAAATCTCTTCAGAATGTCAATAGTATACTTCCCTTGACTTAGAATCATCTCATTAGGCTTCTGCCATACTTCTAAACCAAGGAAGTAGTGCATGAGACCAAGATCCTTCATTTCAAATTTAGAAGGTAACTCCTTCTTGCATTTGATAATGAGGTGATCTTCTCTAGTAAGAATTAAATCATCAACATAGAGAACCAAGATTAATGCTTCGCCATCAATTACCTTGAAGTATAGGTTTGAATCAGCGTCATTCTTGGAGAAACCCAAGCTCATCAGGTAACGATCAATCCTTTCGTACTAAGCACGAGGAGCCTGCTTAAGGCCATACAAAGCCTTCTTCAGCCTGCAAACATGAGTCTCCTTCCCATCTACCTCAAAGCCATCAGGTTGCTCAATATATACCTCTTCCTCAATTACACCATTTAGAGATGCTGCAATAGCAATGATGGTCCTGACTGAAGTATAGCGAGCAATTGGAGCAAAGGTTTCCTCATAGTCAACTCCCTCTTTTTGAGAAAATCCTCTAGCCACGAACCTAGCCTAGTACTTCTCAATGCTCCCATTAGCCGCATGCTTGATCTTGAAGAGCCACTTAGAAGAAACAACGAATTTTCCTTTAGGTGTAGGTACGATGTCCCAAACATCATTCTTGAGAATGGATTGATATTCTTCAGACATAGCATCTATCCAAACTTGCTGACTAGTAGCTTCGTCAACACTGGAAGGTTCTGACTCAATGATTTGACTCATCAATGAAACATAGTTGGAAAACTTATGCAGTCTCTTACTTTCTCTGAATGTTCCTCTTGGGGCTGCAAACCTTTCTGCCTCTTGCATTGTTTGCCTGGCCCAAAGAGGTCTTTTTCTACCAATCACAATATTTGTAGGCCCATCAGTAGGTTCCAAGGGCTCAACTGGATCATCATTTTCTTTAGGTTCAAGAGTCTCCCTCTGAATCTCAGGAGTATAGTCAACTTCCATATCCTGAGGAGATTCTTGATCTTCATTGTCTATCTCCATGTGAATGCCCTTGGATCTTCTGAATGCAACATCCTCTTGAAATGTAACATCCCTATTGATCTCAATCAACTTCTGACTTGGAATGTACATTCTGTAGGCTTTTGATGTCTCACTATAGCCCACAAATATTCCCTTCTTGCCAGAAGGTTCCAACTTTGTCCTTTTATCTTTTGGTACATGAACATACATTGGACATCCAAAGATCCTCAAGTGACTTACTTCCGACTTCACCCGTGTGAATGCTTCTTCAGGAGTCATGTTCTCCAAAATGTGGTGAGGACTTCTATTTTGAACATAAACATCTGTCCTAGATGCTTCAGCGCAAAGGAAGGTTTGCAGATCTTGATCATGAATCATGGCTTTGGTTGCCTCCACAATAGATGTGTTCTTCCTTTCTGCAACACTGTTCTGTTGAGGATTGTAAGGGACACATAACTCCCTCTTAATCCTTGCTTCAATGCAAAAGTTACAGAAGCTACCGGAAATGTACTCTCCTCCATTGTCGGATCTTAGAACTTTGATCCTCTTCCCGGACAAGTTCTCTACCTGAGCTTTAAATTCTTTGAACCTCTCTAATACTTCCTCAGATTGTTTAGATTTGAAGAAATAAATCCAAGTCTTTCTAGAGTAGTCATCAATAAAAATAATGTAATACAAGAAACCACTCAAAGAAGCAACAGACATTGGACCACATAAATCAGAATGAATACGATCAAGAATACATTTAGATCTACTTTCACTACTATGAAATGGACCTTTAGTATTCTTACCCAATGCGCAACCTCTGCAAGTGCCTTCATGCTCCTGGTTGAGTTTCGGAAGACCTGAAACCATCTTCTCCATGGTAGGTAGTGCTCGGAAGTGAAGGTGAGCCAATCTTCTATGCCAAAGTTCACACAAACTTGATGAATCATGCAATAGAGCTTGAAGTGGGCGGGTGCAAAGTTTGTAGAGGTTCTCATGACGAACTCCAATCACCCGAGTAGTCTTGATATTTGAGTTCTTTGTCCATGCAAGAACTTTGCCTTCTGAAAATGCAACTTGGTACCCCTTATCCTCCAAGGCTGAGATAGAGAGAAGGTTTCGCTTGATACTTGGAACAAATAAAACATCACTCAACTGCAAGGAAATACCAGACTCCAAATGAAGAGAGGAGGTCCCAACTCCTTTCACAGAATAACTAGCATCATCTCCAATAATTACTTGAAGACTAGAATCTTGCTCCACCAAATCCGTTAGATGCTCTCTAAATCCGTTGATGTGGTGGGAGGCACCATTATCAATCAGCCAAGTATTGTTGTCGGTAGGCACACTGCTTGAAAGAGCTGAATAGAATAGGAAACCACCTGAATCCTTTTGTGGAGAGATCTCATCAACATCTGCAATGGAAGCCTGCTGCTTAGGCCTGGTTGGACAATCCTTTGCATAGTGACTGTTGGCGTAACAACTAGCACCTCTGGAGTAAGAGTTGGTACGGACAACTATGCACACTACGCAATGAGTGCTCTTCAAATTAGGAGGGGAAGCTCCCTCGTTGTGCTTGACAAAAGTACTTGCAAAGGAAATAAACTAAACTAAATCCTGTCTTTTTGCTTCAGCTGTAGAGGTACAAGGCTTTCTCGAAAACTATATACATTGCAGCTGAGTATTTTCTGGTTTCGCAGATCACTAACTACAACTAAACTTAATTACTTAAATTCTATCCAGTTTCCTCAAGAAAACAGAGCAGAGGAAACGGAGCAAGGTTTGACTATCAGACGATAAACGAGTATAGATTCTCAACTTGAAGGCAAGGTGGCACATCTATCAACTCAATCTAAACAAGTTTATTGGTAACAACATCACACGATAAACTGAATACGGATTCTCTACTTGAAGGCAAGGTGACACGACTATCAGCTCAATCCGAATAAGTTTATTGTTCACAACAATACACAATAACCAAGTGCAGATTCTCTACTTGAAGGCAAGGTGGCACAACTATCATCTCAATCTGAACAAGTTTATTGAGCACAAAACAGATTTATCTAAACTAAGGAAAGAATTCACCATTATAATTGCATGAAACCCTATGTGGCATAACAATTCATCATAATAGTGAAGACACATGAACAAATACCAAAAGAGCAATATTGAGGGCAAGGTAGGCACAACATATATTTCTCTCTCGTGCAAAAGTTATTTACAAATGAGCAAAAGCTCTTATTTATATACATCAAGGTGTAGGGAACCCTAAAATCACCTTGAGTCAACTACATTCTTGCAATACATGCAAGATTTATTACTAAACCCTAATAAAGTAAACTATACAGTTAACTGGAAAACCACCATCAGTTAACCGAAACATCTAATCTAAAAATGGACAATTGTGCAAGCATGCACGTCCTTATTGAAAGCATGTTAACTGGAACACTACCATCAGTTAGCGAAAACCCTAAATGAAACTCCAAGTGTGTAAAGCTAATCTCAGAATAGATATGCATGAGACGAGACAACGAGTTAACTTGGGAAGGTAACGCCAAGTTTAACTCCTGTGTGTAATGTCTATCCTGAGAGGTGGGAACTGAAGTTTACTGTCCGTGATCTCGAGCAACCAATCCCTCAACGAGATTGTTAACTGTATCACTATCTGGAGCTATGAGACTCTGTCGAAGAATGCTATGTCGGTGTAGCATATCCTCACTAGCTGTGATCTGAGACTGAAGTTCACCTTTGCTCCTCGTTGCCTCATCAAACAATGCTGACATGACTGTAAGTTGAGTAACCTTACAGCCAATAGTCTCCCCATTGAAAATGGTATGAATGAGTGCCTGAAGCTCTGACTAAACATCGGTAAGCTCAACATAGGCACCCCCCTCGATCTGATATCGGCACGGTAAGCGAGATACTAGAGTCCTCACAAACCGGAGTGCACTAGTGACGTGCTCTCTACTCTCAACCAACTCTAACGCTAAAGTCTCTTCTATCTTTGACTTGAAAACCAACTGTGTTTTCCAAGAATAGATAGCTTCTCTATCCTCTGCATCTGTGACTGCATCATATGCCACTCTTAGGTGAGCAATCATAATCTCATCCCGGGGTTTGTTAATCGCCATATCTTGCTCCTCATCCTGGAGAAGAATACGGAGTTCTCGTGCATTGTACCGCAACTGATATAACTCTGTGAGCATAGCACGGCCTCTAGCAACGAACTCCTCCCATTCATCCAAACGCTTGCCATATGCAACTAAGTGATTAAGTTGACTTTGCTCTGCTGGAGGCTCAAGCATTGGCGGGAGTGTGTTAATGGCATCTGGTCTATGCACAATGCTAGAAATGTACTGACGAAGCTGTCTGATTTCAGCCTTGAGGGCTGCCTTATCTTCTCCGTCCTTCAGTATTCTATCCTTGGCACTGTCTGTAGCAACCTGTAGGAGATCAACCTGGGTTTTGTGTTACCACCAAGGTTGACGGATAACCTCAAAATCCTGAGATTCCAACTCAGTTCTTCCCCTCGTGGAGGTACAGCCTCGACAACAATCTCCATGTCAGTGTTCCTCTCCACGTGGACCATGTTCTTGACCCTCTTGTCTGGCGCATCCTGGTAAATCTCATCAAAATCAGAATGATTAAGAACATAGGATGGCTGCCTCCTCTTCCTTCCTAGTTGAGCTTCGATCCAAGATTGATCTCGGCTAATGCTACTAGAAGGGTCCGTACTAGCAATAGGAGGTTGCGACGAAAGTGAATGAGTAGAGGACCCACTGCGAGGTGGAGAGTCTAAATCCAATTCAATGAGAATTGGGGTTGGTGACTGCTCTGAAACTGGTGTAGGAACTTGAGGCTGTACCTCAGGCACTGGCGGACTCTGAACTGGCCTCTGAAGTGGCTCTGTGACCGGCCGTCTGTCAGGCTCCGTGTGTGTAACAGTGGCAAGCGCCTTGCCCTTTGAATTGTTTGGCGCTTGACCTTTCTTGGGAGGATTACTCCTCTTCTTTTGTTTAGGTTTTGACGAGGAAGGTAGCAAAGGATTCACCACAACTGGCGGCTCTGCTCTAGAAACACTTACCCTCCTTGTCTTCTTGCTGTCGAGGTAAAGTATACTGTTTGAATAACTCTACTTGACCTCTCTTTGACCGTTGCGTATTCCGTGGTGTTGATGAGTGTTTTATCATCCACCAAACATCAGAATAAAAATGTCCAAAGACACTTTATCCTCTCTTGAAAAACCACCGCATAGGCGATTCCAAGGTTTCTTTAGTCGGGTCTCGACGTGTGGATAAGCTCAATGGTCGTTGTGATAATGCTGGTAATAAACAAGGGGACTTACGTAGAAAGTCTGCACAAGTTCGGGGACTTAGGAAATTTATCTTTGTAGGTTCTCAATTAGGACTTTCAATTGTGGATCTCAAAAAAATGGCAAAAAGAATAGGGTTCAGAGAATCTAGTCTAAGCCTAGGAACTCAAGAGACAGTAAGGACTCGGTGAAGGGAAATAAACCACATTTTGTTTCGCCTCCTGCAGGACAACATACGCAAAATGGGTGCAATCTTCAAGGGGTTTGTGAGAATAATTTTCACACCTCGAATGAGGTTGAAGTTAAGCTTCCACGTTTAAGAGCTCAGGCTAACTTTACAAATCGAATGCAAATCATCCATTCGAAAAAAGTATGAGCTACACTTCACCATTGAATCAATACGATCAATCTCTCATTCAATTTAACAACTTTTCAAAGCAAATTCTATTTAATCTAACTTTAACTCTAATCTATGGCGGAAGGCAATATGTAACCTCGCTTACTATTCAACAATAAGAAGTGATTCAAGGCAAATCATGCTCAAGAGCTTTTATCATTCAAAATAGTCTCAATGCGACAATATACATAATCTGTCTCCACACAAATGAAAATGAGAGAGCACTAGTTTATATAGAGCTCCAAAAATGAAATGAAGGGCCGAGATTAAAACAAGATCAACGGCCGAGATTATTACAACCAAACCCTAATTAGGGTTTCCCAAATCAACAAGAGTTAATCATCAGAAATCAGTCAGAAAAGTGGCAGTTCCAGCTATAATCTAGGAGATGCGTCCTTATCCATCTGAGTAGCATTGTGCTTGGCGAATCTGGACACTACGGCAATGACCTCGTCCATCGTGACAGGCGGCAGCATGCTGATCCGGAACTCAAGTCCGTCCAACTTCTCAGCACATCTAGCAAAAGTACCTTCCCAACCTGCCTCCTGCTTCTCAAAATCCTTTCGAACGGATGAGAGTCTTGCCACTTTCGCAAAGTCTTGTTTCAAGAAAGGTCCAGTGGTCGAGAAGAAAGTTTCTTGAACTTTATGCTTCAATCTCTCCAACTGCATGTCGTTCTCCCGGATGACTTCATGGTCGAACACTTCTGTAGTTATCATGCAAATCTCCTCCTGGATTTTCTTGACCTGTTCTTCGATTCCAAGCCCATCGACTTTTGCCTTCTCCAAGACTTCCTCTCGTATTGTCACTGCCCAAAACCAGTGATGAAAATCATATGCTGCCCCTGCAGCAATCACCCTTTTATCAACTAACTCCTCTCTCGGAGTACTCTTCAAAATTCTAAGGCTTGGAATAAGCCTTTCCTGCATGTCCGGGATACCTTCCCACGTTTCTGCCATGTCCATCAGTCTAGAAAGAAATGAAGAAGTTCGCCCATAGGCCAGTGCCAACTTTTCCATGAACAATGCCGCCTCTGTGCCTTCACTTGCCATCCAGCCTTGAGCTTCCCTGGCCGTTACCATTCCGTGCTCGACGCCCCTAGTCATCTCCTGTGATTTGAGGAGAGGAGGAACAGTCGCATTGCCCCGATCAAGTGGCTGGGTCAAATGCTGTATGTATTCTTTGAGACGTTCGACCTCCTTCTTATACTCCTTCTTCTTAGCCACTTCCTTTTCTAGTCTCGCCTTGATGGTCGAGACAGAATTATCCAACTCCTCTACTTCTTGACCTTTCGAGGTCGGGCCAAGGTCAACTGTGGTTATAGCATACTCCTGAGGAGTGATCTCGTCCTGTGGCTTGTCCACTGTAGGCACTGCAATGTGCACGGAACGGTCGCCTGCCTCGTTCCTCCGAATGGTGGAGAACTTCTTGGCGGGCTTCTTGACTGCGACCTGTTCTAATCTTGCCAAGAAATCGGCAGTATCATCTTCTTCTTCTTGTTGAGCCTCAGCAGGCACATGAACTTTCATCCTTTCTAACAGCCAGTCTGGAATTGTTGACTGTTCAATGCCATCCTCTACTTGAACCTCATTCTCGTTCGGAACATCCATGACTTCCCTGAGAGCGGAAATCATTCCCTCCTCAAAGTCATTGTTTCGAGCTTCTACATCATTGTCTGAACCCAAAATTTCTGTGCCTGTTGGTGACGCAGGCTCTTCATCATCTAGTTGAATAGGCTCTTCATTTACTTCCTGAGCTGCAAGAGGTTCAAGCATTTCCGCCAAGGAGTCGTCTATATTGGTTACAAACTGGTCAACGTTCCTGGATACTGCCGACCGAGAAGGTTCTCCCTTATGCCTCTTGGACACAGGCTCAGCACTTGGCATTATTTCTTTTCTTTTTTCCCCAATCCCGACCAAGCCTTGATGGGATGCACCAGCATTAGAAGAGTATGACTCTGATTCGCTCAACAGGTCATAGGTGAGCGTGATTCCTTTTTGTCTCAATTCCTGGGCATGACAATCAACCCACCACTGGGAATACTTAGTTACTGGCCTCATTAGGGTGGCTAGGTCTGCGTGCTCAGGCTCTGACCATTTCACCGGAGGGAGAGGTCTGCTTTCCTCAAAGCGCGGCTGGACATGATTTCCATCATCTTGAAGCTGATCAGGCACTCGGCAGAACTCGATTGTTCTCATAAAATCCAAGGACATTCTGGACCACATCTTCCGCCTGACCTCATACTCATCGGCTGCATTTGCCCAGAAATCCTCCAATTCCTGTCTGTGCTTGTACTTCCTTCCTTCCACTGTCCGAATGTTGTGATGTGGGTCATAGTTGACCCTGGACTTGTATGCCGTGAAAGGGTACCATTGGATCTCTAATCTAGCACTTTCAGCCGCTTGTGCTGATGGACAGTACTCTAGCATGTTCCCGATGAAGAATGGGAATGTGACGGACGCCTTCTTGGTCGGCCTCTGAATACTCTGATACTCTTCTAACTGTCTCAAAACCTCAAGCAATATCATCCGATCAGTCGGATAGATAGGCAATTTATAGGGATTTCCAGTAAATCCCTGGATCCTGATATATGTAAATTTAGGGAACTGGATGAACCAAGACCCATATTTGCTGATAAGACTTTTCGCTTCATGGCTCAGCCTTTGGTGCACTCCTCCTTGAAGCTTTCTGGTAATGTGCATTAGGAATGCATCATGTACCCTCCTGAAGTGAGTCTTCTCCTTCAACTGGAGCTGAGGATAGCAGTCGTAAGGCCTAAGCTCGTTCTCCCCATTGCCAATTCTGCCCTTGCAGATCAACCCTGGATATTTGTATGACCTGGCTAATAGGTATACCACGTATGAACTCATGTGAAAAGACTTGGTCTTTTCAAGGTTGATCAGCTGCTCATGGAGGTTGTCACTTATCATCCGTGACCAATTGAACATTTTAACTCCAGAGGTGACCTCGTCGATAAAATAATACATCCAACTCTCAAAGAAGGCGCCCTGCGGGTTGCCAGCTATTCTGTTCAGCATCAGCACAATATCCCCAAAATCTTCCTTGAAGTCCGTGCGGCGAGGCCTCTTGGGCAACTTCTTGATTGATGGCTTTGGCTTGTCCATCCAAACCTTGTTGACTGTTGTGGCACATAGATCTGGCTGACCATCATATAGCATTTTGGCTTCTTCTTTGGTCTTATAGACCGTTCTTGAATGCTCTGGAATGCCGAAGGTCTCCTGAATTGATACTTCGTTCAAGTGTGCCAAGATCCTTCCGTCAGGGGCGATAATCTGTCTTTTCTGGGCATCATAATGGCGAGCACATTCCACCATTAACTCAGCACAATCCATTGCCGGAGGGAATCCAGCTGCTTGGAATATCCCGTTTCCGACCATCCTTCTGGCTATTGCTGTGGGAAGTCCCTTCTGACCGTATACTCTTTTCTTGAATTCGTCAAAATCCACATGCCCGAGGTCAGTATCCACGACATTCTTCCACTTCGAGATGACTTTAGTCTCCTTCTGAGCACCCTTGTTGGCGAACTTCATTTTCAGCTTCCTGGATAATCCGCCTTCCGTGTCCGTCAACCTGCAGTCATAAAATTAACATTAATATAAAGACCTTTAAAATAGTTTAAACCTCGTGCCTTGGATTCGAAAAATTGACTTTCAGCTGCTCAAACAATTAATTTGCTGCGAAAAAGCAAGCTGAAAGTGACTTGAATGAATTTGAAAATCTTGCCAGAACTTCGTCAAGATGAAAGGGCATAAAAAGATAGCAAATTTAATTGACCAATCACCAAACCTCAGAGAAGGATCGTCAAATGCAAATCAGATTTAAAAATCTGATTTTTTTGAAAAGTGCGCCCCTCTTCAAGAAGAATTCAGCTTTGAATAAATATCTTTTTCTTTTCCCGCGAAAAATTCCTCAGCATAACACTGCTTTTCTCTCTGAGAAAATTCGACTTTGCTTATGGACGAATTAATTGCCTGATAATTTCGAGAAAGAATAAATTTCTCTTCAGCTGTGTGTGAAAAATGAGTTGCTGAAACTCATTATAATGCTGAGAGATTGAATTCGATTTAGCAACTGCCATAATCTTTCTCGATCTTGATTTGTTTTCATTTTCCAAACAGGCAACTTTCCTTTTATCTTCCGACAAGGATCAGTCTCGAACTTATCCAGACAAATCTTACTGATCTTCAAAAATTCGATTTTTTTATTTAATGTTTATTTTTTTGATTTTTCAACTTTTTAAATAAAACATTAAATAATTAAATCCGTGGTGAATTTAATTTTCTTCTTGCCGGATTTCATCTCCGCCTGGCGAGCTTTACTTTTGTCCAATTCGTGTCTGGCAATTTTGATTTTGTCCAAGGTATTTTAAATTTCCAAATAGTTGAAAATTAATTATTAAAATATTAAAATATTTTAATTAATTCCAACCCGTTCGTCTTGGACCCATGGCTATTTCAATTTTTCTTCCAATTTTCTTGGCCAAGAGTTTGTTTTCCGATTTCATCCTCAATTTTGTCTAGCCAAACCAAATCTTAAGCCATTCCGTCGAGAATTTCATTGCCAGATCCATATTTTTCTTTGCCGAGGCGAGATTTTAAGCTCATTTGGCTCTGTCCAAGTCAAATATTTCCTTGCTCGGTCGAATTTTTCTAGGCAATATCCTTGTCCGAATGTCTTTGCCGGTTGAATTTTCCTGACGTCTGACATATTCTTCATCCTTTTGGTCAAGTACGATCCTTCCTTTCCCTTTACCTCGTGCATTTTTCTTTAGCCAAAGTTGACAATTTCCTCGCATTTTCCATACTTAGGCAAATTTTCCCTCCTTTTCCCTCATCGTGTTAAGCACATTCCGTTCCATTCTTTGCCATATCCTGATATTCTTTAGCACATGTCCTTTCAATCTTGGCATTTGTCCTCTCGAAAGTGTCACAATACTTGGCCACCGTCTTCATTTTTCATCCTTTTATCCCCTGTACTTAGGCAAATATTCGAACCTTTTCTTTGGATTTGGCCTTGACACTTAGCCAAAAATCTTAGCATCTTATCATCTTGGGTGGACTTTGTAGACATTTTGGACGAAGATCATGGATGTCCTTGGCACCTTGCTAACTCTTCCAAGTGCATGGTGGACATCTCTTAAGTCTTTGGGATGAGCATCTTGGACGTCCCTCTTTTCTAGGGCGAATTTCCTTGACATTTTAGCATTTGTTCTCATCATTTTATCCTTTTGGAAAGGATTATCCACCTCTTTAGGCCTTCATACTTAGCAAATTTCGAAATTTCCTTCTAGCTGGGCGCCAACACTTAGCAAATATTTTGATTTTCCTCTCCTTTACATGTCTAGGCGGACTTTACATAGCCTTTAGCCAAGTCCCACCTTTTAAGGGCGGACTTTAGAAGCACTTTGGACGTCCTTCTTTCATATGGCGGACTTTAGAACTTTTTTGGATGAGCATTTTTGAAGATGGCGGACTTTAGGCAGTCTTAGGATAAAGATGGCGGACTTTAGAAGGTGCTAGGATATCCTTGTTGGCAGATGGCGGACTTCCAAGACCTTTAGGATGTGCATTTTATGTGCTGGGCGGACTTTAGAGCATGCAAGGACATCAAAGGCGGACTTTGAAGGGGTCAGGGATATCCTTCTTGGCATATGGCGGACTTCCAAGCATGCAGGGATATCAAAGGCGGATTTTAGGCAGTCTTAGGATGTCCCACCTTTATGCATGGCGGACTTCAAAGGTTCCTTGGACGTTGCCTCAAGATGCAGGGATATGATTCCCAAGAGCTAGGCGGACTTCAAGACCTCTTTGGACATCCTCCTTAGCTGCTGGGCGAATTCCATAACCTTTCAGACCTTCACATACCTTCCTTCTTCATTCTTTCATGGCGAATTCTCCAGATTTGCACAGATTTCTCACAAACTTCACCATTTTTGAGCTGATTTCATGATTTCACCTTCAAATCTGATTGATCTTGAACTGGTTTTGACTGGTTTTTCCAGATTTTTGAACGTTTTCAGTCTGATTTTCATGCTTTTTACTTGTTTTTTCCAGATTTTTCGAAAAATTTTCAAAATTTTCAATTCGATTTTCTGAGAGTTCTATTGAGTTTTTCGAACTTCTGAGTGCGTTTTCAGAACTCGGGACCCTTCTAAAAATAGAAACTTTCCAAAAATAGAAACTTTCTAAAAATAGAAAAAGCAACCCTAAAAAATAGGGAACCTTGTTTGGTCCAAAAATGCCAAAAATGAAAAATCGAAAAAAGCAACTTTTCCTAAAAAATAGGAAGTGTCAGAATTGGCCGAATTTACCGTCGATCTTCGTCTCTTGGGCCTTCTGAGCGCTTCCATGACATCTACGCACTGATTCAAGCATGAATTACTGACTCGGCTCGGGTGACTCTCGACAAACTGACCTGAAAACTCTTGGCGAAGTGATCTCATGTAACCGTTGCAAGGAGACAGAACCCTAAAAACTAGCAGGCAACTGGGGGTCCCCTCAGCGATGGGGCGATGTGTGAAAAGGTCACAACACGTGGCATACCAATCAACTGCTGGCAATGGCTGTGTATCAACCTGCTCTCTGAAAAATTGAGGAAGAACTTCTCCCCCTCATCATCTGATAAACCTCCCACATCTTCTGACAAGAAAACAAAAATCTGTGAGATAGAGAAGCGGCCGTAACTACGTCTGCGAACCTCGAAGTCATCTGCGCAATTTGCCCAGTAACCTCCATAGAAGGCTCATGATATGTGCTTCCAGCAAGGCGAGTTATGTAATGACCTGAAAGATCATAGGCACGTGCTTCAACAAGATACTTAAGATGATATTTCTCGAGCTCTTGTCCTACAACTTTGGCATCAATTGCCGTCTTGCACCAATACAATCCAAACTGAAAAGGAAAATTGATAGATGGTCGTCTGCAGCGTAAAAGCGATGAACATCATGCATCTGTCTTAGGAACTCCTGAAAATCTTATCAAACGTGGAAATAAGTAAATCCGAGATGTAGGTGTATGTGAACTAAATAAACCAATCTGCCCACCCATCCATCGCTGCCCTAGCAACTGCCGAGATACGAACGTGCAACTCCCGGTCCAAATTTCTCACTGTATAAGTCAGAAAAGCCTCATGAACACACTTGAAATGATTTCAGCCCTAAAACCTAAGCGATCATAATATGCAGTTGCTTTACGAGAATACGAAATGTTTGGTTTAGTCCTCGGGCCTGCCGATAAGCGATCAAGTACGAGATAACACATGTGAAACTCATGGGCAACTAGGAAACCGGTATTTGCCTGTGGAGAATGTCGCTGATGAAGGATGCCCAGTCATAATGCTCCTGCCCAGAAATGATGCGACCAATAATGTAATACATCCAAGGCTGGAAAACATTCGCATGTGCTTGACCTGAGACACGATTCAGAGTGTGATTAGAATCGCTACTCATCCTTGTATTCACCACGACCCACATTGTTTGGCAATCTATTCTTTGCTTGTTTTAACCATCTTTCTGCCATCTTCTTCTGACACTTGTCCACATCAGCATCAAATGCCTGCTCACACTGCTCCATGGAAACAACTAGACTGTTCGGGTGTTGAGGAATGCCAAAACTCCTTTCAATGTCCAAAGGCTTGAGACTACAAATAACCGTCCATCAACTGACACTATCTCACGAGTAGTAGAATTGTAATGCTTAATACAAGCCATCACGAATTCAACACAATGAACGGAGATAGGTATGGAAGCGGCCTCTAGTAAGCCAGACTACTCAATATTTTGAATAATCGAAGCTCTGATCTTAACCGGATCTAGAACTGCTTCTGGCAACACTTTGTGAAGATCTGTCTCAACCATCCTGAGGAAGTCATGAGTAAGGACCGTTTTGGTCTTGTAGTAGTGTCTTGCATTACGAAAAAGTGCTTTGAATGTGAACGACTAATTTCAAGATTTAAAACTAAAAAAGCGTCTGAGTTTTTTTTTTATTCTTTCTTTTAACGAGGGGAATCGGGTGCAGCACGGCCCCCCCTATAACCCCCCACCGCTGGTAAACTTTTTACCGTGACCGGCATTGCTGGCGGGACACACCAACCGGTACCACGGGAGCGCCGGAGAGTCAAACCCATGGTGGGCGCCCTGCAACAGGGAACACCTTAACCAACTGGGCTCGGACCGGCGCCCCAGCCTGCGAGAGTTAAAAATAGCCTTTTGAAGAATTATTTTCAGCGAAAAATCTGAGATATGGGTTTTGTCCAAAAAAAGATTCTAAGACAACCCAGAACGTCAGATATGCGAAAATATGACTTCTACTTGATCGTGCAAATACTTTTCAGTTAAGAAAATTAGAAACTCAAGAACGAATGTTTTGAAGTTAAAAATTCCTGAAAAATCAAGCACACAATTTTAACTCGAGGAAATTATGTAGAAATGATCCAGATGTTTGAACTTGTCGAATTTGCCAATTTCAGGAACATGCGAACTCGAATCTGAGAGAAATCTGAGAACCAAGGAAGAAAAAAAAACGTTTTTTGTATGCTCTTCTTTTGTGAAAAGTGCCCTTGAATTCTTCAAATTGCTGACAATTGTGAACTTTTAACCTGCAAAAAGATTTGTTAGATAAAATCGCCTTTGGAAATTGATGAGGAATTCGCCTTTGATCTGCAAGAATTCGCCTTTGCTTGAGAAAAAACAAATTTTCCTTGAAGTTGCGCCTTTGTTCTTGAGGAAATACGAACTTGCCTTTTGAAGATACGCCTTTGTTTCTTGATAAAATTCGAATTTGCCTTTTGCCTTTGCTCTTTGAGAATTTCGCCTTTGACTCTGAAGAATTGCGAATTTCTTTTGAAGCTATGAATTTTCTTTAAGAAATACGAATTTTGTTTGAAACTATGAATCTCTTTGAAAAATACAAATTTCTCTTGAAGCTTGGTGAATAATAAATGAAGGCGCCATGCTTAAATAAGATAAAATTCGTATCAACTTATGAACTGCAAGATTTCAAAACCCTGATTGAAAATAGAAGCCTTCCAATTGGTCCCCTTTCAGTTTCACTGCCACTGACTGGAAGTTTGAATTTAAATAAATAATAAAATATTCACTATGCAAATAGCAAAGGCGCCAAAAATAGAAAATCGCCACTTAATGCTAAAATTGCAAAATAAATATTAAATATTTTGAACTTCAGTTGACAATTCGAATGAAGCTTTAGGATTCACCATTAGACTTCACCGATTCCGAAAAGTCATCTCTTGAGCTCATAGTCTATTGCTCAAGATATTGCACTTTATTAACTTCCTATTTTGACGACAAAGTCACGGCCAACTTCAACACTGATTTCTGAGTGACCGGGAGATGCTGAGACTGAGCTGGAGAATTCATCGGAAAGCCTACTGAACAAGGAAGAAATGTCTGCTAGGAGACACTACTGCAAAATCCATCATTTGACACCCTGAAAAATTAGGCGCCCCTGATTAAATTCATTTACGGGTTCCAGACTTAAACCGTTTCTTCAAACTGCCATCTGACACTTCAAACAGCTGCTGACGGCGAACGGTGAACCCTGCTGACAGGAAACCAAGCTCACTGCATGCCCGGAGACATTCTGCCTCCAACGACTGTACGCAAGGCATCTAAAAAGTTCATTAAGGGCCTGAAAAGTAAAAGCGCCCCTGAGCTACAGTTGCACTGACACCATTCTGACGAAAGTTGAACTCTCAACCAGATGCCTTACTTTGACCTCTGATATCTAGAGTTGGGATGATCTGATTCGAGCCACGTTTGTTTTAACGGACAGCCAGAAGGACCTACAAGAGAAGTCTCTAGAGGTGACGAAGCAAGAAAACTGCTTCTAAGACCTCAAAAACGCCAGTGCGTATTTTATTTAAAATATCCGCTCCATACTTGGCCATTTTCCGGATGTCTTCACTTTTCAGCATTTCACCAAAGACCTCGCACGTATGAGCGTTTTCCAAATCCCGAAGGATGACAGCTAGGCTCATTGAATAGATAAAGTAATTACGCTCAAGTCTCGTCAAGACTTCGAACGCGAACGACCTCATCTGACAGGCCTAAAGGCTAGGCGCCTCTAGACTGTAGAAATACAATGCAAATTTTATGTTGGTCTGCCCATGAAATTACGTGCTTGGTAAAACCTCTGCCACGATCACCTGGAATGACGGATCGACAAGCAGGACGGTGCATTGAGCCACGTTTGTTTTAACGGACAACCAGAAGGACCTACAAGAGAAGTCTCTAGAGGTGACGAAGCAAGAAAACTGCTTCTAAGACCTCAAAAACGCCAGTGCGTATTTTATTTAAAATATCCGCTCCATACTTAGCCATTTTCTGGATGTCTTCACTTTTCAGCATTTCACCAAAGATCTTGCATCTGGCGTTTTCCAAATCGAAAATTTGGCTAGGCTCGTTGAATAGATAAAGTAATTACGCTCAAGTCTCATGAAGACTTGACGACGATCTCTCATCATAGGCCTAAAGGCTAGGCGCCTGCGGGTGTAAGATACAATACAAATTTTATGTTGGTCCTCCGGGTGAAATTCGTTGGTAGAACCTACGCCACGATCTGGAATGTGGGATCGACAAGTAGGGCGGTGCATGAGACGGACTAGAGTAATCATGTCGAGGAAGACCCAAATGCGCAAATTTTCTATCTTAAGGGTCATTTTAACACCCACACGAGCTATAGTTGTACCTTTGAAATGCAATGAAGAAGCTACGAGATGTGAAAACTCCATTATAGCTAATCTTAGATATACATTGTAGGAGTTAAGGACTCGGATGTTGCGTTGATAGCTGGTGAATAAGCGGACTAGTCGAGGAAGAGATTGTGCATCGACCAGTACCAAGATCCACCCCCTTTAAGAAAGGCCCTCAAGCTACGGTAGCGCTTTTGCACGAAAAGACAAATTTCTCATATGTGAAACTTTGGAAATTTCAACTTCTGTCGCCAGTTGCTGGAGTTACGGATCTTGGAAAGCTTCGCTGGATAGCTCATCGGATAGCCAGACCAATTCTGAAGAGTTTGACTGTATCTATGAGTACTTTCAACAAAATCTTGACCTTCAAAAAGAAGGGCGCCCTTGGGCTACAAGTGCGCTTTTTTGCTTTTCCTTGAAAAATCTTCAAAAATTGACCATTGAAATCATCATCTCGATCACTGAAATGACCATGTGCCACGTGAAATGCTGTCGTGAGACGCTCCTCCATCGTGAAAAGCTCCATTCTGAGTCTCTGATTCAGGTTCTGATCAATAAAACTCACTTTGACTGACAAAACATTGACAAAAACTCCATGCTTGATATTGCCCAAAACTGTATTTTACATCATTTTAGCAAAGTTTAGACTATTTTATGCAAAATGCCTTGATGAAGCAAAAAATTTGGTTTGGGTACAACAGTGACCATACTTGTCACATCTAAAACATTGAACATGAGAGAGGTCCTTCTTCTTCTTGAATGTAGGAGCACCATTAGATCCCTTATCTCTATTCCTCTTGAAATATCCTTTCTTTCCTTCTTTCCCTTTCTTCTTCGAGGATTGTGCGGCAAGAACATGAATGTCTTCATTAGTAGAGCTTTGACCAATACCTCTCGTAGCCAACCTAGACTCTTCTTGAATACAATCTGCCCTCAAACAATCAAACTTAGGGAGTTTTGATCTCGCATTGATTCCTTAAATGTAAGACTCCCAAGATGAAGGAAGACCATTAAGAGCCAACATGGTCAAATCCTTGTCATCAACAATATGACCAATAGTAGAGAGTTGATCTCTCAACTCGGTGATCTTCATGAAGTATGAGATGACGGATTCTCCTTTCGCCATCTTGACATGATGAAGTTGCTGCTTTAATGTAAGAGCACGACTTGTGTTGTTGATCTCATACATCTCATCCAAAGTCTTTGTACGAGACCAAGTGTCTCTCAACCCCTGACTGAAGCTTGAATGAAGTTTGTTTGACGTTTTGAGGGTTTGTGATTTTTGTGATTTTTGCAATATATTGAAATGGTGCGATTTTGATAAAATTCTTCTAAAAATTTATAATAAATATGAGAATATAGCTACTGCAACAAATCAGCTTCTAGATCGATGATAAATGATTGTATTATTTTGCTGAATGATTACAATGATGAATCTCAAACATGCAAGCAAAAAACGATAATGTGCCAGATAAACAATATGGATAACCACTGTGTCAGATTCTCTTCTGGAAGAAATTCGATCCAACCGCTGACTGAAACCCGAACTGAAATCCCACAAATATGCTCTGTTGTGACTTCTGAATAAAGCCACTCTGATGGACAAGCTTCAACTGATATTTCACAGCTTCAATATGTTTGATCATGAAGAGGTGACATTCTCCACAATCTGGTTACAGAAACCCTTATTTCCCCAAACACCAATGTTCTCAGAGAGAAAAGACAAATTCAAATGATCATCAATAATGAGTTCGATTTGTGTTTGGTGAAATATATACCCTTTCTCAAAAATTTGACCCCTTCACAAAAATCAATTTAAATGCATTTAATAATATAAATCCGCCCCCTCTTTGACTTAGGCATTTTAATTAATAAATGGCGTCCATATCAAGTGAGTAATAAATACTCATTTAGTAATAATAATGCTCCGTTATTATAAAGTATTAAAAACTTTATAATTTGCCATTAATAATTAATACTTTAATATTTCATTAAAGTGACTTTATATTATAAAGTCAAATTAATAATCTTTTAATAATTATCAAATGCTCAAGTAATCACTGTTTGCTCATCAAATCATCAAACTGGGTCGAAATTGAGATGACCAACTGAACCAGGTGCCCTGCCAAAAATAGTAACCCTTGTCTGCCTAACTTACTATAAATAGTAAGTGCCTGAATATCACTCTGCAAGTCTCTGCCAAGGCCCAAACCTGAATCAACTGATGGAGTAATGTCCCAAAACTCAGGATAACTGCCAAAAGCAACCCTCTAACCACATCCGTTAGCCTACGAGGGTCAAAATGATAGGCTCACTCCTCAACAAACAATGTCAGCTAAAACGGAGACATTACAGTCTTGAACATATCTCTTGCAGATTTTAGCTTGGAGATAATCGGCACAATGTGGTCTTTCACGGAATCCACCAACATCTTTTTCATTTTACTGCCATTGCTCCTCCATTGTAATTTCCAATTCTCATTGGATGGTTCGGGAACTTCGCCCTCCACTAACGCTGCTAACTCATTTTCCTCCAAGGCGAGCATGACTCTGAATCTCCAAGATGTGAAATTAGATGCTCCCTCAAGTCTATCTTCGATCTTGAGCCTGTTCACCATCTTGACGATAAGATAGATGCAAATAAGGATGAGAATAAGAATAGAGTATATTGCTGCTTGACTGAATCTGATCACGATCTTTCTTATACCCGCTTTGATACCATGTTAGATTTTTTTTTTATGATCAGATTAGATAGACAGAATTTAATTCAAAAAAATCAGACACACAACACAGAATATACCCTGGGAAAACCCTCCACTTGAGGGAGAAAAACCCAGCAACAATATATCACTTATATATTGAATGTCAACACAAATATCTTCTTTACAAAGAGGCCGATATGAAGGCCAATTAGAAGCACCACAATCTGATGCTAACAGAGTGACAAAGTAATGCAATCTGCTAAAGATAAACTCAGCTTTCCACAAAATATCGATCTGCACTTGATGACAAACTCACACTTGTATATATTGAACTTGAGGACAATGAACTGAATGAATGTATGAGATACAACCATCGAATATATATACAAGATGAAGGAGAGGACGTGACCCTTCAAGGCTCCATGTCTTCCTTCACCAAAGATCACAACTTCTAAGATAAAGTTGGCCATCAAAAGAATGTGACCCTTCATAAAATCGCGTCCACAAAATGCATGAGGTCGGCCACAGCAAAGATCACATCCCTTCATGAATTTGTGCCTTCATAATAATTAAATATCATTTAATATAAAACGTGCCTCTTCATAAAGATACGACTTGCAATTTAAATAGCCAATAGGCTATAATTTAAATTGCGTTCATTTGCGGGCTGGAAGTAGAAGCCCGATGCTGCTTCTAACATCAACAGCTCAAACAATCTTATCATTAAGTCTTCTATAGCATAAAGTGGAAACTATTTTTATGAATGATATTTTACCCTTGTTTACTGTAATTCTCATATTGCAGTCCTTGTAATGTACCTTTTTATGAAATATGTAATTTTTTTGTATTGTTCTGATTATGGAAACATGGAAATTAATGCTGTAAGGAAACACTAGTTTAGGTAATCAAACCCTAGGTTGCAAATGAAACCTAACCATAAACAATTTGTGATTTTATTTTACATTTATGGAAACTGAAATTAAATGCAAATTACCGAACCTTATGCTAATTGTAACCAGCTGTAAATTTTTTTAAATTTATAGAATAACAGCACAAGATCCAATACTAAATTATATTGAACATTCATTTACCAGGAGCAGCAGGTAATTAAGCTCACAGATTGGATTGCATTTTAATGACAGCTAGATTAAACCATTTAATTTATATGGCAGATCAGTAGTAAATTATATCAAAACATGTGGCACGGTTAGATCCTAATTGTGCCAAACTAAGGATGGAAACCTTGAATGAACAGCAGTAATTAAATCACAATCCTGGTCACCCAAAATATACTTATTTCTAGATTGCAAATATCAATGAATAACTGGCGCTGTCTACATATAAATTACAATCAAAGTAAGTAGCATGTAAGTGCTGAATAATAAATATCAATTATGAAAATTTGTCGATAACATATACTGACCGTAGTAAGAAGATATGGTGGAAGGTGTCACTATTGTAAATTGGCGCAACAATATGTAACCTCAGAAATTTGCTAATTTCGCCAATTTGATGCAAATGACAATCGCACCAGCTGGTATAATTTGCTTTGGTAGAATTGAGGGTTTTTATCCCCAAATCAAATTGTGGTTCCACGAAGTGTTTCGTCCTCTGGAATTTGCCAAATGAAGGGATTATGTCATTGAGAGTTTAAATCTGAAAAATCATTCTGCAACAGTGACAAAATGGATGCCTTTCTTGGGTGTTTGCCTCACATATATAGGTGCCACCTTTGGGCCATAATTAATTTTCATTTTACCTTTTTCCCTTCTAAGTGCCTAAAAGTAATTTTAAAAATAAAATATTACATAGGTCTAATTGTGTCTCATTTAGACAGCTGCACCAAAATATAAAACATTTCCCTTATAATGTCCCTTAGCTAATAGGCTACAGGTCTTCAATCAAATCCTTCATTTTTGAGAATGGGACATGACAGTCCTGATACTTTGTTAGTGATTAATTAGGTCCGATTTCATTATTTCAAGTTCTGAGATTAGTTGTGGTATAGTATTCTTTTAAAAGAACGGGAAAGTAAATCAACAGATTGCTATCCTAGGACTGTTTTCTGTTGACAATAGTGGTACTATGACAGTGAAATATGCATACAATGATACCTCATTGCTATAGTGAATGTTATGTTTGAATTTTTTGTATGCTATTGCTACTTTAAAATGCCTGCCTCTATCTCAAATGTTCATTTTCCTTAAAATCAGTTTTCATATTTTAATTTGAACAAACCATGGATGATAAAGTTAACAGGCTCTTTAACAGTCCATGGATGGCTTTCTTGAGTGTTTGCTCACATGTAAAGGTGACCTTTAGGCCCATAATTAGTTTTAATTTTACCTTTTTCCCTTCTAAGCGCCTAAAAGTACTTTTAAAAATAAAATATTACATAGGCCTAATTGTGTCTCATTTAGACAGCTGCACCAAAATATAAAATATTTCCCTTATAATGTCCCTTAGCCTATGGGAAAAGGAATAGGCTGTGGGTCTTCAATCAAATCCTTCATTTTTTTAGAAGGGGACACGACAGTCCTGATACTTTGTTACTGATTAATGAGGTCCAAATTCATTTTTCCAAGTTCTGAGATAAGTTGTGGTATAGTAATCTTTTGAAAAAGAAAGAGAAAGTATATCAACAGATTGCAATAGTAGGACCGTTACTGTTGACATCAGTGATACTATGACAGTAAAATACGCAGACAATGATGCCCCATTGCTATAGTGAATGTTATGTTTGAATCTTTTGTATGGTATTGCTAATTTAAAATGCATGCTTCTATCTCAAATGTTCATTTTTCTTAAAATGAGTTTTCATGTTTTAATTTGTACAAACCATGGAAGATAAAGTTAACAGGCTGTGTAACAGTCTATGCTTGCTTTGGACTTATATCCTGTGTTATATGGTTTTTTTTCTTTATGCATGTACAAATTCATAGCTTTACATGATATAAACCTATATGCTGTATATGTTGTGGGTTAATGCTTTTGGCCGAAGTTCATATATTCTTGAAGTTCATGTATAATACCAATAGGTTAGCATGCATACTAGTGAGTTTACTTCTCTACTGAACATTTCAATATTTCTGTAGGCCATCTAAGCTATTATTTAACTTTAAACAATTTTACAGGATCTGTTTCTGCAGATGAAGACAGGCAGCACATATTTGTTTCGGACAGTAATCATCATCGCATAATTGTAGCCAATGTAAATGGAAGGATTTTAGATTGTGTAAGTCTTTTATGCTGATGCATATCATGTTACATGGAGAGATCCTGCTTATTTTCAATTTCTAGTACACAAACATATTGTTTGGCTGTCTACATAAATGATACCAATGAGATTTGTGCTATATCTCTTAACTGTCCTTTGTTTAGTGTCCATGTTCTTCAATATTGACAATGAGAAAACTTGAAAATCCTGAGAAAGATATGACATTTACTAGTTTTGTGTTTCTTCAACAACTTTGTTAAAGTATGTGATTCTGTTTATTGTTTGTACTTTGTAGCTCTTTTTTTGTGCAAGTTTTTAGTGAAAGAATTCTCATGATTTTACAGTTTTTTTGTTTTGTTTTGTATTTTGGAAACATTCAACCACACATATTCTCAGTGCATGGGGAATGCATCATCAAAATGCAGATTTTATCATGTGGTTCAGAAGCTGCGTTTGAGGGGTTTATTTGCCTGGGACTTACACTCAGACTCAATGGATCTGGGTTAAAATAGTTCGATCGCTTTAAATAAGAGAAGCTAGCCCTGTGGGGCTTAAACATACACCAATTATTTTCATGGCAATCGTTCTACCTTGCCAATAGAGCATGGTCTACTGGACTGGACTTTTACAATTTTAAATCTATAGGGGATAAGCCATTTTAATCGAATTGTTACGGTATATCCTATTTGTGTTTGTTTAGTCTACATGCTTATGGTGCTTGTTGGGGTTTCAAAATAATATATATCTGTATTTATACTTTTTTGTTCTTCTGGACTGAAACTTGTGCAATTTTAATTTATTATGTGATAAATTGGTTTTTCATTTAATCAAATAGGGTATTAATATTATGCATTGGAGCTGATTTGTGAGTTTATAGTCTATGTCCGGGGTGCTTCTTGGGATTTTGAAAATATGTTAATTAAATCTGAGGTTCTCATAATTGAAACTACTGCACCATTTGTGGTGAAAGCAGCTCATTTATGAAAGTTAGTAGTTTTATAATAACCATTCAAGCACAAGTCCAATTTAATCATTAAATATGGTATCAAGTCCAAGAGTCAAGTGTTGGGAAAATGTGTCTGAACCTTGCATTCCTAATGTTCAATTTTAATACTTTTGTACACATTCTCTATATTGTCTTTTGTATATTTTGTCTTCATGTGGGAGAGGTGGCGTCCTATTTAGAGATGACATGGAATTCATCTATAGTGATTTTTTGTCTCACATGAGGAGGTAGGTGTTCCACTTTGAGGTGGCCTAGTTTTGCCATATGTCGATATCTTGTGGTGTGTGTAAGGTCATCTTGGCTGGAGTTATGATAGATTCCTTTGACACATAAGAGCATGGAATAGGAAGGTTACATCGGAATCTTGACCAACATAACGACAAGTTTGGACACTTGCCATGGAGCATCTTTGAATGGTTGAATGAGGACAAATTGGGGCACCCAAGTTTGGGTGGTCAAGTATGATAGTTTATGACAATGACATGTAAGGAATATCACTAAAAATAGCTAGGAGGATCTTTTATTGAGGGGGCTGTTGGAATTTGGTGTCTTGGTTTGAGTGCCATACCTCCTATGGTATCCCTAATGGTTTTCCAAACCATTTATGATTTTCAGTTTGAAATCTTGCCTATTTATTCGTGCTTGGAGTTGCAGTTTGTACGAACATTTTTGCAGGTATTGTTATGCTACCAGAATCATTTTAGAATTGTATGTTGGTGAAACTCCTTTGAAGTCTTTCCTTTGCAAGTGTATTGTAAGCTACTTATTTTATTGAATAATACATTGGGCTGCTTTGGAGTGGGTCCTCAAGTACACTTGTGTTATTGTATATTGTTTACTTTATGTTTATATGCGCATCTAGTTTCTGTAATTATAAAAGATTGAAATTTGCAAAGCATTCACCTCAATAGATTAGTGTAGGAAGTGTTTGCATGTAATAAACACCCCTGATTTTTTTTTTGTATTGGTTTGTTTTCCAATGAAAGGTTTTGTTGATGTTTACTTTGAGATAGCATTCAGAACTTTAAAACAACCATTTAGCATGAAACTAAGCAACAGATCATATAGAAAATAGTGCTGATCATAACTAGTTTATATTTCAGACTTCATGGAACATGTGCAAACATTTTATAACCAGATTTAAAACATATTGCAGAGCTGGTATAGTCTTCAAAACACAAAGTCGAATGCTCAGATCTGATCCAATACCCAACCCTCAAGCATAAGGGGCTAGGGCACTTAGTTTGACCAATCTTCAAGCCTTCAAACACCTCAAACTTTGCTCCAGCACTGTCAAACTCTTCACCACCAACGACCAAGAGTGATGAAAAGGAGTCAACTAAATGCAATCAGACCTGATACAAACCCAACATGCCTGAGATGAATTGTACAAACTCATAGGAGGGGTGACTAGCGTTTAAAAGTCGGTTCTTTGCCAAACATGCCAAGTGAACACTCATTTTGTGGTGCCCAACAATGAGGAAAACTCAGAAACAACACCCAGAATGATACTTAGCAGTTCCACTGAGTTATGAGCAAACTTTTGTTTTCTAGTATCTTAGAAAAAACACACCAGAACACTAAAAAAACATCTAATTACCACCAAACTAGAACACTCCAAGAAAGCTCACATCACACCAAAAACTAAACACCCCATATCAGAAAACTTCATAAATCTTCATCTTCTCCAAACCCAAATCACCAAACCAAGCCAAAATTGCTGTCAATAGCAAACCAAGAGCGCCAACCAGCTAGGGTAGATGTTTCACCACCAAAACCAGCAACCAAGAGGAGGGTTTGAACTTTGAAGAGCACACAGGGGGGCGTTAATCAGTATTTCAAACTTTAAAACTTTAAACCATATAAACCGTATAAAACAGAAATCAGAACATTAAGAGCAACATAAAACACCATGAACAAGATGAACTCCAAGATTATGTGGCAAACCCTTTGGGGTAAAAATCCCCGGCAAATATTGCTTTTAGTATCTTCAAAGGGCACCAACCCAGTTACACAAGTGAGCACCAACCCATTGAGAGCATCAACTCTCCCTCGAAGCACCAACTCCAAATGGTTAAAGCACCAACTCAGCACCAACTTGCAAAGACACTGAAACTCAGATTCTCAAAACTGAAAACTGTCCCTTCATATCAACTGATACCATCATGCTTGCAAGTTCACATATAATCTTCTCAAACAAAGGATATTCAATACTTCAAATCAGAATACTCATCGCACCTTCTCCGTACACCCTAACTTTTCAAAATAATCTGCGTAAGACAAAAACATACTCTTCATCTGCAAATCAGGAACACTGTATCATCATGCAGCCCAAAAGACCACCTCTCTGAATTTCAGACACACATGAGATTCAAATACTATTATTCTACCTCAACAAACTGTTCTGAAGATTTCAATAAAGTTCAACGGTCCTTACATGAACATCAACTCATACAGCTAACACTTCACATGATAAACCCAAAAATCTTTAATGCTGAAGCAACACCATTTGACAAAGAGTCGACCACTTCTAGAATCAATCTATGTCCCTATACTCAGACCCATTGAACCATGCCATTGTCCCATATGATAGTGATTGCATTTGTAAACCCGTCTCTCACATAAACATTGACTCAGCATGAGTGCAAGTCATTACTGTGAGAAAACAACAGATTTCTGCAATCATGTTAACATCTTCACCAAAGTTCGCTCACAGAGTAGTAAAAGTGATACATTTTTAAATCTCAACGTCTTCTATCCAACCCGTGCCATAGTTTTCTCTGGCCTGCAATATAGTAGAGTATAATCACGACCTCAAGACATACAACTTGAGCACATCAAACAAAAACCATTGAAGAATATAGCACCACTTCTCATTTTCAGGTAGTCATTTACATTAGCGATGACCTTTTAAAACCTTTGTTCATCCTTCACAACTCTTAACAAAATCGACTCCATATATCTTCAGAACAAGCTGCCAAATTTTCAATGCTACGTCCTTGTGATTTTTCAAGAATACTATCTTAGACCATTGTATCTTCACCTATCAATTCTCACGACACAGTAAAGAACAGTGAAGCGAATCGCAACAATGAATGATCAATCCATTTGAATGAGAACCAATATCATCCAAAGCCGCTAGCAATAATGTTTGATACTAACAATGGACAAAAAACAGACTTCATAAAATATGTCGCTAGCACCTGTAAGAAATATTATCTGCCTATAATAAGATGAATCCCTTTTTTTAGAAAACGAGAATGATATCACTTGCGTCCCTCATAAAGACTCCCAATAAAATGAACCTTCCAGAAAATATTAGTCAGAATCGACTTCAGATAACACTTGTGACCTCCAAGATGACTCACGTTAGGAGAATAAAAAATGCAAGTATCTCCACGATTTGAACCATACAAAGATGTTATGTGAGCATAATGAAAATTAAAACCACGATACCTTTTTTTGTCTTCTTGTTGTACCCAAACCAAACTTTTTGCTTCATTAAGGCATTTTGCGTATAAGAGTCTAAACCTTGTTAAAATGATGTCAAAACACTGTTTTTGGGCAAATCAAGTATGGAATTTGTGTTAGTTTGATGTCTGGAAGATACTGGTGAAATTTGAAAAAATTGAAAATTAGGGTTTTCTGTACCCCTGTTTTAGTCCCCGAAACCCTAAAAATTGAAACTTGTCAGAATTGACTAAAAAATGTTTTGATTGGCTTATTTTGCTTCACGATCACAATGGTGAAGTTAGTTTCAGTTAAAACTCAGTTTAAGTCTGGTGGGTAGTTTTCACTTTTTTAGATGAAAAATTAGGATTTTTGAGATCGTTAATGGCAGATGGTCAGAGACCGGATGTTGAAATCTAAGCCTAAAACACTCAAATGGAGAATCTGTGGCGAGATAAGTGCAAAATAATGCTTCGTCTCAGAGGAGTTTTTCGCCGGGTTGAAAATCATCAAAATTTTTCTAACTCTGGAGCACCAGAGCCCCTGGAGGCCAGGGACGCCCTAGATTTTAGAGGCTCAGATGTTAGTTTTGAGGTTTGTCACTTCCAAGGAGATTTGTCGGGAATATTATCAGCTTCACGATGAGCTATCCAGCCAGTTTGAAAGATATGTCTAGCACCTGATACGGGAGTTTCAGCGAGAAACGAGGATGGAAAAATGACTAACATTGGAGGGAAAAGCGCAGCTTTTGCAAAGGGCGCCCATCTTTTTGAAGGATCAAATGAATGTTTTTGACCAAACGACACCTAGGATGTTTTTCTCACATTTGATCAAGCTTTGCAACGCATCCATTAGTGGGTGAATATGAGTTGCGGAACTGTCGGGATCAGAGGTCAAACACGAGGTTAAATCTTGGTTAGAATGACAAGGAAAAGGCAAAAGTGCCCTTGGAGGCCAAGGGTGCCCAAGGTTTTGGAGCCTTGAATGTCTTCTTTTTGGTGATCTCAGGTGTTCATCCTGTCCGTGTTACATCTAGCTTCCCGTTGCATGCCTCTGTCAGATCAAAAGACGAGTAGTCAGCCTGTAGCTGGAGTTTTAGTGGTATTTTAGCCAATTGGAAAAATGGCTCTCTGGAACAAAAAGCGCCCTTGGAGGCCAGGGGCGCCCTTGATTTTGAGATAGCAAATGTTGGAATTTGATGAAGTGTTGTCTTGAAGTGTTGTCTTGAAGCTGTCGTGCGGAATGGAGCCAGCTCCGCAGTGAGCCAGTTATCCAGTCATGAAACTTTGCTGAACAAAAGTTACAAGGGAGTCAAGTTCACCTTCATAAGGGATGAAGTTGATGAAAATATGGCTAAGTCTGAGAAAAAGCGCAACTTTTGTAAAGGGCGCTTGGATTTTTGAGGCCTCAGATCTTAGTTTTTTGGATTGCAGTCTCAAGGAGTGATTTGGTTAGAATTGGTCCTACTTTGCAACGCAACTGTTAGCCAGTCAATTAGAGTCAGTGATTGAACAGGAGAAATGAAGAGGTTTCAAAATCCAAATTTTCATTAAAAATGACTAAGTCTGGAAAAATGCCTAAAGTCAAAGGTTGACTTTTTGAACTCAAGATGAAGAGGCACCCATTAAAGGTGGGATTTAAATATTATTTTAATATTTAAATATTCGACTTAAAGGGGAATATTTTAATTGTTTAAAATGGACTATTTTTAGCATGCATGGTCAGTTAATTGAATTGCATGTTAAGTTAATTGAATAAGTTAAAGGTGGCGCCCTTTTTAGGGTAAATCTAACATTCAGTTACCTTTTTTAAAGCCCCAATCAGATGGGGTCGTATATTTTGAGGTCCAATCAGAATTAAATTTAATATTTTTAGAGGTGGCACCTTATTGCATGAGGATGGACGATTTTGAGCTTGAATTTATTTATTTAAGTCTTCAAAGTCGCCATTATTCTCATATCAGAGTTCAATGAAAGGCAAATTTCTTGAGCAATTGAAGATTCGGAGGTGCTTTGAGTTCAATTTTTTCAGTGCTGAGTTCAGATTTTATAGAAGGTTGATTTTCTAGAGTTAGATTTTTTAGTGCATGCAGGTTTCATCAAATCTCAGTCTAGCATAGGCGATTTTCTACAAAAGCAGAATAAACAAAAAACAAACTTCTATCTTCTGTCTAATTTCTTCTATTCTCGTCTTAGGTATTCTTCGCATGTCAAAGAAAATGACAGAATATTTAGAGTTTGATCATCTAGGTTCACATACTTCAGCAACAACAACACCCATGTCTTAGATTTTTTTGAGGAAATTGCCCTGTAGCTTTTATTCTAAAGCTCTGTGCTTTTTTCCGAGAATTCCTTTGGATGTGGGTTAGAAACACATCTTTTTCAAAATCGAACTATCTGGGTTGCCTTAGAATTCCGTTCTGCACAAAACCCATGTTCCAGATTTTCTCGGGAAAGTTGCCTCGAGTGAGCTCTAGAACCCCTGCTTTTCTTGACTGAAAAACCTCTGCATGCCTAGCTAAAACTCATTTTTTCGAATATTTATTGGTCTGGGTTTGCTTAGAATTTGATTTTGCACAAAACCCACGTTTCAGAAAAATTCCGAATTTTTTTCCCGCCACAAGCTATTTTTAGCCTTGTCCAGAGCTTTTTCAGCGTTTTCGGAAAGTTGTCCGAACATACCCAACTTCACAGTCAAAAGTCCTCATTTTCAAAATGCAGTTCAACCCCATAGATTTGAAGGCCAAATCGGTCCTGATGCATGATTTTATGAAACCACCGACACAGACTTGGGTTGTGTCTATCCGGTGGTAAATCTGAACACTTTGGAGGGCGTTAGCAGCAATACATTGAAGAATCTTGAGCGTTCCGGGTTGCTGGCAGCAGGGTCTATTCCCATCATAACTTTCGATCTCAAGTTTGTTCTTGCTTGCATCAAGTACTACGACTTGTCTACATGACAAATCAGATCAGCTGATGGGAGATTCATATGCAACCTTAAGCTGAGGGACGTGGAGAAATGCTTCGCTATTCCTCCTCGTTCAGACAATTTCACTGTGGTCATTGAGGCTTGTTAGAAGATATGGTATGAAGATCAAGAGCATTCATAGAGGAAAGTTGCTCAGAAATGGTTGAAAATACAGAAGACTAACATGCCTAAAAAGGTTGGTCGCGGTGAATTCAAGGATGAAGTTGCTGTTTTGATAACTCTACTCAATCGGGTTACTGGTCAAGAAGAGGCTAATATTTTCCGACCATGGATGTTTTACATCTTTTCTAGGATCCTTGATGGTACAGAGCACTTTGACTGGGCCATGTTGATCAGTGAGTGCCTTTATCAGCAAATTACTAGATTCCTCAAGATCCACGAGTTTCACACGGTGTCTTACTTGGTCTACTTGGTTGCATCTCAAGGCAGTTTTAGACACCTGAAGACTAACGGGACTCTTGGTGTTCAACATGTTCACGAATATTACTCTCAGCTGGAGTTTTGTAAAGCTGAACAGGATTTCATGGCAGTAAATGATCACGTTTTCATGAAGACAATCAGGGATCTCGAGAATGAAATGCACATCCGGATTTCAGCAGAGGCCAAATCAGCGATGGAGAGTTGGGCGGATTGGTTCATTCAATTCCCCACTTTCACATATATCCGAGTCTATGGATACGTCGGAGAGCCTCTGATGTTACCAAGGTACCCGTCAGACAAAGTCCTTTTCATGGAGTTTCTCTGACAAGTTCAACACATTCACTCTTTTCATCGCAGTCACCATAAGTCTGCAGTTTCCTTTCCTTTCGGATTGGGTATTTTCACATGCAGGACTACCGCTGATTGCAAGTTTATGATGAATGAGCTTGAGAGATTTAACTTTAAGTACCATGTTGAGAGGCGTTCCTATGATCCTTTGGGTCAATATGCAGCCAGATTGGAGTGAGGGATTGCACATAAGCCAACACTTGAGAATTTTTGGGCTAATTGCGAGGATGAATTTGAAGTCCGTCGCCATCACTACTGTAGACTTACTATTGCTCAAATTGCTGATTATCTATCAGAGGATGTTGAGGGTCTGTCAGATGATGACAGAGAGGTTCTACTCAGTTCATATGTCAAAGATCAAGTTGCTCGCCAGCCACTTCGCTCACCAGATTGGTACGCCAGGGAGAGCACTTCCATTGAGGACGTGTCTAAATCAGTTATCAAGACAAGCAACCAGTTCTTGGAGAGTAAGCGAAGGCGCAGGTTAGTTCCAGTCATGGAGCCGCCAGTTGGTTTTTCTTCATTGCCTTATACTTCGAGGTCAAGGCCTCGGGTTAAGGTTATTTTGAAGCTGCCTGAAGGGGTTAGACTCAGCGAAAACACAAAGGGGAGGACTACTGGCAAGCGAAAGAAAAACCATAGTAACGAGACTCAGACTTGGCTTGGACTCAGTTAGGGTGACTCGACTCATGACTTGGGACTCGGCGCAGACTCGGCAAAATGAAAAAAGTTGAAAAAACCCTAGAAATTTAGAAGCACCCTTTATTGAATAAACCTTAAAGACACAATAACATCATTAAATAGAAGCAAATTTGATCACATACACAAGTATACAACGATCACTTAAGTATAAAGTACACAAATTGTAGTTGATCTATTGAAGGAAATAGCATAGTTAGATATATAAATTGTAATGTCCCCAATTTAGCCATAAGCTCTTCATTTGGATTTAGCCTATTTCCGGAAATCTGTAGGCTACTTAGATGTGCAAATTTAGGGTTTCCACTTTTAGTAAGTCTTGCTTCCAGCTCAGTTCAGCTTTCTATTGGTTTTGAGGTGAACTTACTATTTTTGGTATTGGCTATTTTTAGTAACTCTAATTTTGGTAGTGGCATCATCAACAATTCAGCTCAGGTCATCATGCTATTTTTGGCAATCCATTAGTTTTAGTATTGGCGTTGGTTTTGGTTATCTCCTCGGACTAAGTTTTATACTTAGTCAATTTCATGTTTTTAAGTTGTACCCCACGCCTAGGCTTGATGACTTCAAGTTGTTTTAAAGAGGGGACATTAAGGGGTCAAGTTGAACATTTAATGATTTAATAAATGCTTTATTGTTGCATTTTGAAATGGACGCCAAAAAGGGAAGATGAATAATATTTTATTATTTCAAAATAAAGTGAATGGTTGAAGTGGCGTCCCTTTTGGAAGTTGAAGTGATTCGACTTTTTGGAATTCAGAGTGTTTCATTTGCCATTTGAAGCTTATTTATTGAGGCCTTGTTCATTCATTCTCATCTTTGGAAAATATTGTAAAGTTATGCTGCTGAATTGATTTCAGAACCTGGCTAAGGGGAAGCTTAGCAATTCTACTCCATTCTTCGGGCCTGAAACTATGGTTCCCTAAATGGTTGATTGAGAGTGTGCTTTATCCAGAAGTACATATTGAGTTTCAAAGTTGAAGAATTTGGTAATAATTTCCAGTTTGTGTTTGTTGTTTATTTCATGGCTGAAGGAGGTTTTTATAGACAGCTCTTTGTGTGATTTTTATTTTGTTATGGGTATTAACTTATTTGATTTCTAGACTAATGGCGACCATCTTTGGAGAAATTCAGAATTTAATTTGAAGTGTGTGATTTTAGCAAGAGAAATTGCCCCTCTAGAAGGCCGTACCATCTTATGAGGGCATTGGAATTCGTGCCAAATGAAATATTGAGTTTTGATGCAGTTTCAGGGAATGATATTGGGCGCCATCCTCTTAGAAAGCTTTTTCAAATTATTTCAGCTTATTCGGAGGTATTTTGAAGGTATTATGAGCATTTTTGTGAGTTTACAGTTTGTTGGTTCAAAATTACAGTTTGCAGATTTTTGTATCATTTTGCTCCAGTTTTCTGATTTGGTTTCAAGCTTCAATAATTGAGAGATTATCAAGTGGGAAAATCATCCTTTTCATTGTGCTTTGTAAAGATTGTAATAACACTTGAAAATTGCAGTTGTGTTTTCATTGTAAGACTGCAAACAATAGTACTATTCCAGTCATTTAAATTGCTGCATATTTTAGTGTTAAATTTCATACATTTGTAACCCCTGGATGGTTTACCGCCAGTGTGGAGAAAGAACAATTAATCTCTCTTTAATCACCCACTGAAAAGTGGCAAATTCCCACTCATGAGTGGATGCCCGCCGCAGCGGATGAATTAGTTTTGCATTGTAGTGTTTTCCCCCCACTGTTCAAGTGGTAGCGTGGAAATTCTCATGGCTGGTTCACCGCCTATCAGCATTTAATTGTAATTCAATTTTCAATTTGTAGCTTAGTTCCTCCGCCATATGCTATCACCTCGCCTTCCAAAGGATCTTGGTGAACATTCTTGGCGTTGAGTTCATTAAATTTGATTGTCATTTTGGAGCTAACGCTAATCAATTGGCGTAGTGCTGGTTTGTGTTGTGAGAATTCAAGAAAAAATTGGTAGGCAAATTTCATAAATATAGTCAAATATATACAAAACTCATGGAATATGAAATCCATGACATCAAATGTTCCATAGAAATATGAAATATCAAAAAAATAGCCACAAGTCTATGGCTTAGTGGAGCCAGCATACTTCCTACGAAGGCTTCTAAGGGTCCTCGATGATGTAGCAGCTGCAGCCATAGTCTCTGCCTGTGTCTCCATGCCACTATCACTAACAACAGTTGTGTCTCCTCGTGCTTTAGCCTCCTCCTCAGCCATGGCTACAACCTCAGCCTCTCTCTCTGCCTGGTCCAGCCAATCAAGGTCCTTGTCACTAAAGACTGCATTTGTAGCCTCAGTGATCCACTCAAACTATGGATCAACCTCCTCTAGCTTGATCAGGGTGGAGTCGTGGTAAAAAATCTTCCTGTATCTGAGGCGAAGGTTGTAATGAACATACACCAAATCATTCATCCTCTCCACTGATAGTCTATTGCGCTTCTTGGAGAGTATGTGCTCAAACATACTCCAATTGCGCTCACAACCAGATGAACTGCATGGCTGGCTCAATATACGAATGACAACTTTTTGAAGGTTCGGTGTATCGGAACCAAACATATTCCACCAACTATCTGAAATGAGAAAAAGAAACAAAATCAATCTCATTTCCAACTTTAATTTTCAAGTTTCAAGTTTCAAGTTCAACATTTAAATTTTAATAATAAATTATAATATGAAAAGATGAAAATTATGCCCTTAAATATATTTTTACCTAGCAGTAATGTCGTCCTACTCTCTTTGCATAACTGACGTGCAAAGAAGTCTCCTTGTGTGTCATGTCCCCCGAAATTGTAGCATTGAGATATAAAACATAAAAAACAAGATAAACAAAATACACATTAAAAAAAACATTAACTATTTAATATTACTATGATTATAATTATCAAAGACAATCTTATAATTGTAAATATTAAAAATAATATTGTAATTACCAAAATATAAATACCTTAATATTATAATCATATACATCAAAGATTGTAAATACATAGATAATTTATTAAATTTTAGTGATTATACGAAATACTAGAATACAAATAAATGTCCCATATGAGAGATTGCAATTTAAATACGATTATGACCATTGTAGATAATTATAATGTTAAATATTTAGCCATTATTATATTAATCATAATTATCATAGATGAATACTATAATTACACTGTAGAATAACTAGTATTATAATGGTGAATCTAATTATAATAATATAGGAATGATAACCTATATATAAATTCCTAAAGGATCAGAAATCATAAACAAATAGAAAATATAGAATACAACATATAAATAATATCAAAACAAAGACAAACCGAATTCCTAAGCATAAGTGATCAACAACAATCAAACACTATTACTAACGGAACAGTCAAAAAGAGCTGACCCTTGAGAACCGGTTCCAAACAAAGGTGAAACATGTGCATGAAAAGTCACGTCCCAGGTAGGCAGCGACCATAAAAGAGGGGTCAATGCAAGTCTAAAACCATGAAGGTAGTAGTAATGGGAATTACAAGGAGAAAAAGCATTGCATATTAGAATATATAAAATCGTAACTTGCTCAGAATATAAGGTAGGTAAAAAGGAATAGACTTGGGCTTTCAAAGGGATTAGGAAGTAAAAGAGATATATTCTGAAAAGGGAAACACAGCAGTCAGAAATCAGTAGTACAGTAGTATGCTAATTGAGAGTAAGATTAATATGATTATCAATATATATATATATGTGTGTGTGTGTGTGTGTGTGTGTATTTATGACAAGAAGTTATTGTAAATTGAAATTAGTTGGAAATAATAATATGTATATATAAAATTTATATGGAATATATTTATATATATGGCTAAGTAGATATGTGAACCACTTGGGAATATACAATAATGATACTTGCAGCAATTATTAAGCATTATAAGTAATGACGACTCTTTAATATAAACATAAGTAGATTATGAATTGTCCTCATCTTATGATCAATCCAGTATGAGGTTGAAGGATGCGAGTAAGGAATCAAAACATGTGGAGAGATACAACAACTCAGGTGATGTACTCACTTAGCAATAATATTTAACATATTTTGGATATAAGAAATTAACATAGCTAATCTAATTATTGGTGTAATGCTTTCTTTAGTGTTATCATGATGAAATGATATTAATATGGACTTAAAGAATCAAATGATAAATGAAAATGCATTTAATTATTGCTAGACTCATTAACTGCATTATAATGGGCCTCTTTGCATACACTATTAGGGGAATACACATAGGATAATAATTTAAGGAATTTACTCATAGGACTGCATATTGATTTGTTTGATGCTGAATCTTATATTCGATAAACTGCATTACCATGATTAGAAAATAAGATCATAAGAATGGACATGAATATATTAACTGGCTACATCTACTTGTGCATATGATACATTTCCTTAAATACATCTCATTTGGTTATATGCTCATGCTTATACTCATAATGCATAATTAATATAGATGAAACTATAATAAGTGCATTTTCATATGATTGTGTAAAGATTGTCTGCTATGTGCTTGTAAACCTATTAGGATGGGCGAAACATGGGTGAAGTGGATTGCCTAAAAACCCCACTTTCAGCCCCTTAGGCCCTAGACAAGGGATTGGGCTTTGCAGCCTCTTAGGCCCTTGACTAGGGATTGGGTTATAGAAAGATGGGGGTTCCGCCTAGGTCTCTGCCCCTTAGGTCCAAGATACGGGATTGGGCAAGAGAAGGTGGTAGGCCTTAGGCCACTTGGACTCTATGGTTCCCCTCCCCTGGTAGGACGAGTGTCTTCCGAGGTGTTGCCATGAGTGGAGTATGCAGGTACTAAGCCCCTAGGAAAGAAGGATTGTGATGGACAACCTCTTGAGCTTTACATAAGGGCTTTAGGGCAGATCCACCTATGGCACTCCTCTTATGTTTTCATTATTGCTTTATGATT
The DNA here is from genome assembly GCA_007258455.2 of Sequoia sempervirens. Lineage (NCBI taxonomy): Eukaryota > Viridiplantae > Streptophyta > Pinopsida > Cupressales > Cupressaceae > Sequoia > Sequoia sempervirens. The sequence continues at coordinate 282,053,065 of VDFB02000008.1, read as the reverse complement.
ATGAATATATTTTGGATATCTAGATATTATTGCTAACAGATATATGTGTACGTGGAAATGTTGTTAAATTGGTGAATGCAGATTTCAATCTAGGATTATTTCATTAGAGAAACACATTCCTTTTGGAAAGAAGAAACCCTAAACCTAATCAACAATTGAATTCTAGGGCCAACAAGCGAATTCAAGAGCAAGGCTAGGTAAGGGACATTACATTGTGCCTTAGTGAAAGCATCTGTCTTGTGCACTATTTGTGAAGTAACAATAGGCAACATCCGCTCTATCATCGAGTAGAACCCACTAAGAATCTCTCTATCTGCACGTAGATCACGACTGAAATGGAAGGCCGGATTTAGGAAACATGCGGCTGCATGGATGGGCCTATGAAGTTGGTGGTATAATCTTTGATCAATGATCTCCCAAATGGGACGATACTTCTCCTCAACTCCGCCATAGAAGGATCTAATGGCCTCTTTGGCCCTATCCATGCCCTCATATATGTAGCCCATTGTGGGCTTCTCCCCATCAATAACTCGTAGGAGAACTACCAAGGGCTCGAGAAACTGCAAAGTGCAAACATTGTGAAACATTAACTTAAGTGTGAAGTTGTGAACAAAAATAAACAAATAAAAGTAAAATATGAATAAAAATTAAAAGTAAAACATAATGAAGAATTAAATTTTACCTTCACAATTTCCTCCGCTGGTGTCCAAAACCCTGGCTCATCAAAAATGCAATCAGCCACAACAATCCCTGCAGTGCTTGTAGCATAGGATGAGGAAGACCACTCCTCACCAACAAACATGCGCCTTAAAGCTGCCCTTGACTGAATCAAGGATTGCAATGTGATAAAATTAGTTGCAAACCTAGTGATGCCAGGATGAGCCAACTCCCTCAACCCTGTGTATTGCCTCATAAGGTTAAGCACCCATGTGTGATTGTATACAAATTTACAAATGTTTTTTGCGGAATCCAAACATCTTTTGATCCATGGGAGCTTCCCAAGATCCTCCAATATAAGGTCAATGCAATGGGTGACACATGGAGTCTAGAATATAGTAGGGTGCCTCTCCATCAATAATCTACCAGTAGCAACATAATTTGCTGCATTATCTGTCACCACTTGAACTACATTCTCTTCTCCCACCTTAGCTATCACCTCCTCTATAACCTCACAGAGGTATGTGGCATTTTTGATTTGGGCGGAAGCATCAATGGATTTGATGAAGACAGTGTGACTTGAAAAAAAAAGCAAAAGTTAAAACCAATTATTCAAGAAATTAAAAAACATAAATCAGCCATATTAAATTATTAATTACTAAATCAAATTCAAATTTCAAATTATTCAATGCATTGAGAGAAGTACAATTACCTCCAGAGGAAACTAGAAAATTCAGCAGTGTCCTATTTTTCCTATCGATCCAACCATCAGTCATGATGGTGCAACCCGACCTCGTCCACTGCAAGCGCTGCACCTCTAATTGTGCTTTTACATCTGCCACCTTTTGAGTCAAAAGTGGGCCCTCTAATTCATCTTCAGTAGGGGCTTTGAACCCCGCCCCACATATTGTTATGGCATCAACCATGTTTTGCCAAAAAGGAGACCTAAAACATGTCATAAATAAATTAATAAGTTACTTAGATAAGTATTGTAAATGTAAAATGAACAGTTTTAAGTTTTTAACTTTAAATTTGAATTCGATAATGAGATACATCTAGATTCTAAAATTTAAATGTAAATTTTAAAACAATTAAACGAAAAAGAATTACTTGGCTACATGGAAGGGAATGGTGCAATAGTACTAGAAGTCTGCAATTGTTTTCTTTGCTGCATCATGTATGTCCTTGTTCCAACCCATGCTCTCAGGCGACAGTTGGGAACCAAGAGTAGTGCGTGGTACAAAATATGAGTCCACCCTAGATTTACGAACTCCAGGGCCAATGCTAACACTCCCACTACCACTAGCAGTAGCGGCACCAACAACACTATGAATAGTACTAGTGGTATGCATAGTTGGTGCGGTAGCAGAAGCACTAGCACAAGCACTAGCACTAGGACGGTATGGAGGCATGGAAGAAGCATCTCCAATAGCACCAAGTCCTTGTGGCTGTCCAACTCTCACCAACTCCTCCCTCTGCCTTTTTTTCGTTTGTTTTTGCAATTCAAATGTTTCTAATTGCACCTGCACTTCACGAACATCCTCAGGAGGTGCTAGTGTGCAGCCCACTGCATCATGGACGGGTATGCGGGCAATATGATATTTCAATCTGTTTATTCCTCCATGATATATTGTGTTGCAATATTTACATTTTGCCTCTCCTTTTTTCATTCCGGGATATATTTAAGCATGCTTCCAAGTAGGGTCTTTTCTGCCCGGGGTTTGACTTTGAGACATTGTAAAAATATGGTTTGATTTGCAAATGAAAGTGGCTGCAATAACAAGTAGGGTTTCTAAAATTATTTAAGTTACAAGTAGGGTTTGTAAAAAAAAAATGCAAACTCAAAAAAACAATGATTTTACAAATTACAATAATTTTTTTGTTTAAAAAACACAAAAAAACCAATTAAAATCAAACTTACCTCTTAAATCTAGCTTGGAATGCAATGCAAACTCCTCCCAATTGCTGGTAATGAGCTAGAGATGCACCTCCTTGCTGGTATGAAGCTTCCCAAATGATTTAATAGCCTGGATTTGTCTCAAACAGTTTGCTGATTGCCTTAAAATGATCTCTTCTTTTTGTTCACTACTCTCTCTTCTCCTCCTATTTTTCCAAATGAATGAAATGAGGTTGCTTTTAGGGCTAAGGAGATAATATAAGTTAAAAAAAAATATAATTGAACTTTTTAGTTATGTTTTTTTTTGGCCTTTTTGGCCTTGGCTGTACCGGCCGCGTCCGACGAGCCCGGCTAGGATGCGGGCGGACTCGACTGCGTCGGCGTCCGGGCTCCCAGGACGCGGCTAGGGGTGCTCGGTTCGGTACTCGCCGAGTCCGGGCGAGTCCCGTTTCTTTGGCAAAAACAGGTGGAAAAGACGCTTGAGATTCTAGTAGAGACAGTCATCTAGGCTGAGCCACATCTTTCACCTCCTAGTTCGTCGTGTTCACCACATTTGCATCCTATTGATATAGACTCGGAGTAGGGGACACCAGTTTGAGTAGCATCAAAGGCAGTTGACCCACCACAGGTTGATATATCGGGGACAATCTTTCCTCAAGCTGATAATATTGTTCATTCTTGTTGGCTCGAGAGATCTTTGGGAAGACAGAGGTGAGAGCCTTCATATCACCTTGACTTGTTTGAGTTTGGCGATCCTTATCAGGGAAGGTCGAAGAAGAAAATCAAGAAACAGGTGCATGTTGAAAAGACTCCAAAATCAGAGATTGCCATAGAGGTTGCTACGCCACTAGAGGGTAAAAGCCTGGACGAGGTTGAGGTTGGTGATTTCACCTTCATCAAAGCGAATCTTGGCAGGACCACTCGAGAGACAAAGGTGAGCCTTCTCAAGATTGTTACAAATAATCTTGAAGAGTGCGTCATGAAGGACGAAGAGGATAAAGCGCTTCTTAAGGCTGAAATTGAGCAACTTCGACAGTATATCTCTGATCTTGTTCATGGAAATCCGAGTAGAGCACCTGTTCTTCCACAAAGCACACTTGCAAAACAACATAAGTTGGATCAGTTAGTCAATCATGGTAAACTTCTGGACAACTAGGTTGAAAACTTTATTGTTACAGGTTGGCATCTTCTCGTAGAGCTATATCAGTTGAGGAGTGATGCGCATGGACTTCGTTAGGGGATCCAACAACTCGAGATTATAGTAGTAGAAGGCATGGCGAAGGATCACGTTCTCATATCCCAGTTAGCAGTTGCATATGATACACTAGAGATAGAGGGAGAGAAGAATAAAATCTTTGCTTGGAGAGAGCAACACCTTTACAGGAGGGAGACATGCGAGAGGATCTTTGCCAGGTTGAATACACTCAAGGAGAGCGTTCTTGGAGCTCTCAAACTCATCAGCAGCTTTGTCACTCAGATCCCGTGCCGTTATCATCTTGAGGATGGCACGTATGTTGAACTTGATGTAGTACAAGTTGAGTTTGAGGGGCTGTTTCGTGATAATCTCGAGGGAGATCCTATGGCAGCCAAGTTGGATCACATCTTAGTGATGACAACTAGTTTCAAAAAGGTAATTGAAGAGGTCAGAATATGCATGGGAGTGATCAGGGATGGTGACAGAGAGTTGAGCAGGCAGATTATCATCGTGGATAGCGTCGAAGTCCTAGAGGATAAGGCAATCGACGAGTTCTTGGATGAGATGTTAGATTGTGATGATCTGGAGTGATTTGCCAGTTGGGACCTGCAGTTAGTTTCAAGGATAGAGTCAAGAGGAGCAGTTAACTCGACTTTCAGTCTTGAGTTCTTCTTGCTGATTTCATGCATGCACATCTCTTCCTTGGAATTATCTTCGTAGGAGTTGGACTTTCATTTAGGGTTTTCATTAACTGATGCTACTTTTCCAGTTAACTGGCTTTCAATTAGGACGTGCATGCTTGCACATTGTCCATTTAAATTAGATGTTTCGGTTAACTGATGGTAGCTTTCTAGTTAACTGTATAGTTTTCTTTATTAGGGTTTAGGAATAAAATCTTGCATGCTTGCAAGACTGTAGTTGACTCAAGGTGATTTTAAGCATAGTTGCAAGACTCGCCAAAAACTCGGCGAGTTTACAAAAACTCGCGAGTTTTTTTGGCTGGCGAGTTTTCCAGGCAATTGTACGCCGAAAAAACTCGCCGTACTTTTGGCGAGTTTTTCCAAAAAGTACGGAGAGTTTTTGAAAAAAACTCGCGCGATCTGGAAGATGCCCAGGTAGCCAGCTAAAAAGGCATTTTGAGTTTTTTTTTTCATTCATTTGCGTGCTCTGCTTCAGAAAAACACTAAAATGATGTGTTCCATGAAGGTTTGTGTGGCTTTGATGGTCTTAATTTGTGTTTTATTGTTAATGCAAAATGATGTACACCATGAAGGTTTGTGTGGTTTTGGAGGTCTTAATTTGGCTTAAGGGGCCCTCGACCCTCACCGTATCGCGACAGAGCTGCTGGCAGGCCGCGGGACTCTCGCCTCAGATTCTCAGTTGGGCCCCACTGGCTCCCTTGGGCGCCTCTCTGCGCGCCTTGACCCGAAGGGCGCCTGTCCCTCAAACCCATTAGGGGCATTTCCCACAAACTCCCATTGAATTCATTTGATTTTCTATGTACTCTCCACTAGTTACCTTCAATTTTACAAAAACAATTTGCTATTTTCATTTTGTTTCAGACTATCAGTATCAGTGTATTGAGCATTCCCAAACCCATTAGGGGCATTGCCCACAAACTCCCATTGAATTCATTTGATTTTCTATGTACTCTCCACTAGTTACCTTCAATTTTACAAAAACAATTTGCTATTTTCATTTTGTTTCAGACTATAAGTATCAGTGTATTGAGCATTCCACATGAGGATGCAATTTTGTATCTAATTTTCTTTCAAATCAATCAAATATAACTAGACTTAGCTTGTTTCTTCTATGTACTCATTTTATTGACTCATTGGATGCATCTTATCATTGAATTTTGCAAAAAAAATGCGTTTATAATGAAGTTTAAGCAATTTTTTAAGTTGCCGAGTTTTTTGCCGAGTTTTTTCTGAGTTTTTGCCGAGTTTTTTCCGTACCGTATTTTTTGGGCTTGGCGAGTTTTTGCAATTGGCGAGTTTTGCAACTATGATTTTAAGGTTCCCTACACCTTTCGATGTCTATAAATAAGAGTGTTTGCTCATTTGTAATTAAATTTTGCATGAGATAGTAATATATGTTGTGCCCACCTTGCCTGTAATATTGCTGATTTTGTATTTGTTCACGAGTTTTTACTATGATGATGAATTGTTGCGCCACCTTGCCTCCATGTTATTATTATGGTGAATGCTTATCTTAGTTAAATATAGTGGCTAGTTTGATCGTGGATTGTATGTGTGTTTCGCCTATGCAATTTACTGTCCTAGTTGGCTATTCTATGTTTTGTTTCTAATAAGCCTATTCAGATTAGCAAATAGATGTGCCACCTTGCCTTCACGTTGTGAATCTGTACCTAAAGCTTATCGTTTGATGTGTGTGTTAATAAACTTCTTCCCAATCAAGCAAATAGTTGTGCCACCTTGCCTTCACGTTGTGAATCTATACCTGAAGTTTATTGTATAGAACATTCCTGCTCCATTTCCTCATGCTCTGTTTACTTGAGGAGACTAGATAGATTAAAAGCTTTAGTTTAGTTGTAGTTAGTGATCTGCAAAACCAAAAAATCCTTAGCTGCAACGTTCGTGGTTTTTCTTAACCTTGTGCCTCTTCTAGCTGAGAACAAAAAGATAGGATTTAGATTATTTTTCTTTTACACGCATTTCAGCAATACGAGGGAGCTTCCCCTCCTAATTTGAAGAGCACTCATTACGTAGTGTGCATAGCTGTCCGTACCAACCTGCACTTTAGAGGTGTTAGTTGTTACGCCAACACGTCTCCACACAATTTTCACCTCTTAGCGCATATACTGAGCTCCCACATATATTCGGTTCACCAAAACAATAAAGAAGACACGATTCACACCACACAACATATTCTTGGACTGCAAAAATCTCATTGCTATTCATAATGAAAGCCGCCCCATATTCATTTACGCGAGGGATAATATTGAATCGTTGAGAATTGTGGTGAATTTGAAATTGTCACTTATAAAAGTAGATACGATTTTTCCTTATAACTTATTATCGAGGTTGTCCTTTATTTTATACGAGTGGCTTATTGAGCATGCACCAAATGCCAAAACTTAGTAAATTCTGTTTTAGGATGCCACGAAGGCATACACAAGGCATTCACAGCGTCCATGCGGGAATGCTTTTAATCATTTCAAGCCGCCCTCTAATATTTCTGTCAGAAGAAAATAAAGACTCCAATACCATTCGTTTTTCATGCATTTCAAAATGGCCACTCCCATTTTTTGAAGCCACCATACACCAACAAGCCGTCACTTAAAAATAATCGAGTAAGAGGAAATAAAATATTAAACCACCTCACAATGTTTTCATCAGATAAATTATAACCAAAAGCTGCTTCAAATAAAGAAATTTTGCCTCTTAAAAAGGTCGACCTCGAAGACAATTCAACATGGTCTGATGTGGCACATGAGTTGACAAACAAATCTGATATAGCAAAGGATTTGCTGACGAAGTAAACAAGTAACCAACTCAAGCAGACAACCAACCAGCTCAAACAGACAACCAAGTAGCTCAAAAACTCAAGCAAGCAACTCAAAGACACAAGCAAGCTCACACCTTGAGATCAACGAGAAAATATACTAACAATCTCCCCCTTTGTCATTGATGGCAACACCATTTGAAACCAAAACCAATACTGCACCTGGAAAAACTTCTTGAAGTTTGAAATATTTTGAAACCAAAACTGAAATCTAACCTGACTTGAAACCACACTGCTCTCCCTGACTTACTACTCCCCCTTTGACATCAATGACAAACCAAACAACCAATGTTATGGCATAAAGAATGAATTTGCTGATCACATGGAATTAAAATAATGAAGATTTGATGAATAATCAACAACTTTACAAGCTAAGAGGTACTCAAATAACTCACTCCAATACACTTTTCAGAATTCCAAAAACATAACAAGAATAACTTGCATATCTAAACCAACCTACATAAGAGAAACGGGGTTGATAAAATGTAACAGTGAAAGCTCCCGTTGAGTCCAAACACCTTCTCAAGGATGGAGTGATGTCACTTCCAAGTTCTCTTTTTCTACCTCTTTCTTCTTCCTCCAAACTTTCTTAACTACTTTTTCAGTCACCTGTTGCTCTTTCCTTTTACCTTGTTTGAAAGAATTTGCAAAATTGCTTCTGCATGTCTTTGCAGTATGACCAAAGTTATTGTATTTGTAACATATAACATTGTAATTCATCCAAGGAGCAAAATAATTCTTATTCACATATCCGAAATCATTTCTTGCATAAACTCTACAATTTGCAGCCTTGTGACCAAAGCGATTGCATGAAAACCAATACCCATAAAAGAAAGAATCTTTAAACCTTGTCATTTGATCTTGTCTTGGAATAGGAGGTCTTCTGAAAGTGTTATTTCTAATCTTTGAATGCAAATCTTTTGAGCAATTGGTGTTACCTACCTGTTGTTCTTCATTTGTAGGCATGAAACATTGACCTTTTTCACAACCAACTCCACCTTTGTCACTAGGAGATCTCTGTGCACTAATGATCTTGTCCAATGACAGAGCATTTTTGATTTATCTTCTCATTACTCAGCTGTTTTGATGATTTGTATATATTTCTAAGTGAAACAACTTCAGATTCAAGTCTCTTTACATTCTCTTCCTTTACCTTAAGCTGATTTTTGATTTCTTCTTCTATTCTCTTTGCCTCTTCAACCTGAACCTTCAAATCAACTATCAATTTTTCTACATTTTGAAGGGCTTGAGATGTCTTCATTTTTGCATCACTTTCTTCTTGTAACGGCAACTTCAAGTTCTGATTTTTCTTTCTAAGTCTCTTGAGTTCACTTAAGGAACTAATTAGTTTTGCTTCAAGATCAACTTCAGCTTTTTCATCATATTGCTCATCATCAATATCTTCATTTCCATTCTTAGGTAAGTTTACTTCTTCAACCATAAATAAAATTTCTTCGATTGAAGACATATCACTAACTTTTGATGAACTATTGTGATCATTCGAATAAAAACTTTTTGCAGATTTCTTAAACTTATTCTTCTTACCTTAATACCTCCTCTTGGAATGTTCTAATTTCTTCTCACAATTGCTGTCCTCATTCTTCTCATACGGACATTTGGATTGAAAGTGTCCTATCTTACTACAATTGAAGTATTTGAAAGGCAATTTTCCTTTGTATCTACCAGAATCCTTCTTCAACTTTCGGATGAAATTTGCCTCTCCAGAATTAGAATCTTCATCTGAACTATCACTTGTAGTAGACTCCTTATCTTTTCCTTTCTTCGACACTTTGAAGGATGCCTCCTTTTTGACTTATTGATCAAGAGTAGTTCTCATTTTATAGGCTGTAAGAATACCATTAAGCTCATCAATGGTCAACTTTTCAAGCTCCTTCATCTCTTCAATAGCTGAAACCTTTGCATCAAAGTGCAAAGGAAGAGACCTTAAAATTTTTTGAACCACAGTGGTCTCTTCAATCTTCTCTCCTAGACCCTTGATAGTGTTCACAACTTCATCTACTCGTAGAAAATAAGCAACAATGCTTTCATCTTCCTGCATCTTGAGACTCTCAAAATGACTTCTGTGAGTTTGAAGCTCTGCCTTATTAACCTTATCATCACCTTCATACGTTTTTTGCAGTTTCTTCCAAATCTCATGTACTGTATCACAATGCATAACTTTTACAAATTTAGTTTCAAAAAAACCACATAAGATTGCATTCATAGCTTTTGCTTGTTTTTCAAAAGCCTTCTTTCCATCAGCATCAGATGGAGGAGTTGTTGGAATAGTATACCCTTTTACAACACTTTTCCATATATAGAAACCAAGTGACATCAAATAAGTGCGCATCTGAATACTCTAGAAAGCATAGTTGAAGCCATGGAATAGAGGAGTTCTGTTTGTAGCTAGACCTTCATTTGAACCCATGTGTGCAATTAGGACCAACCTCCAAGCGATTAAGCTTACAAATCGAGGAATCCCGCTCTGACACCAATTGAAGAGCACACAGGAAATACTGAGAGGGGGGGGTGAATCAGTATTTCAAACTTTAAAACTTTAAACCATATAAACCATATAAAACAAAAATCAGAACATTCAGAGCAACATAACACACCATGAACAAGATGAACTTCAGGATTACGTGGAAAACCCTTTCGGGTAAAAAATCACGACAAAATATTGCTTTTATTATCTTCAAAGGGCACCAACCCAGTTACAAAAGTGAGCACCAACCCACTGAGAGCACCAACTCTCCCTCAAAGCACCAACTCTGAATGGCTGAAGCACCAACTCCAACATGAGCACCAACTCACAAAGAAACTTCTCAACACTGAAACTCAAATTCTCAAAACTAAAAACTTTCCCTTCATATCAACTGATACCTTCATATCAACTGATACCATCATGCTTGCATATTCACATATAATCTTTTCAAGCAAAGGATACTCAATACTTAAAATCAGAAAACTCACTGCACCTTCTCCGTACACCCTAACGTTTCAAAATAATTTGCGTAAGACAAAAACATACTCTGCCATTTTCAGTTCATCTTCAAATCAGGAACACTGTATCATCATGCAGCCCAAAAGACCGCCTCTCTGAATTTCAGACACACACGAGGTTCAAATACTATTATTCTACCTCAACAAACTGTTCTGAAGATTTCAATAAAGTTCAATGGTCTTTACATGAACATCAACTCATACAGCTAAGACTTCACATGATAAACTCAAAAATCTTTAATGTTGAAGCAACACCATTTGACAAAGAGTCGACCACTTCCAGAATCAATCTATGTCCCTATACTCAGACCCATTGAATCATGCCATTGTACCATATGATAGTGATTGCATTTGTAAACCCATCTCTCACATAAACATTGACTCAACATGAGTGCAAGTCATTACTGTGAGAAAACAACAACAGATTTCTGCAATCATGTTAACATCTTCACCAAAGCCCGCACATAGAGTAATAAAAGTGATACATATTTAAATCTCAACATCTTCTATCCAACCCATGCAATAGTTTTCTCTAGCTAGCAAAATAGTAGAGTATAATCACAACCTCAAGACATACAACTCGAGCACATCAAACAAAAACCATTGAAGAATATAGCACCACTTCTCATTTTCAGGTACTCATTTACATTAGCAATGGCCTTTTAAAACCTTTGTGCATCCTTCACAACTCTTAACACAATCGACTCCATATATCTTTAGAACAATCCGCCAAATTTTCAATGCTATGTCCTTAGGATTTTTCAAGAAGACTATCTCAGACCATTGTATCTTCACCCATCAATTCTCACGGAACGGTAAAGTACATTGAAGCAAATCGCAGCAATGAATGATTAATGCATTTGAATGAGAACTGATATCATCCAAAGCCGCTACCAATAATGTTCGATACTAACAATGGATAGAAAATAAAGACTTCATAAAATATATGCCACCAACACCTGTAAGAAATATTAGCCGCCTGTAATAAGATGAGCCCCCTTTTTTAGACAACAGGCACGATATCATTTATGACCTTCATAAAGACTCAATAAAATGAAACACCCAGAAAATATTAATCACAATCGATTTCAAATAACACTTCTGACCTCCAAGATGACGCGCGTTAGGAGAATAAAAAATGCAAGTATCTCCACGATTTCAACCATACAAAGATGTTATTTGAGCATAATAAAAATTAAAACCATGACCCCTTTTTTGTCGCCTCCACACAATTTTCACCTCTAACTCATATATTGAGCTCCCACATATATTCGGTTTACCAAAACAATAAAGAAGACACAATTCACGCCACACAACATATTCGTCGACTGCAAAAATCTCACTGCTATTCATAATGAAAGCCGCCCTATATTCATCTACGCTATGGATAATATTGAATCGCTGAGAATTGTGGTGAATTTGAAACTTTCACTTATATAAGCAGATACGATTTTTCCTTATAACTTATTATCGAGGTTGTCCTTTATTTTATACGAGTGGCTTATTGAGCATGCACCAAATGCCAAAACTTAGTAAATTCTGTTTTAGGATGCCACGAAGGCATACACAAACCATTCACAGCCTCCACGTGGAAATGCTTTTAACCATTTCAAGCTGCCCTCTAATATTTCCGTTAGAAGAAAATGAGTACCCCAATACCATTTGTTTTTCATGCATTTCAAAATGACCACTCCCATTTTTTGAAGCCGCCGTACACCAACAAGCCGTCTCTTAAAAATAATTGAGTAAGAGGAAATAAAATTTAAACTGCCTCGCAATGTTTTCATCAAATAAATTACAACCAAAAGCTGCCTCAAATAAAGAAATTTTGCCTCTTATAAAGGTCAACCTCAAGGACAATTCAACATAGTTTGATGTGGCACATGAGTTGACAAACAAATCTAATATGGCAAAGAATTTGTCGACAAAGTAAACAAGCAAGGAGCTGATGTAGACAAGCAAACAGTTCAAGCAGACAACCAACCAGCTCAAGCAGACAATCAAGTAACTCAAACACTCAAGCAAGCAGCTCAAAGACACAAGCAAGTAGCTCGCACCTTGACATCAATGACAAAATATACTAATAGGGTTTTCGTCCTCAACTAGCAAAAGAAGAGCGCAGTCCAACATCTCCTGAAGTTGTCAAAACATGCATAACCAAATGAGAGCTCAAACTCATATTTATAAATTGAGGGACAAATTATGGCAATTCTCATTTCATTTCCCCCCATTTCACCTTTTTTAAAATAATATGAAATTATCCCAAGAGGGGTGTCCAACTGTTTGCCTCCAAAATTTCACTTTTCATTTTTTTTTAAATGACATTAAGCCCCAACTAAGCGTCCCACCTTATGAGGCATAACATTAGCCTTAAAAAATGATAAATTACCTCCCTTCCAGGTGCCACACAAGGAAGAACATTGGCCCTCTTTGAAAAACAATGTCACCTTTCTAGGCCAAGGGGTGCACTTCATGAACCCACGTCCCCCTCAATTAAGTTATAAAGCAATATTATAAAACTTAAGTGATAATAAATCAAATATTAATCTCACCACCATTAGAACTCACCACTTTCGTAAATAGAAAGCACTGCATTGAGCTGCTGGAGGTATTGAGCCAAGACGAGGTATTAAAAATAGCACTTACTAAAAATTGTAAGTGTGTCAAATCACCAAACAGACCCAATTGGAGCCCAACTGGAACTTACTAAAAATAACCATTGCTAAAATTAGCCACTTTTCTGGAAAAGACCAAGAAAAAACCCAGAAAAACCCACAAAAGCTCATTGGTAATATCAATTTACTCCTTTGATCATGCTAACACAAACCCAAAAAGTTAGCGCCAATTGCAAAGCAAGATAACCCGAAAAAGGGGACATTACATTGCACATATCTTGTTTCCTTTCAATAAGAATTGTTGGACTTGGTCAATTTAGCAGGTCTTATCAGTCAATGATGTAATTCTGATGAATGCATCCATCCAAGAGGCCAAACAAATATCAATGTAGTAGTCAATGTCATCAGTCAACTGTTGGGCGGCAGTGTATCTTCATATAGCATGATCTTTATTGAAATATAAGATCCATTTCTTGGAAAAAGGGGCTAAAATTGTTCTAGGTTGGTTACATCATTGTCATATGTGGTTATGGCATCATGTATGGTGCTTATACGTGTTTTTATTGGCTAATACATTTCTTTCAGTGGGATCTGTGTCTTCTGTATTAAATTGTGAACCTTTCAATGGGGATTTTTCATCATAATATGGATTTTTTGCAGTCAATTCATCCTTTGATGTGCCACTGCAAAATAGTTGTGCTATATTTTTGCCCACTTTATAATTTATTGTCTTTCTGGTGCTGTACAAAATAGTTCTGGAACATTCATGGTATGTTGTGGCCTCAATTGGTAACAGCAACAGTGTAACCTTATTTTTCATGCCCTTTACTGAAATATAAGATTCATTTCTTGGAAATGAAGTCCTAAAAGTGGTCTAAGCTGTTTATATCACGGTCAAATATGGTTATGTTATTATGTGTGGTGCTTATATGTGAGTTTATTGGCTAATACACATCGTTTAGGAGGTTCTGTCCCTTTGGTATTGATCTCAACCTTTCTTTGGGCAATTTTCATCATAATGTGCTTTTTGTTGTCCAATTCATTCTTTCATGTTCCATTTCAAAATAATTCTGCTACATTTCTGCCCACTTCATAATTTATTATCTTACTGGAGATTTTAGAATAAGACCAATAGTTTTGGAACATTCATAATATGTTGTAGCCCGGAATCAATAACAACAATATTTTTCTTTACAGCATGCAATTATTGAAAGATGTTGCATGGATGTTGCTTTGACAATCTTAGCATCACTAATAGAGAAGTAATTGTTCATGTTGTGTGGTAGCTTTGGAAACATTCTTTTTCTATACTAAGGCATGCTTTTTTGTAATTCTGGTATTAATCTTTTGATTGTGATTAAAAGTTTTTTATGTTTGTGTCAATATCTAGTCCTTTTTATTGAATATCTTTCTTCTGATGCAGATTGGTTCTTCTCCAGGTTTTGAGGATGGACCATTTGAGATGGCAAAGCTATGGCGTCCCGCTTCATCTATTTTTAGGGCTGATCAAAATTGCTTGTATTTTGCAGACTCTGAGGTAGGTCCTGCTGCCTCAAAGGTGTAATTGGGTGTAGTAGATACAACCCTTCAGTTTTTTAATGTGTGAAATTTGCTAAGTCTTGCTCATTTATTGCATTCAAACTTATGTAACAAGATTATCATTTAGGCTGAGGAGCTATTGTTTGTGCAATATATAATTTCTATATTTTTTCTAATCATTTATTTTCGAAAACAGGGATAGCCCCTCAGATAAGCATAGAAAAACCATTGCTTATGGATTCATTGAATCCCCAGTGAGTTTGTAATGTCCCCTTTCGAATTATAGTTGGAAATATAATATTTTAATTTAACGCTAATGTTTTAAGTGGAGACAGAAGGTATTTTTTACAAAAAATGTTGTTAATTTAATATTTTAATGTGGGAATTAAAATGGTGACTATTTAATATTTTAATGTGGGAATTAAAAAGGTGACTAGAGTTTTAAATTAAAAGAGGGAAAAAAGAGAGAATTTCAAGAATGCAGATGGAAGTTACACTTGGAAAAGGGGAAAAGGTAATTTTGGATTATGTATGAAATTTTCTGTTGAAGATGTGTTTTGCAGTGGTTTTGACATAACTTCATGAGGACGTTAACCTTCATAGGTGTTTGCTGCTCAATCTGATAAATTAAATACATGAATTAATAACAGGGATGACAATGCATGCGTAAAATATATCTTTATTCGCTCATGAAATTATTACAAAAGACGACCGGAGATGGTCAGCCAAGGATCAAAGTCGATCCGGCTAGATCCAACAACTCTCCTTGATGATACACAATGTATTTAAAGGACTCGACGGTTGCCAAGAGGAACATAACCGTCAACCAACCGGATGCTTATAAGTTACAACTACACACAACCAATTAATACAAACAATTAATACATAGTCGGTTAACCAATATTACCGAAGCATAATAATAGACATTGTACATTGAATACAACAGGGAATAATAGTTAATTATTTTAGAGTATTTTTTGAAATTTTATAATGTCTGGGAGTGCCTGATTTTCTGTTTGGACTATTTTAATTTCTGTTCAGTGGTTATATCCGTACACTTCAGATTGTAGTATTGGTTTTAGTGAAGTCTGTACCATGTTGTACGACATTTTAAGAAGCTAATTACTAATAATGTGGAGGGAGGTTGAATAATTTAAAGCAGCAAATACTAGGGGTTTAAAGAAAAGTTGCGATTCCAAAAAATTAACTTGAAAGTTAAGTCTTATTTGAAAGAAATCGCTCAGTGTGGTCATCAAGGTGCGATTGAGGGAACGGGTAAAAAGGCAGGCTGTCTCTTATTTGTACAAATTTTTATTATCCTTGAAGCTTTGGCTTTGTTCATTTGAGTTGGGAGTCGCCCCTACCAAGGAAACCAAGCCTCACTCCTTCAATTTGTTTGCATGATTTGGACGAAACAATTTTTATAAGAATTTTTATGTGTGATAGTCTGGCTAAGTGGTCAAAAATGGTGTTTTGAAAACATTCATTGCAAGCTGTGGTTTTTATCTCGTGTAGCCATACCAAACTGGTCGGGCTGTACAATAATCCAACGTTGTTGTGGAGGTTTCAAATGGAGCATTTGACTTAAGGATGGATATGCTTATTATTTGAGACGTCTACCTTATTAATCTTTGCAAGTACAGTGTGGTGGAACGAACTTGGTTGGTGGTGTTACTTGCTGTAGTTGTTTTTCCAGCCTCAATATCGTTTGCTGCCACAACTACTAATGACCACAGTTAATGGTGCGATTTACTCAGTTTTGAATCTTTAGTGCTGTGGGTCTTTTGGAAGGGTTGAAATCAACAAGTGAATATGATATATCTGCTCAAGGATCAATTTGTGAAGGTGTCCAGGTCAGCATACCATCTTTAAAAAAATTCTGAATTTAATTTGTTTCAGTTTTGAAATAACTGTAGGTGTTAGGGAAAGAAATTAATATCCAAATCTGAAGGAAAAGGTTATCACTAGTTGTAATTTTGAACTATCAATATTGTAGAAGCTGTTCAGGTGAGTTGAAGTAATTTTATACCTCAAAAATGGAATATCTATAAACGGTTTGACAAAATGTCCTCTTAAATAACTGGGGAAAGCATAAAAAATTTTGGATCTGAAAATTGGGGTTGGATACTACAGAGTTAAAATAGATATATTAAAAACTATCTCCAAACCAGAAATTTATAGAAGGTATGAGAGCAAATGAAAGCATATTATAAATGTCGAGGCATTTTCATTCGTTTAATCCAACTGTTTTCTTACAAAGCCGGTTTGACCACTTAGTTATTCTAGATAGCAATCCTACGACAGAAGAACATCTTTTGATCAATACAAGCAGGATTACAGCCACACCCATGAACTTCTACCTATGATGGGTGTTTGCCTACGGAATGGGATTCAAATCTTACGTACTACTGGCAAACTAGTCATGTGCAGAACATAGGATAAAACAGTAAACTGAAAGATATCATATTTGAACACCAGAAACTTTATTCATCATCAGAAATATCATGTACAAAAGAGTATCAGCATTGCTTGACAATATAACCATCGGCACATAACTCCTCCCGACTATCCAACAGGCTACATATAACGTTCGGCGGTGGTTAGATAACCAACCGACATGACGTTTCATAACAACATCAACATTAACATTAATCCGAACATGATTTCCCGAAAGTACATGACATTATTATTCTTTACTAATCTATAGTTTTATTAACAATTGGCCGACTACGACCAAGGCCGACTACGGCCGACAACAAAGTAAAATATACTGCTAACATCATCCCCCCCACAAAAGAAGTCGCCTTCCAGACGACATACATATAGCAAGACAAGTTCAATGAGAAGTAGGGGGAAGGGAGTGCGTCCCTGGATGCACAGATGACGTCGGAGTAGTAGAAGAATGCTCCGCTTGCAGTCGCCTCACCTCCTCGGTACGTGTGCGAAGCTGCCGATCTTCCAGTATCTCCCTCTCCCTCGCCGCCTTTACCATACGGGCTGCCTCCATCAGTTGGCTTTTTGCCTTCTCTGCCTCTGCACTCTTGGCCACCAAATCAACATCTTTTGCAGCCAACTGATCTTCCAATGCTCTCACTCGCTGCGTCCATGCTTCCTCTTTCTGCTTTGCTTCCTCTTCCAAGACGGCCACCTGAGACTCCAAGACCTCCAATCGAGCTCCCCTCTCACTGGCAAGCCGAGTTTGTTCGGCCAAGTCATTCTGGATGCTCCTTATGGTAGCCGTGGACTCGTCCTTAACCCTCTGCAGGAGTCTATAGGCGTCCACTCTTCGTGAAACCGCTACCTCAGTAGAAAATACTTGGCGTTTCATGAGAATAAAGACATCCCGAAAGGAAAGCTCTATATGATATAAGCTTTCCAGAACCCCTGCGTCTCGCCCTACTAGTCTCGGTGGTCGACCCCGCCAGGCTCTCATCATTGCAGGAGTCTCTCCTGCTGGCCACCCTTCGCCGAATATCCGCATGAACTCAGCCTCACACCCCATCTGTACGAATTCGTGGATGCGCTGGACTTCCTGGCCCACTAGAGGAGATCGGCCAATCCTGAGGTCCTTGGAAACCTGTCCCACTCGGATCATCAACCTGCCCATTGCTCTAACTCCTGTACATATCGTTGCACCGTGCCTAGTGGGTTTGATGGGTTTGGTTGTGACATCTCCACGACGAATCCCTCCGTGGAGTCACCCTCCTCGTCCTCCTCATCGCCTGGCTCTGTCTCCTCCTGGGGTGGTTCCCCGACTATCTGCTGAGGCTCATGTATGGCTGTCCCTGGTGCCTCTTCTGTTCTAGTCTTCGGGTGTGCAAGTGCATCCTCGCCAAGTTTGGCCGTCTCACTTTGCTGAGTGTGCACGACTGGTCCTTACCCCCTAGTCCCTCCGATGGACTCTTCTCCCGCTGTTCTGGTTGTTCTGGCTGCTTGGCCACTTCCAAGGTGAGGCCTACTGACCCAACCAGCTATCAATCTGGGCTACCCCGAGTGCTCCTGGGGCTGGAGTAGTCTCCTCAGTGGCTGCCATCGTTCCCCCAGTTCCTGCTACTGAGGTTGCCACTCCTGACGCTGCCGATCCTGGCAGTGGTGTAAGGGAACAGGCCGCTGGCAATATCTCGACCGAGGCAGTGGAACCTACCGATACAGTGACTGCCCCCTGTGATGTCGTGGTGGCAAGTGGTGCCCACCCTGGCGATGCACCTGGTAGTGAAGCAGCTACCCTCAACATTCGCCCGGCTCCGACTGGCGAAACAGGAAGAGTGAATGTCACTGAGTGTGTGTTCTTCCTGGCTGGCGGTGCGGGAAGAGTAAACCCTGCCGGCTGCAACAATGGTATGTCGATCTCTCCTGCTTCCTGACTCCCTATGGCGACGGACACCTCCTCATCGGCCGGTGGACTAGACTCCGAGGGCGAGGAAGATAAATCAATGGGCTCATCCCTGTCTGATGCATCACTCTGCTCAGAGGCCTCCTCCTCTGATGTTTCCCTCTTCCACCGACGCCTCCTTCCGTTTCCTCTTCTTTCCTGAAGCCGTGCCCTCGCCGGCTTGCTTCGCTTCCAGTTCAGACTAGTAAAATACTGTCGGCAACCCAAGATCCAGGTGAGTAAGTGGCCGCAATCGACCCCAATTGCTTTCTGGCACTTGTGTGTGAACGACATCGAGAAAGAGGGCTATAGCATGCTGGGTCATGTAGAAAGCCTTATGCCTCTGCGATAAGAAATCTCTCATCCTCTCTGCAAGTAGCCTCACCCAGTTATATACTTGGCCGACGCGGAGTCTGACCATGTAGTCCACCATCCAGATAGCAATATCCGACGCTCGGCTGGCACCTGTGAGTCGGCATTTCATTAGGTCCAGCAAGCACTTCCATTCCGCTGTTGCCAAGTAGTGTTTGCGGAGACTTCTGTTGCCAGCACTCCATATGGTATTCTATTCCTCCGCTGTCAAATTACTTCGACACACCTGTTTGACCAACAATTCCTTGTGCTCCTGTGTCATCTTCTTAGGTTTGTTCACCCCTATTCCCGAAGCTGGTACACCAAACACTCGCTCGAAGTCCTGCGGCCAAAATGAAATGGTCACTCGGCAACCTCTGTAATCAATTACTGATTTGTGCGTATGCCTGCAATAGTTGTCCACCATTGCCTTCAGCCAAGGCTCAAACTCCCGAGAATTGAAGAAAGGCACTATCACAGCTTTGTCTACCCGAGCGTGCCGAAGCGCAACCTTCAAGGAGTGGTCATCAGGAGTGCTTCGCCACCACTGTTTGCACTCGTTGCCAGTCAGGTTCTCCCATGTCATCGTCTCGCTATCAGCGTCCATCCTCTTTCTTTTTCCAGCCGAGGCTACCTTTGGCTTGTGCTGCATAGCCTTCTTGCCCTTGTCCATTTTTCTATCAGTTCGGCGATTCTAGCCGATTTTATAAATCTCGAGACAGTTGTAGAAACTGCCGAAACTATCAAAACTGCCAATTTCTGGTAAAGGCTGGAAATGCCATACGCCCTGGGGAAGTGACTGAACTTGAGATGGCCGTACGATCTGGCAATTTTGAAAAATCCGTACGCTTTGAAGGATCTGTGAAATCCGTACGACTTGAGAACTTGATGAATTCCATACGGCCTGGCAACTTTGGAAAATCCGTACGGCCTGACAACTCTGGAAAATTCGTACGGCCTGGTAAGTCTGAGAAATCTGTACGGCCTGGCAACTCTGAGAATGATGAAGCCGTATGCTATGAAATTCTGGTAAATGAGGAAGCCGTACGATTTGAAAACCTACTGAGTGAGAGCCGTATACTGCCAAGAACATGAGGGTGCCGTACGATGCCAAACCCTGAGGAAGAGTGCCGTACGTCTTGAGAAAATACTGAATATTGGGCGACTGGAAGATGGCAAAAAAATCGTACGACTTCAAAACACTGGGGAAGCCATACGGTTAAGGGAACCAATTCTTGCCGTGTAGAAAGAGCGAATCTTCGCCATATGATTAAGATATCATGGATCCGTGCCAACTGAGAGGATGCCAAACCTTGCCTGATGAAGCTACCCTTTGGATGCCATACGCCCTGGAAGAAATCAACAAGATGCCGTACGACCTGGAAGAAATCAACAAGATGCCGTACGATGTAGAATCTGGCACAAATTCCAATTTGTAATGGCCGCACGACCTCCAGTGATCAAAAGAATGCAAACTAAAGAGCTTGTAAATGCCGTACGATCTCCACAGACCAAGTAAATGAGATAATCAACCCTTGGCGTGCGATTTGAGAGGCTTTAGTAGAACCCTGTATGGCCTTGAGGTACTTTAGATGCCGTACGACTTCCTTGTCTGGCGAATTATGTTGAATGTAGAATCCCTGATGCCGTACGAGTTGTAAATAAGCTGAACGATGTTGTGTTTCAAGTCCCTGTTGCCGTACCCCAATCCACCTGTGTGTCACTGTCTTCCTGCCGAGTATTCTCAATGGTCGCACTTCATCCCCTTTTTCTATGATTCGGCTATCTTGCACTTTGCCTCTTTTAATACTTCGCTGATTTTTTCTCCCTTGAACCTCTTTTCTCCATCGGCGTATGATGGCCAAGGCTCTCACTTTAATGTTGATTTTAATCTTCCTTCCTCTAGTCGGTTTTATTTTTCCCGTACGTCTGCCTCTTTTATTTTTTATAAATCCATATAGTATATCCATCGTTTTAATACTTTTATTTTTTCCCTTTAATATTATTTCCCTCTTTTCAACTCCTTTTAATTCCTTACCCCAAATTCTTTTATTTTCGTTTTCTCTCTCCTCTCTCCTCCATTTACCTCGTTTTTCTTCATTTATTTTTCTATCTTCCATTTTTCTATATCTTTTAATTTTTTGCTCTTCTATCTTTAATTTTTTCAATTTTTGTTTGTTTTCTCTCTCCTCCCTTCTCTCTTCTTTTCTTTTTATTTTTTTCAACTTCTGTTCATTTTCTCTCTCCTCCCTTCTTGCTTCTTTTCTTTTCATCCCTCTAGCTTCGCTGTGTGTCCGAACTTTTAATTCCGAGGTGTAGTACCATTTACATGTGTGTGGTGGCCTTTTATAACATTCTTCCTCACAGCACGTTCCTATATACTCTATATCAAACCATTTATCAAGTAAAGGGGCAGGACCAATACCTCGAAAACTTCCGTCGATGTATCTTCCGCCGTATTGTTGATACCACGTAACATCGTCGCCTTGTACTGTTGGTGGTCCCGCTAGGTTAGGAATTATTTTCCAGAGTCCATCTTGAGTTGCGATCTTCCTAACCCTTGGTATTTTTCTTCTTTCTCTACGCATTTGTTTCAGAAGGTCTTCTATATACCCGTCCACCGTTGACACAAATGTATCTTCCGTTCTCAACACTGTCTTTAAACAAGGCGCCTTCTTCTCGAAGTAAGCCTCCCATTGCTCATTGTCCCAGTCCACCTCCTCGTCATCCTTCTGGTGCTCGTTTTGTTCATGGCCTTCTTGTTTCTCTTTTTCTGCCTGGGCTTCTGTGTCCAATTCCTTGGCTACATAGCCTCGTTTTACTCCTTCATAAGGGGCCACATAGTGCCAGTGTCTCCCCATTCTACGCCATAGGGCAGGGGTTCCGAACACTGCATTGGTTAGGTGCTTGTGTATCCGTGGTACTGCAATTCCTTCCACTTGCTTCTCTGCCAACCTTTCTTCAATTGTTCGGTCTCGGCCTGATTCTGCCCAGTCATCCTCTGCTACATATCCGGGACCTCCTAGTCCCCAGTCTTGTTCTCTTGGGCCTTCACGTTGCACAGGCCAATCTTCCTTTGTGGCATAACCCAGCATATTGATGGCGATAGTATTCTTCTCCTTTCTCTCCTGATATGACTTTAGCTTCAATCCGTTGATTGCCTCCGATATCAGTGACCCATCTAGATTTTCTAACTTTATAGAACCATTGTCACCTACTTCCCGTACTCGGAACGGTCCTAACCAACGAACTTTAAACTTCCCTGGCTTGATCTCGTTACAGCCGTTATATTTCAGAACTAACTGTCCCGGCCGGAAATTCATTCGCTGGAGATGCTTGTCGTGCCAATATTTCCTTCGCCGTTGCATGTTCTCCGTCGCCCATTGTGCCATCACCCTTCACTTGTCCAGCTTATTCAGTTGGTAGAGTCTTTCTTTTAAACTTTCAGTATCGCCCAATCGATTCTCCACGGCTATCCTCAAGCTTGGTACCATATACTCCATCGGCATCATCGCCTCCTGACCGTACATTAAGTGGAAAGGCGTGTGGCCCGTTGTTACCTTGTACGTTGTATGATATGCCCATAGGACGGCTGGTAACCTTTCTTCCCAGTCAGCTTCTTCCACGCCACATGATTTGTGAATCACTGATACAAGCACCTTATTTGTAGTCTCCGCCTAGCCAGTAGCTCGCGGGTAGTACGGACTTGACAGGTTGTGAAAAATTCGGAACTCTGTCGTCATCAACCTGATAACATGATTAACGAAATGCCCTCCATAATCACTCGTGATCCGAATGGGGATGCCGTACCGTGTCACTATTTGATCGTAGATGAATCTTGCCGTACTTTGTGCTGTATTGTCTGGCAACGCTCGAGCTTTAGTCCACTTCGTCAAATATTCAGTAGCAACCACAATATATCGGCATTGATGCAGGTGACTCACCTTTAATGGTCCAATGAAATCCAACCCCCATCGTTCGAACAATTCCTGTGGCTGTGAGGGATGTAGTGGCATGAAGTCCCGTTTTAATGGTTTCTCGACCCTCTGGCAAGTGTCGCAGCCTAACACCCACTCCTTGGCATCAGTGTGCATCGTCGGCCCGCCAAGAGGATTTTCCTTGCTGTAGCATCTGGTCCCATATGGCCGCCAGCCAGTCCTTCATGTGCCTCCTTTAGTACGCCAGGTATTTCTTCTTCGACGACACATCTCCGGAGGATTTGGTCGGGTCCCATCTTGTAGAGTAAACCATTGATCAGCTGGAATGTCTTACTTTTCAGTACGAGCTTCCGTCTCTCGGCTGGGGGCATTTCTTTCGGGAACGTGGATGTGGACAGATATTCTCCAATCTTCTCGTACCATGAGGGTAATATGGCAATCTAGAATAAGTGTGCATCCGGAAAGTCTTCACTCACCCCTCCCTCAGCAGGTTCGCCCGACCGGATTCTGGATAATTGATCGGCAATAACATGGCTCTTTCCCGGTCGTACGATGATGGTGAATGTAAATTCTTGCAACAAAAGTAACCATCTACTCACCCGTCCTTGGATAATCGGCTTGTTTACCAGGTACATCAAAGCTTGGTGATCCACATAGAAAGTGAACAGCGTAGCTAGGAGGTAGTGCCTAAACTTCTGTACGGAGTAAATCATTCCTAGTGCTTCACGCTCGGTCGTACTGTAATTCCTTTCTGCTTTTGAAAGTAGCCGACTGGCAAAGAATACCGGGTGGTCCAACCCGTGTGCTCCCACTTGTGCTAGGGTTGCTCCGATGGCAAAATTAGAGGCATCTACATGTACGTGGAACTCCCTATCCCAGTTCGGATACATCAATATAGGTGAGCTGATCAATCGATCCTTCAGTTCCTGGAATGCCTTCTCCTGTTCTTCGGCCCATATAAATGGTTGGCCTTTCCTCATCAGTAGGTCGAGAGGGTACGACACTTGGGCAAAACTTTTAATGAATCTCTGATAGTATCCCACATGCCCGAGGAAGGACTTCACACCGGTGACGTTCTCCGGAGCCTCCATCTGTACAATGACTCGCACCTTGTCGGGATCAGTTTTCAACCCAGCTTTGCACACAATGTGTTCGAGCAACTTCCCTTGTGGCACCATAAATCTGCACTTCTTCGGATTCAAGGCAAGGTGGGCTGCTCTACACCGTTCCATGCACTCGCCTAAGGCTTTCAAATGTTTTTCCTTATCACTATAAATTGACCAGTCATCGAGGAAGGCTTTGAAATTACCTACCGACATTTTATCAAAAATGTGGAGTATTATCCTCTGGAATGTAGCTGGTGCGTTGCATAATCCAAACGACATTCGGTTGTATGCGTACACCCCGTCCTTGACCACGAACGTAGTCTTTAATTTGTCTTCCTCCGCAATACTGATTTGATTGTAACCCGAGAAGCCGTCTAGAAAGGTTTTACATTTCATGCCCGACAACTTCTTCCAGAATTGAGTCGGTGAAGGGAATGGGAAATGGATCCTTGATAGTCACTGCATTCAGACTCCGAAAGTCAACACAGATTCTAATTTGCTCCTTCTCTTTCTTCAAGGATATGACGATCGGTGATACCCACTCGCTGACCTCCACCTTGAAAATGATGCCGGCCTCCAGCATCTTCTCAATCTCCTACTGTACTTTAGCGGCATAGTTTTTGTTCATTCTGTACGATCGCTTTCATACGGGTTGGGCTCTCGGTACGAGAGGAATCCTGTGCACGCATAACTCTGGTGGTATGCCTTTTAAATCTTTGTATGTCCAAGCGAAAGCATCTTTATATTCCATGAAGATTCTGAACGCTGCCGCTTTCAGGATCGGGTCCCAATCATCTCCCACAAGAATCTCCTTAGGTTTGGCTGATTCCCCAAGGTTCACCTTTTCCAGCGTTGGTTCCTCGTACTTAATGATTTTGTCCTGTTCAAACTTGTGTGTTGGCGTCACATCCAGTTCTGCCATACCTTCTTTATATTCTCCGTACTCAGGTGGAAATGTTTCACTGGTTGAGCCCTTCTCTTCTTCTGCTTCCCCCTCCTTGACCTCCAGCATGTTGCAATCTGGGTGGAAGACTTCATAATCCTCCATCTGCCGGTGAAACAGTCCGTTCAGTGAACTGGTCTCATCTTCCGAGCAACTTCCAATCTCCAGTACCCCTTCTTCATTTGGTTCCATTAGCTTCCTTTCATCATCCTCTGATTCTTCTCCGGATTCAGATGCCGAAGATGCTAGATCTTCACTGACCGCCTGGTTCTTCAGATCAATGGTGTATTTCCTCCCCCGATTTTCTATTGAGAGTGTATTCCGCTTCCAGTTGTGGGTTGCCTTGGCAGCTATCAACCATCCCCGTCCCAAGAGTGCATCGTACGCCTTTTTCTCCAGTGGGATGACTACAAAATTGAGCAGAAACAGCTGCGTGCCAATCAAGACCTTCTGTTCCATTAATGTACCCAACGGTCTGATGCCATGTTGATCTGCCCCCACGAGGTGGAATGTCGGGGGCCAAAGAGTCGGCTTACCCAAACACTTCCAGGTTTCTTCTGGCAGTACGTTTACTCCCGAACCTCCATCGACGATAGTGTTAGATAATTTCATTCCCAAGATTTCCATCTCGACGACGGCTGGTTTCCTCCCGATGCTTACTGCGAGTAGCATTGGATCTGCAGTCTCGGCTACCACTTCTGGCGTACGTTCTGGTGAACCCTTCTGAAGATTTTCTTCAATAACATTTGTAAGTGCTACTTTGAGATAAGGCATCGTTTGCAAGAGATCAGTTACCTTAATGGGTACGGTTGTGTGAAGCACCTGCCGTACGATATTCTTCTCCGACTCCGACTGTAGCAACGTACTGGTAGCTTTAGAGTTCCTGCATTCATTCGCCATTGCCTCTTCTACTTTTGTCTTGGCCTCCCGAAATCTTTCTTTCTCCGTACGAGGGTCTGGATAATTTACCCTTTTTGACTGCGCCCTTGTAATCGCCAAGACTTCTTCGTCGGCTACCTCCAGCATATTGATACTTCCTTTCTGCTTTGGACAGTCGGTGTCTTCACGATCACCCGGTCCACACCACTTGCACAGTTTTCCCCCGTAGCCTTGGCCGCTCTGACAATCCCTCGCAAAGTGACCCCATTCATTATAGTTCCGGCATTGGATCATCGGCTGTCCTTTACTATCGAACTGAATTTTGCTTCTCGGCGTATTTCTCCGACTGTTGCGGTAGCCTCCAGGGGATGCATTGTTGCTCTGTGGCTTTGGCGGCGTGGTGGGAGGGGTTGACTGTTCGCCTTGGGTGAAGAATACTTGCGAACTTTTGGTTTTTAAGTTGTATGGGCACTCCTTGACGGAGTGTCCCATAACTTGGCACATGTCACAGAATAATTTTTTTGGGCAATTTGTCTTTGTATGACCTTTTGTTTTGCAATCGGTACACCATAGTTCATTTGCCGCTTTGGATCCTTCCCTGTTGGCCTTCAGTTCTTTCATCATTCGCATCACATCCCGCCGAAGAGCTTGTACAGTTGCCGATTCATCGTCACTTTCCTCTGCACTCTCTTCGTCATCCCTCTTCTTCCCCTTCGAGGAAGTCCTATTCTCACTTTCAATATCCATCGCCCAATTGTATGCTTCGGCGTACGAGGATGGCGGTACTACTTTCATTTTTCGCCGAAGCGAGGGAATCAAACCTTCAATGAACCATCTTTTCTTTAAACCATCTGCCAGTTGTGCCTCAAGTTTTCCTATCAAGTCTTTCAACTTCCTGTTGTAGGTCCGCACGTTCTCGTGCTTCCCTTGTTTAGTATGATATATTTCTGTGACAATTTCACTATCGTCTCGTAGAAGTTTGAACTCTTCTTGGAAAGCTTGCTTCAATACACGCCATGTAGCTCTCTGTGCTTGATCCAATTCCGTGTACCAATCAATGGCATTGTCTCTGAGTGTTGCTGGAAATGCCTTTAGCCACTGGTCGGGATCATCCTAACCGCTGGCTATCCAGATTGTCTCACATGTCTTGCAATGCCGTACGGGATCCTCAGAGCCATTCCCCATAAATTTCAGCAACTTTTGCCGCTCCGGATGAGCCATCTTTCCTGGTTGACCTCCTTGTGTGTTGGACCCGATTAGACTAGTGGATTCCTTGCTACGTCCCTGTGCGTCACTTGCACTCTTGGCCACTACGAGTCACTCCCACGTCCTCCGTCAACGTCCTCAACACCGTGGGTCTCCTCAGGATCCCTCCGATGCTCTCTCTGCCTTGGGGTCTTAAGCTCTGGTCTTCCCCCTCCTTAACTCGTCGTTGTCGTCCGAGAGGGACAACTCTCGAAATCGTCTGATGCTACTATTCAAATCATCTTCATTTTCATAGGGGTTATATCTTCCTGCGTGTGGAGTGCTGAAGGGGTTTTCGTCCCTTCCTTCTGTCAAACTGTGGTGCGCTCGTTCAATGGATGTGTCTATTCTTGTCAGATTTTCATATGTTCTTTTTATGCTTTGATTTATTTCAATTAAGTCTTCATCCAATTCCTTACCGACTTGCCTTAGTTGTCTTTGCCGATTTTCTTGTTCTTGCAGCCTGAGTGATCGCCGAACTTGCTCTTCCGAAGTCCCGTGCCCGTCAGGTACTCGATGCTTGTCTTTGTTCGGCCGTATGGGCATTTATTAGTTGTTCAAGCAATCATTGTTGGTTGCCGGAAGTACGGCGCTGACTAGTATCGTGTTCTTCCTCTTCACGTTTGGTTCTGTCTTCACAACGTTGTACGATTTGCTGCCTTCGGCGCTCGCGATCCTCTTCTTCTCGCAAGTCTTGCAGGATAATGAAATGGCGGGCCAGCAACCTGGGCATGGGATTCAGGAGGTGGTTCACCTCGTCATTCACTTCCAACCGATCCCAGATGACTTCCTCAGGGATCTCCCGAATGTGGGATTCCCTACGCACATGGTCACGTAACGATATTTTCAACAAATTTACCAGATCTTCGGTCAATGAGTCTTCCCGTTCCTCATTAGCATTTACAGGTTCTTCCGCTGGTTGACCCATTACGCTACCATGGCAGATGATGCCCTAGTCCGTTCAGGCAACGGCGCCAAATGTTTGCCTACGGAATGGGATTCAAATCTTACGTACTACTGGCAAACTAGTCATGTGCAGAACATAGGATAAAACAGTAAATTGAAAGATATCATATTTGAACACCAGAAACTTTATTCATCATCAGAAATATCATGTACAAAAGAGTATCAGCATTGCTTGACAATATAACCATCGGCACATAACTCCTCCCGACTATCCAACAGGCTACATATAACGTTCGGCGGTGGTTAGATAACCAACCGACATGACGTTTCATAACAACATCAACATTAACATTAATCCGAACATGATTTCCCGAAAGTACATGACATTATTATTCTTTACTAATCTATAGTTTTATTAACAATTGGCCGACTACGACCAAGGCCGACTACGGCCGACAACAAAGTAAAATATACTGCTAACAATGGGATGTTATATAAGACTTATAATACCAGTTATTGGGGAAACTGCATAAAACTGATTTCTCTGTTGCTTTATGTTGTACCCAAAATAAAATTTTGCTTCAATATAAGGCATTTTAATCAAAATGGTCTAAATCATGTAAAATTGTTGTCAAAAGTCCGTTTTAGGTCAAAGCAAACATAAGCTTTTTGTGGGTTTACACCAAGGAAGATACGTGCAAAATTTTGAAAATTTGAAAATTAGGGTTTTGTACCCCTGTTTTTAGGAAAACCCTTGAAAATAGGACCTTTCAAGAATTAATTGAAAATGATTTTGATAGGATGAATTGACTTCACGATCACACTGGTCAAGTCAAAATCACCAAAAAGTTTGTTTTACTCTGGTGGGTCTACTTCGTTTTTCAGGAGAAAAGCTAGGACCTCTGCAGCCATTAATGGTAGATGGCCAATAATAGGGATCAAAATCTAAGCCTCAAAAGCTTCAACGAAGAATCCATGGCGAAAGATGCTCTGTGACTAAGCGGATTTTCAAAAGTGAGAAACGCTGAAAATTGACTAAGTCTGGAAATTACATGCCAGTAGCATGGCTGTCAAACATGGAAAAAGCGCCTCTGCAGGCCAGGGGCGCCCAATAAAGAGACGTTCCAAATGTTAGTTTTTGAGAAAGCTTGTCTTCAAGTGATCTCCTTGACATCAGCTCAGCTTCGTAATGACCCTGTTCGCCTGTGTACAAGACACATCAAACGACGACAGTTGTTGATCATTCGAGCATACAAAATAGAGTGAAAATCAGTACACATCAAGACAAAAGTGCCCCTGCAGGCCAGGGGCGCCCATCATTTTGAACCACCTGTTGAACTTTTCAGCAACTGCTTTCTCCAAGGCATTGGTTCAACATCCTTTCAGCTCTGCGACCAATCCAGTTGCACGCTCATAGGACTTGTCAAGCATTCACAAACGAAGATCAAGTAGAAAGCACCTAAAACAAAGGCATAATGAAAGACATGAAGAAATGGCTAAGTGTCAAGGAAAATGTACCCTTCTAGAAATAGGCGCCCAACTTTTTGGGCAATCAAATGTAGTCTGCAAGCTCAGTGACCACCAAGAAGTCCTCTGTTTTGATCAATCTCAACAATGACACCATCAATGAATACAACAGACAAATCAAACATCTGACGACAAAGATCAAATTGGGACCATTCGTGAAAGTTTGCAACATGAAAATAACAAGTCAAAAGGTCAAAGGCGCCCTTGCAGGCTAGGGGCGCCCAAGCTTTTAAGGCACCTAGATCAACTTTTAGGATTCGCGAAGCCAGTCATCCTTTCTAGGACAGAGTTGTTTATCCATCCCATGTTTCAGCAAGATCACCAGACTCATCAGTCATCGGTGATCTCAGATCAAAGCACTAAAGGTCAACCTGGAGGAATTGAAGAACACTCAAGAAATTGACTAAGTCTGGTGAAAAATTCACCTTCTTGGGAAAAGGTTCCCATGAATTAAAGGCATCAGACTGAGGTTTTGAGCCTTGTAGCTCCCAATTACACTTCATCAGAGTTGTTTCATCTCAGTTGTGGATTTATTAGCAACACTTCGAGATCAATTGAGTGATCGGAATCAGGGGTTGAATGGAGGCATTTCATCACAAAAAAGAATGAAAAAGTGTTCAACTGTTCAAAGGGATGGCTAAAGTCAAAGTAAGACTCAGTTGACTGAAGTGTCTATTTAGAAAGCCTTTTCATGTCTAAAATGTCCCCAAATTGGTGGAAATCACTCTCGAAAACTCTAGATCAGGCTAATTGACTCCTCCATCATGTGTTGGTGCCCAAACTTGATGCATTCAACATCAATCACTATATATCAAGCCTAGGCACCATAATTCAACATCTTTCTTTGCAGGTTGAAGCCAAGAACAAGCATTTTTCTCTCCAAGACGTCTTTTGAAGATTTGACAAAGGGGTTTTCATTGTTCATTGTTCATATTTTTGAAGATCAGTTGCACAAAAGGACAATTTATCAGAGGTCACATCTTCAGGCATAATTGTCTTGAAGATCCAAAGAGGCAGTTGATAACTTCCAAACTTCTTGTCTTTTTCCTCTATTCTTGTCTTAGATCTTCTTGCATGTCCAAATAAACAGAGGCTATTCACAGATCTGACCTTTTGGGTATGATTAGCATAGCTTGTTCAACAAAACCCACGTGTTAAATTTTTCCAGAAATAGTAACCTTGCTGCCCCTATGATTAGGGATTTCCGAAAAAAGTCACAAATTTGAAAATCAAACGAACTGGGTTTGTTCAGCATTGAAACACCAACAATACCCATGTGTCAGATTTTTTCAGAAAAAATACTTCTCAACAGGTGCTATTTTTAGGGGTTTTCAGAAAAGTTGTCCGAATAGTATCATGTGCACAGTCAATCTTTAAGGTTTTAGAATGCAGTTCTCCCAAGTCGAATACAAGACCAAAATGGTCTTGGTTCATGACTTCCTGAAAACGATTTGACACCAATCTGCATCAGCTACACCCAAAGGTCAACTCAAAAGGGTTGGAAGGAATAGACCAATGCACATTACAGAACATCAAGCAATTTGGATTGCTTGAGGCTGCATCAATTCCCATCACAACACAGAGCGTAGAATTTGTAATAGCTTGTATTAAGCATTACAATCCTACCACACGGGAGATTCATTTAGTGGATGGGCAAGTGATATGCAGCCTTAAGCCTAGGGATGTCGAAAAGTGTTTTGCCATTCCACCATGTCCGACAAATGTGGTCATATCTATGAGAGAATGTGAAAAGGCATTCGAAGTGTCAAAAGACAAATGCCAGAAGGGAATGGCAGAAAAATGGCTTAAAGGAAAAAAGGCCAACTTACCCAAGAATGTTGGACATGGAGAGTTTCGGGATGAGTATGCATTGATGATCACTCTACTCAACCGTATCACTGGTCAAGAGGAGGCAAACCAATTTTAGTTATGGATGTACTATATCATCGCCAAAATTGTAAGCAACAAAGAGCATTATGATTGGCTCGCCCTTATCAGTGATACGCTCCAAAAGCAGATGACCGCATTCTTAGAGGCTCACAGGTTTCACATGTGTTCATATCTCTTATATCTAATTGCCTTCCAAGGCTAGTTTAGAGTATTGAACAATGAGGGAACTTTGGGTGTGCAGAAGGTTCATGAGTATTTCACACAACTTGAGTTCACAAAAGTAGAAAGACATTTCAAGAGAGTGAATGATCTCTTATTGATGCACACTGTGAGAGACCTCGATCATGAGTTGCATATACGCACATCACCAGTAGCCAAGGAGGCAATGGTAGACTGGGTGGATTGGTTCATCCAATTCCCCACTTTCACCTACATACGTGTGTATGGGTACTCGGGTCATCCCACCATGTTACCTCGCTATCCATCAGATAGGGTGGTCTTCATGGAATTCTTGTGGCAGTTGTCCGAAGTACATTCTCATCTGCGTAACAAACACAAGACGGCCGCAAACTTTCCTCTTGAGATGGGACTTTACAGGTGCAAGACAACGGCTGATGCCAAGACCATAGGCCATGAAATGGTGAGACTTAATCTTAAGTACCTCATCGAGAGACAGTTGTATGATCCTTGGGGTCACTATGCGACACACCTTGAGCAACACTCTTCACATGAGTCTTCCATGGAGGACTGTTGGTTCAATTGTGAAGACAAGTTTGATGTACGAAGACACAATTACAGCCGGTTTAGACTTCCACAAATTGCTGACTTCATGTTAGAGCACATGGAAGGCCTATCTGATGATGATGGGAAAGTTATTCTTCCTTCATTCTTCGTAGATTAGGTGGACTCACAACCACTTGGAAAAGTGGATTGGTATGCCAAGGAAAGTACGTCTATTGAGGAAAGAACAAGCAAGGTTGTCAGAAACAGTCAAGTCTACTTGGACAGTAAGAGGATAAGAAGGGTAGTTATTCCCCGCATAGAGCCGCCACCGGTTCATTCGTCACTACCTTCCACATCGAGAGCTAAGCCTAGACAAAAGAAATGGAGTAACCCTCCTAGAGGATTCAGAATGTTAGGGTACACAAGGGGAAGAATGCAGATTGCTGATATAAATCAGCAAAAGGTACATGTGGAGACAGCCACAAACATCGCTGAGCCAGTGATGGAAGTAGCTACAACTGAGACAGAGCTAGTGATTGAGACAATTACAGCTGAGACAGAGCCCATGATGGAAATAGTTGCAGCTAATGTAGTACTAGAGGTAGAAGTTGAGCCTCCTACTTCTCCACCACCGTAGTAGTCATCAGTCCATATTAACTTGGATTCACCACCACGCGACATCACTACGCAATCCCATTCGTCAAGCATTCAAGGGCCTAACATTCCTCCTTCCAGCAAGGCTAGTCAAGATTCATTTTGGCTTGAAAGTCTCCTAGGAAGGAAGAGGGAAAGGCCGTCCTATCAGCTGGACTTCACAAAATTTGACCATGTCCCTCAAGACATGCCAGTAAAGAAGTTGAGAAAGCAGGTCCATGTAGGAAAGAATGCTGACAATGAAATTGTCATAGAGACAGCTGCGCCACCTGAGGGCAGGAATGCACATGAGGTAGAGGTTGATGACTTCACCTTGGTAAGACCACTCATCAGGTGGAGGCAGATCTCCTTGAAGTTGCATCAGTGAATGTCAAGGAGAGAATGGCTAAGGACGACAAAGATGAAGCAACCTTAAAGGCTGAAAAGCAACAGCTGGGAATATATATATCTAGCTTGATGTACAGTACACCAAACATCTCTGTCTTGCGATGAGAGATGCTTGACCTCCTCGTGGAGCAAAATCATCACCAGTTGATCTTATATGGAAAACACTTGAGGAATCAAGTGGAAGAATTTGTCATCAAAGGACGGTGTATACTTGCAGAGTTGTACCAGTTAAGGTACAAAGCCCATGACCTCAGAGCCCATGACCTCCATGTGGAGATTCAACAATCAGAGCTAG
Organism: Sequoia sempervirens; assembly: GCA_007258455.2. Taxonomy (NCBI): domain Eukaryota; kingdom Viridiplantae; phylum Streptophyta; class Pinopsida; order Cupressales; family Cupressaceae; genus Sequoia; species Sequoia sempervirens. The sequence goes on along the minus strand of VDFB02000008.1, from coordinate 282,019,415 downwards.
ACACAACAAAGAAGAGGCCTAGGGATGAGATCACTATCTCAGACTTACAGATGGCGTACGAATCAGTTACTACAGAGGAGAACAAGCAACACCTTTTCTCTTGGAAAAAACAACTTACGTACAAGGTGAAAGCATATGACACCAACTCTGTAGAATTGATTGAGTATCGATAGGTTGTGTTAGGTGTTATCAAGTTCGTGAGAATGTTGGTAACATCCACCCCTTTCCTTTACCAGCATGAAGGAGGTGCATACATTGAGCTAGCCGAAGTGCAAACACAGTTCCAAACTCTCATCCGTGACAGTTTTTGTGGTGACCCTGCTAGTTGCGAGTTGAGTAAGATTTCCGTCATGTCAACAAGGCTGGATGACACAGCTGCAAAGAGTATCGAGTACCAGAAGCAGATTGCGAGTGGCGAAGAGATGTTGCAGAGACATGTCATCATCATGTGAAGCATTAATTGTCCAGAGGTAGAAGAAGTCAACAATTGGCTAGATGAGTTGTTGACGAGAGGTGAAGAGGTGTAAAACACCTAGTTAGGACGTGCTACCCTCCAAAATAGCATTTATGACAAACAGGAGTTAACTTGATGCTTCTTTCCAAGTTAACTCACTATCCCATAGATCATGCATGTCTATTTCCACTAATTATGGATGTCTATTTTGGATTTCCACTAATTATGGATATCTATCTCCACTAATTGTGGATGTCTATTTTGGAGACACTTTTCTATTTGGAGTTATCTTTTAGTTTAGTTTCAGTTAACCGAAGTAGATTTCTAGTTAACTGCTAGGTTACCTATTTTTAGACATAGGAATAAATCTTGCTGATTGATTGGCAAGAACTCAATGTTAACTCAAAGAGACTTTAGGGTTGCCTACTCCTTTGAGTTCTATAAATAAGAGCCTTTGCTTATTATTTTGTAACTTTACTTAACGATAGCAAAACGCTGAGCTAAAAAGCCTTCGACTTTGTTCGCTTAGTATATGTTCTTAACGACAGCAAAACTCTGAGCTAAAAAGCTTCGACTTTGTTCACTTAGTATATGTTCTTGAATCGTATTTGTTATAGTTAAATGCCAAGTACAGCTTGCGTTCTCTCTATTCAGATAGGTGTGTTCAGTCCATGTTCATGTATTCTTGGTTTGATAGCTTCATGTGTGATTGTCTCTTTGACACAAGTTGCTGTCCCAAAGTGTAACCTTTGATCGAAGATTGAGATAATAAATCAGGAGAGCTACCTTGCCTTTGATCTAAAAATCTAAAAATCTATCATTGTATGTTGTTTTCAATAATCTTCTTTTGATCTACACATCAGAAAGAGCATTGTCTCTCCTTGGAAATTTAGGTAGTAAGATTATCGTTCTTTGTTGTTTCTAGTAGTCTACATTTCAGCCTACACCTCGGAAAGGATATAGTGCCTCCTTGGGAATCCTGAGATATAGCCTACCGTTTGAAGATTACTCATGTGGATTCTATTTCGGTGTAAATTTGGAAGTTCAGAGCCTTCGGATGCATTCTGAGAGACAATTTGTCTAAGTGATCAAACCATTACATTCCTGCTCCTATATTCTCTTGCTCTGTTTATTTAGAGGAGATAGGATAGATTAAAAGTTAGCTTAGTTGTAGTTAAGATCTGCAGAAACCAGAGAAAACCTTAGCTGCAACGCATTGTGCTTTATGCACCCTTGTGCCCTGCCACTGAGTAAGAAGATAGGAACTTTAGTTTACTGTACTTTTTACGCAAACATCTGAAAAAAGAGGGAGCTTCCCCTTCTAATTTGAAGAGTAGTTACTACACACTTGCAATAGTTGACTGTTTCCAATAAGCACTCTAGAGGTGCTAATTGAAATGCCAACACTTTACTAATCACACTGACTAAATCACAAAAAAACCATAAATTCAAGTTTGCATTGGGCCGAAAAATAGGTTGCCAATCTGCTTTCACTGTTATCATAACAATTTTGGATTTCATACACAACATAAATATCCAAGTTTGCCAAGACCTGCTATCAAAAATACAAAATTTTCTGCCTATGCTGTAACTGAGTCAACTTTTGCATCAGGGGCATACCCTGCTAATTACTAGATTCAAGAACCTTGATTGGTTCCTGCTCCACATTCCCATTGGTTCTTGTTCCTCCTCCATCAGTTTCAGGGCTTCTACCAACTCCATCTCCTAATGATCATCTTATCCACCCCGGCCTTGGGTGTTGATATGTTATTTTGTAGATATCATATCGAACATGTATTGCTGCTTTCCCATTTAACCTTAAACTAGTGCTAAATATTATTCACCATATGTCATGTCCCCAAAATTGTAACACTAAAATACAAAGCATTAATAGATAAATAAAATAACAAAATACATATTAAAAATATAAAAGGAATATACGAGAAATTTAATATTATAACTATCACAAGATAATATTATGATTATAGTTATCAAATAAATAACAATATAAATATAAAAGATATATAAATATAAATATTAACAACCTAACATTATTATTATAATATTAGTATTATAATATAATAAATATTATAAATATATATAAAGAAAACTAATATATTGAAATGAGTATTGATATAAAATATATGTGTAGCAACGGTTTTTTACTGTGCCAAATAAGCATCGATTAAATGAAGAAAACAACTAAGTAATACAATGCCCTTATAATGCAGCGATCATTATCTTTAAAGGCAATACCAAATTAGTAAAAGGTGGGCAACGATTAGTATTTGGCAGGCAGTCTTAATTTATAAAACAGTGATTAATATAAGGCATTAACAATATGCAATAAAGAATCCTCAAAAAGGCAGCAGCAATTAATTCTTGAAAAGCCATGACTCCTCACAAAAGCTATGCCCTCCCAATATGCGGGTATTGAAGAGAGAAGCAAGAAGGATCAAAATATAGCTGGAAAAGAGTGACGTCTATCTGCAGATGGGCGGGGAAAAAAGAAAGGATATGCTTGTATGAGAAAATAATACAATTCTGTAAGCTGCGATCTGTCTCAGCATAAAGTAGGCTTGCTGATTCATCGTGTATTTCAGATTATATTTTCTCATAAATCTGTAGCATAGGATTTTTAATTGTTTACCATTTTATTTCAAATATAGTATAGAATCTAGATAGAATTTATAAAGTAGGAGAAAGGAAAGATATATAAAGGATATAGATGAGATGACAAGAATAAAAAGGGGAAGGAGGAAAATATATATTAGCAGATTTAAAAGAAGTGTATACAGATTTAATAGAAACATAAAGGAACCTTAAAATAGAGGAAAGAATAAATAAGAAATTTGGCAATAAGAAATATAGAAAGGCAACGATATATATATATATATATATATATATATATATATAATATATTATTTACGACTATCCAATAATGATGCTTGTAGCAATTATTGAGCCTTATAAGTAATAATGACTCCATTCATTCACTATGATGATAAATGGTATAATAGAATTCCACCTATGGGATCTTGAAAGATGTTTAATATCTACCCTAATGTACTTATGAAATATCTTATAGAAGAATCATTCATAGTGAGTGATAAGAAGAAAATGAATAATCCTTTGACAAGAATGAAATATTTATATCATCTTTGATCTTATTAGATATTATCACTGAAACTTATTGATCTCTAACGCTTCCAATGCCTCTTTGAGAAACACTTTGAATGCAAGATTTAGGCTTAAGTGCTTCCACTAGAAAGGAGTCATTACACCATATGCATGGCCTTTGGTTCCAACTGCTGGATGTTCTCATTATGGTTAAGGTGTCGCTTGAGCTCAACATAATTGTTGCGCACCTGTCACACAAGACACTTCATTACATTTAGTCTAGAGGTGAATTGAGTAGGATACTTCATTGCATCAAAAGTTAAAACACATCCCATTGAATATCCTTGCCCCAGTAGCATACAAAGTTGTGCCTTGAATTGATTAGTAGCTTCCTGTTTTAGGAGGTTGAGGTTTTTGATCCTGTGCAGCAAGGCATCCTTCTAATAATCTGTTGAGTGCTCTGCTGAAAGGCAGGTGTTCATAAGAATTAATCAGTATTTGGTCTTCCAACAACTTTGGTAATTTCAGGTCATCAATAAGCCAAAGTATTCTTCATGAATGTTGTCCAGGGGATAGTAATTCACCAGTTTTTGATTTTGGCCCTGTATTACTTCTTCCACAGCCTCCTTTCTCCTTAGCTGTTCGAACCTTCATCAGATTCCTTTTCTGTATCATGATCCATTGGGCTTGCCATGCTGGAAACGAGTGTAAGCTTGACAAAGTATTGGCAACCAATCTTTCCAAAGATCTAAGAGCTATACTTTCAAGTAGCTAAAACATCCAAAAAAACAAAATGATATTCTTGTTCTTTAGCAGCACATAGGAAGTGATATCTTGTTTTTAATCATGAGCAACCATTTTAAATCCCAATCCCCAAGGATCTCAATCATCTAGGAATGGAGAGGTGAAGAGGATAGTATAAGGCATATAGAATCAGAAAAAAGAATGGGAATTCAACCAAATACAGTGGATCTATACTATATTGGTAGCCAAGCACAAGATGAGAAGCAACTTTACTTCTTTCAATTTTTCAACTCAAGATTATTCAAACCCCTAAAGCCACTTCCATAACTGAAGAATGAGAGATAGGATTAGAGCTTGGGACAATCCTCAACTCTCTTGGATGCCTATCTTAATTAAGGGATGTAAAATTTCTGGAGCATAGGACAAAAAATACCCACAAATTTTTTCATAAAGATTGATATGAGCCAAGCAACCCACAAGAGAAGATTAATGTCTAAGGCTCGTGATTGGCAGTGAGTTTGCTGATGTGGCCTTCACTGAGATGCCTTGGCAAGATATGTCTCTTGGTATAGATTTAAGTCCTTTTAGTTATTTCAGTATGGGTTTTGATGATGATTACTTGAGGATGCAAGTAAGGAAGTTGAAACACAACAACTTTATTTTCCATTTGATATCCTTCCTTGTAATGTTGCCATTTTTGGGTTCTCTTGGATTGTAGTTGGCATTGACCTTCTGGGTGTGTGTTAGCCTTATTAGAGGGATTATTTGATGTTGCCAGTGAGCTCTGATGATCTAGAGGACTCAAATGATGTTTTTTGATGTTATTTTCGGCTTCTAGTGTGTTCTCCAAGAATCTAGGAGAGAGCGTCTATTTATAGTAAGTCAACTGTTTGGGTCAGTTTATCATCATTCATCATTGGTATAACTCTTGCACAACTCATTTTCGATTCCGATGCATTTCGGTTATTTCCAAATTTGGATTTAATATTGAGCTATAGTTAATTAATTTTACTAAGGTTGCTACTTTAATTAAAATATTTTAATGGGCACCTTAATGTTATAGCTCGTTGGAACTGGGATGGAAAGCTTTAAACCTTGGGACGTTGATAAAGTGACGAATAATTAAATAATGAAATAAATCATTTTTCGGGGATACAAGGCTTATTTAATTAATAAAGTGATTCTATATTATGTTTTCGGGAAAGTTCCCAAAAAATTATAAAAGGGGGTTTGTGAGCTCATTTGGTATTATGCAGATTATTACTTTCTCTTTGATGAGACCCTTGTGGTTTGGGAGATTGAACTCTATTCATCTCAGCCTTCTTAGAGGACAAAAACCCTATTGGAAAAGATTAGCCTCGGTGGTGAAAGATCTTCCTTGGTTAATTTGGTGTGGCTCATTTAGAGTTACAGATCACGCAAAAAAGAGATTTGTAGGTATGAATGGAATCTATTTTTGGTAATTAGTATTGAGTTTTCAAAGGTTTTTTAGAGTGTGTTGGTAGTGATTGCAGGTGACTTCAAATTGGCCGTACCTTTCACATAGCAGGCTGTCCCCCTTCAAAATGGATGCCTGGGCTGATGTATTGAATTTTGAGTTGTGGGTATCTTTCCTAAGGCTTTCCTAGAGTTGGGTGACCTGAAGAGCACACAAAAAGTACTGAGAGGGGGGGGGGAGGGTTGAATCAGTATTTTAAACTTTAAAACTTGAAACCAAATGAATCAGAAATCAAAATAGTAAGAGCAAACATTAGACAAGATGAACACTGATATTAGGTGGAAAACTCTTTCGGGTAAAAAAACCACGACAAAACAATTGCTTTCATTAACTTCAAAGGGCACCAACCTAGATTACAAAAGTGAGCACAAACTCACTGGAAGCACCAACTTCCTCGAAGCACCAACTTCAAACAATTGAAGCACCAACTCCAGCGTGAGCATCGACTCACTGAGATTACTCACAACCCTGCAACTCTATTCTCTTGATTCGAAATACATTCTTCGCATCAACTTCAACTCCAAACAATTCATGCTTGTATACATAAGACTTTGCTCTCCTTTCATAAGATCCACATGCCAAAAATATATATGCAAAACCACATTTTCTCAAAATGTGATAAACTCAGTTTTAGGTCCTTTTTGTTCATACGTACTTCTCAATACACACAATCTCTGCAAAATTAGAATTGACCACTACTCTGATCAAGGCACTCCCACACATAACCTGTTTTTTTTTCTTCTGAGCAACATTAGAAGAGTCGTATGAGATAATTTTATATGCCATGATAGCTTCCCAAGGCCGCATAGAACAAAACTTCAGTTGCTTCACACCTACGCATAGATACTCATATTTGAACTAGACTTAAAAAGCATATAGACAGACTTGTGCACAACATTTCACGACCACCTTTCGTACAACCCATGCCACTTTACTCAGCCCGTATAAACTCTCCTGCTAACCATTATTCAACTTGTGCAAAAGAAGGAAAAATTTCGATGGATTCAAGGCTCACAACTTCCACACAATGACTTCAATTTGCGCAGCTCCTTATTTTCACGCACTCATTCGCATCATCAAAAGTCATTGCTACCTCTCTTTCATACACTTAGACTCCATATAAGACATTGATGAAATCACCCTACTCCCATTACATGCCCGATTCACTTACAGAGTCCGCACCCAAAAGAATACTTGCGATGGCATTATAATACCCATGACTTCACACAAAGCAACTTAGAATGAATGTTGACGCATAGTACTCTGTATCCCGACTCTTCAAAGATAAAAGTTATTGTTTACACTCACATCCTCTCCAAAAAAGATGACGCGGCATAAGAGAAATTCCATGGAGCCATTCTTCACGTCTCCACCCGTGAACACAAAAAAGTTTTCAACCCACCACAACCTCATGCGGTCCCTACATTAGATAAAAAAAAATGAAGGTGATTCATTCAAAAACTCATGACTCCAGACATCACGTCTTCATTTTTTTTGCAACTCTCACACACATTATGAATGATAGATGTGTCATATATTTTGAATGCTCACATCTTTTTTCTTCAACAACAACCACGCATTCAAAATGTCCAACGATTTTCAAGCATAGTGATTTTTAAATGCCACGAAGGCATTACTAAATGCTTCTTGTGTATTTGACATGCCATAAAGGCCAACAAATAGCGCAGCCACAACCATTGTGCACTCCACGATATAGAAAGCCATCACTTCAAATAAAATGAAGCCTCCAAAAATATCGATGCGTGAAATAAAGTCTTTGCCACATCCTCAAAAAAGAATAAGCTTTTCATAAGCCGTTACTGCCCTCAACAAAGGAATCTGAGGCCATTGATTATTGCTTGATCAAAATAGAGCTGCCGCTGACATAAGTTAGAGGTTATAAGAAATTTCAAACTGAAAGCATCAATTCATAGGCCACCGTCAATCAATACATAGTCATAACAAGAATTTGTGCCTCTTACATTTGGCCATTCAAAGCTGACAAGTAGACACTTCAAAATTGACTTGGCATTAGGAAACAAAAAATCACCGACTCGAAAGACATTCCACATGGCACATTAAAACAAATATGCTGACTCCAAAGATCTTCCAACCATAATCGAACCAATTCATTTATGTATGCTAAGTTCAAATCAATTGCAATACAAAAACTGAGACAAGGCACCTTTCACATCAATGACAAAAATACTTCAACATGACCCTTAGAGATTTTGTGAGGTGAAAAGCTTCCATTTATTTTCTAAATAAAATCGCCCCTCTCCTGGTAGTTCGTACAAGTACTTGTGGAGTTTACATTGAATTTGCTCTTATTTTGGCTTTCGATGTGGCTGCAAATCACCCATACATTGGGGCTCTATTTTGCTGTAGTGATTGAAGGTGCAAGAATGCATTTTGGAGTTCAAGAAAGGAAGTTATGAATAAAATACCAAGCTGCCCTGTGCATAATCAGCACCCAGTTTGCTGTTACAGTTGGTATAAGGTGCATAAAATATTAAAGTATTAGTATAATATTTAATGGTCATCTTAGCTTTTAGTTAGTAGTTTGCTTCAGTTAGCTTTTAGTAACTTTTAGTTAATGATTGTTTCCTTTAGAAACATCGTCCTATATTGTATTATTTAAGGAGTTTTCCTCTCCTTTGTAAATAACGAATATCGAATATCAATTATCATTTCATGGTATCAGAGCATAGGCTCATTTTTGGTGAATTTTTTGAGCAATAAAAATTCGTAGCTGTTTACCTGAAGATTTTTTTGATCAGCCAAGAATAGCCCATCTTAGAGTATTCAATTGGCCAACCCTAACCCTAAAACAAGCAAGTTCCAAGACACGACCGGGTAAGGGACATTACACAACATGCTTTCCTTCAAACCATTGTTTAGCTATGAGCTGATTAATGACTACTGATTTACCCTTTCTCATAGTAGAATAACCCTTATCATCAAATTTTTCAAAACATTGTTGATTATCTACATAAGGCTTGAATACTTTCATACCATCTTTTTCAGGGTGGAAAGCCTCTTCTTTTTGTTGGGCCTCTTTCTATAATTCCAATTTTTCCTTCATCAATCTTTCCTTTTCTTTCTTTCTGTGAATGTCTTCAAGTACTCATCATAGGTGACAAGGGACTTAGAAGCAGCAGGTTCTTGCATATAACGACAGTAGGCAGCGAGCTTGCACTCATCTCTTTGTAGCTGATCTTCTAATGCCCTTCAAACAGGATCATCTTGCCGTGCTTTGTTGAACATTTCAAGATTCCTAAGGCTGCTACAATATTTCTCGAGGAGCTGTTGTTTCAGGTCCGTTTCCTCTTTCTTCGGCAAGAACTTAGGTTGCCAACCCATGTCTCTTCTCCAAGGATTCATTCCACAAACGGATCCTTAGGTTGGCAGGATCAAGGCTTTGATACCACTGTAATATCCCCAATGGGATCTGCCCTAAAATTCTGATTTTTATTTCTGCTCAAACTTTAATTCTGATTTCTGATTTCAAACAATACACATAGTGAACATACAAGTGCCCAAACATGACAAATAATACATGCCAAATGATGCTACCAATTGATAGTCATATCAATCATGAGATTCACCATGAAAAGCACAAGACAGGGCATTGAAATGCAACATATAGATATGATTTTCTGTAGATAACTTCTGCTGTTACAAAACTGAATATTCTGGTTTGATTTTACAAAGAACTCAAGGGCTCAAACATGCCAAACACATGCCCAGATTTCTGCTCTACAAATTAGATTTGAAACTATGATTATACATACCAAATATATGAAAAATAGTCCTCAAATATCAAACCCTAGATGGACGAAATTCCTCCTTGGCAAGTGCTTAGGGTTTGCTGCTCCAAATATGCTCCAAATAATGCAAAAATCGCCCTCCAAAGGTGGGTGCTCAGGTCTGCTCCAAGTGGTGCTCCAAATTAGGGCAAAACCCTAATGCAATCTGCTCACAAAATGCAACAATAATTCTGCTCTAAATCTGATCTGCAAATCTGATTATACAATGATGTTCCAACCTCCAAATGTATCCAATTTAGTGCAAATAGAACTCCGTTATGAGTCCTCCACAAGGTGTGTTAGGTTTTTGTCCAACTCCCTTTTATGCAATAGGGTTTTTGTCCTACAACATATGCTAAATCTGCTCCTAAGGCGAAGAAGTTTGCTGAAAATGAATTCCTTGAATGAATGATTTGAAATGCCTGAAAGACCTTATATTTTTACTAGTTTTTCCTTCTCCTCACAAGCTGGTCAACCTAGGCTTATTTTCATTTTTTTTTTAATTCCTCAAGAGGGCTGACCCCAAAAAGAATTCATATTTTTTATTTATTTATTTAAATTTAGACTGCAGGAATCGGTCAGGTATCCGTCCCCCTATAAAGTGCAGTGCACTTGGTAAACTTTTTTCACATGACCGATGACGTTGGTGCGACATGCCCTCCGGTACCACGAGGACGATGGGGAGACTAGACCTCGTGACCTCTTGCCTGCAAAAGGATGCTTTATTAATTAATTTATTTAAAATATTATTACTATATTTAATTAAAATATGAAAACTAGTGTTCAAAAACACCTTTTCCTGCCTTTGCAAAATTTGAATTTCAAATCAAATTGGGGACATGACAAAGGAGTCCAAGAAAACTGTGGCAGTTGGGCTTGAGGATCATGATTTGTATCAACTGCTTAATATTGGAGATCTCTGGAGCATGCACTGGCTGTGAGTTCATCTATTAGCACTCTTTGGCATCAGTGATATGGGCATCTCAATAATGCCTACCTCTCTCAATTGGCTCGAGAGAATTTGATAGAAGGCTTACGTGAGATTTAATAGTAGACACATGGTGTTTGTGGAGCTTGCCAAGAAGGGAAGCAACATTGCACTCCATTTTTAGATGGAAAGTCTTGGAGAGCATCCAAGGTTCTATAGTTGGTTCATGCAAACGTTCGTGGACCAATGAATATTGCATTGCTCACTGGTGCCAGGTATTTCCTCCTGTTTGTTGATGATTTTAGTAAAAAAATGTGGGTGTATTTCCTCAAGGCAAAGTCACAAGTGTTTAATGAATTTTAGAAGTTTGAGGAATTAGTTGAAAATGAGTTCGAATGTCAATTAACTCTTAGGTTAGATAATGAGGGTGAGTTCTGTTCCAACCAACTCACTGAATTTTGTGCTAAACACGGTATTAAGCGTCAACTTACCACACCCTATACCCCTCAGTAGAATGGCGTTGTCGAGCGGAGAAATCATACCATCACAGAAATGGCCCGCTGTATGTTGGAGAACAAAAATGTTCCCAAGAAGTTTTGGGCTGAGGCAGTGTATACTGCAGTATACCTTCTTAACCGGTCTCCCACACAGGCCGTGAAGAAGACCCCAGAGGAAGCATGGTCTGGGAGAAAACCAAGAATCACTCACCTTAGGGTGTTCTGTTCGATTGTGTATGTTTGGATTCCAGATGCCAAGAGGACCAAGCTGGAATCCAAGAGCCAGAAGTTGATGTTAACAGGATACAATGACAATCACAAGGCCTATCGATTGATTGATGTGGGCACTGATCGTTTGATATTCAGTAGGGATGTTGTGTTGATGAAGAAGGTGGGCCCTTTTTGGTCTCTTCTCCCATCAAGAGTCCTAACAATCAACCTTTGAAGACCAAGGATTTGGGAGCTAAGCTTTTATTAGCTCCACCTACAGGGAGGGATTTTGATAATTCTGACATTGTGGAATCTCCCAGGCAAGATCCTCTACTAGTAGGGAGGGACTTTGATGATTCTAACATTGTAGAATCTCCCAAGCAAAATTTTGTACCAATAGATTTTCCTCAGGATAACCTAGATTAGTATCTAGATGGTATTATTCCAGGCAACCCAAGTCATGATGATGCTCATCTTGATTTGGAAGAAGATGCATCTCCTCCTCGTCCTAAGTGGTGGGCGAACCTCATTGGTGATGTTCATGATGATGAACTTGTTGAAGGAAGATCGTCTAGAGGCAAGAGCAAAAATAACATAGTAGACTTTGCTCTTATGGCCAACATTCAGAGTGTTTATGAGCCTCAATAGTATTCGGAAGCCAAGGGTACTCCTGAGTGGGAAAAGGCTATGGATTTTGAGCATCATAGTCTTCTGAAGAATAACATGTGGGTTCTGTCAGGTCTTCCACTAGGGAAGAAACCCATTGGTTGCAAATGGGTATACAAGGTGAAATACAAGGTTGATGGAACACTGGATAAATACAAGGATCGGTTGGTCACTAAGGGGTTCTCGTAAAAAGAAGGTATTGACTATGATGAAACCTTTAATCCTACAACAAAGATGAGGAGCATCTGACTTGTTCTAGCCATGGCAGCTCAGTTTGGCTGGAATGTCCACCATATGGATGTGAAGAGTGCCTTCCTCAATGGAGATTTGGAGGAAGAGGTATACATGACGTAGCCTCCTGGTTTTAAGGTTGCGGGAAAAGAGCTTAAGGTATGCAGATTGCTAAAGGCTCTTTATGGCCTAGAGCAGGCACTCTGGGCATGGTACCTGAAGTTTGACAAGTATTTGATTGCATAGGGGTTTTAGAGAAGTCCCTCAGATGCAAATTTGTATGTCAAGAACACTGGCAATGATATCATCCTTCTTGTCATCTATGTGGATGATATCATCATTACTAGTAGTAGGTTACATTTGATTGAACAGATCAAGTTAAATTTGTGTCAGGCATTAGATGAGGACTTGGCTCTCTTACACTATTGTCTGGGTGTAGAAGTTTGGTAGACAAGTGGTAGTATCTTCATTTCTTTGTCGAAGTATGCTAGGAGTTTGCTGGAGAAATTTAGGATGGAAGATTGCAAAATCTCATCCACTCCTATGGAGAAGGGGTTGAAACTTTCAGCCAAATGAGACTCACCAGTGGTGAATGAGTTTGCATTTAGGCAACTAGTGGGCAGCCTCATCTATCTGACTAACACTAGACTCGATCTTAGTTTTGTTGTAAGCTATATTTCTCGTTTCATGACTGCCCCTAAGGCGGAACATTGGGCTGTAGTGAAGTGAGTGTTGAGATATGTGAAAGGGACACCTGACTTTGGCATTCTGTACAACAAATGCAAAGATCCTAGGCTGGTTGGCTTTACTGATTCAGATTGGGCAGGTTCAGTTGATGACAGGAAGTCCTCTTTTGGGTATGTTTTCAGTCTTGGTACATGTGCAGTCACATGGACAAGCAAGAAGTAGTAGGTAGTAGCTCTTTCCTTAACCGAAGTAGAGTATCTAGGAATAGTTAAGGCAACATGTGAGGTAGTATGGCTTCGAAGGATGCTTGCTGATATGTAGATGTCTTGAGCAGGGCTTTCACCCTTGTTCTGTGCTAATCAAGGGGTACTCAAGCTTGCTAAGAATCCAATCTTACATGAGTGAACCAAGCCGGTTGAACTTCATTGTCACTTCATCAGATAGCTTGTTGAAGATGGATCTGTGATGTTGCAATATGTTCCAATTGAGGATCAAACTGCGGACATTCTAACCAAGTCTCTCAATCTGGATAAATTTGTAAAATTTTAGGATAAGTTTGTGTAGTTAGCAGGATGACCATTAAGGGAGGGTATTAAAGTATTATTATAATATTTAATGGTCATCTTAGCTTTTAGTTAGTCAGTAGTTTGCTTCAGTTAGCTTTTAGTAACTTTCAGTTAATTACTTTAGTTAACGATTGTTTCCTTTTAGAAACATCGTCTTGTATTGTATTATTTAAGGAGTTTTCCTCTCCTTTGTAAATAACGAATATTGAATATCAATTATCGTTTCATAAAACTCATTGGAGGTAGCAAATATGCAGTTTGGGGCTGATGTTGGCTGGTTTGGGTATTTCATGGAGTGTAATTGATGTTTAGAGTATTTTTGAACCCCTTGCTGCATTTGGACAATTTATTAGGAGAGTTGGTAATTGGAAATTGCTTGGTTGGTGATTGTTTGCACTCAAAAATTCATCTACAGCAGGGTCTGTTATGGTTTAGAATGGTTATCCTATGAGGTATTTACATTATATTTATATTATGTAATGGTTGATGACGTATGGTGTGATTCCTAGTGTAGTTTGAAGCCTCAAATTTGTAACAACAATGTGTTTATGGAAATAAAATCATAATTGTCAATTTGCAACAGCTGATAAACTGTATATGTAGACCTTACAATGTTATATTTTGTTAATCTGTTTATTACATGTTTAGTTTTTGTTATTGCTATTATTTCAATTGCTGAAGATTTTCAAAATAAATATAGGGGTGTTCTTACATTCCTTGTTTTGTTGACCTTGAAGATGAGGCTTGCACACTCCCTATTGCAAGTGAGAAAATTGATTTTGAAGGTGTGCACAATTCAATTACTTTCAGCCATGAAGATTTTGACATGGAAGAATTTTTAGAACTTGGTTTGGAGCAACATTGTTTCGCTAGTAAGGATTGCGCTGAGGACACATTTTTGAGCTCAGTAGTTGAGCATACAAATTGTAAAGTTGTTTGTTTGCTGGGTGAAGAAGAAGAACAAATTATTACATATTTTCTTAGTTGCAATATTTTTGCAGCAAGTTATGTTGAAGAATGTAAAGCAAAGGTGTAATTTGAAGATTGTGAGTCTTCAATTGCCTACAAACTTGACTATGGCTAAATCTGTCCCTAACAATGGTGCCACTTTGTTGGGTGTAAGTTGCCAGCTAAGCAATCATTGGCCAAACATAATGCATTGCTGCAATCTTTCAAGGCATTGACCACAAAAGTACCCTTTAATAAATTTTACTAAGGGTATTTGATGAACACACTTTGAATGAATACCCTTGACAACTACTCAACATAGGGGACCCAATTGGAGATTTCTTAGATTGGTTATCAATGAAGGGTAGATACGGTTAAATACACAACTTTCGGAGTAGAACAAAGCAAAGGTGAGACACATAAAAATGAGGCACCAACGGTACCAAGCAAAACAAAAAGAAAAGCACCTCTTATCAGAATTCAGAGAAAGGGCTATATTTTGATCTAACATCCATTAGAAATCAGTCGTCAAACCATGATAACCCTAAAATCACGAGCAATATCATATTCAGCTTATGATATAGATGTAAAGAACCGCCCCCTAGAACAGGAGTACAAGCATTCCAAGCAAGCAGTACCAATAAACTCCATTTGTAGAAAATAGACCATCACTTAAACTACACTAGTTTATATTATAGATTTAAACCAGTATCAACCAAAAAACTGATCACAGTAACGACTACTTATCACCCTAACTATTACACTGTCCATACAGTCAAGTTCAACAAAAAGGATGGGGGGAAAAACGTACACATCCCCTCTGCACTCTCACCCCACTTGTGGGAATGCTTACACTTCTTACAATAAGTATTATATTATACTTTATTAATAATTAACTATTATTCTAAATTATTTGTCATGATTACAAATTTTATGATTATACCTTTGTATACAAAGAATTCAGACTGGTAAACCTTAAACAAACTTGGGAAAGAATGAAGCTTTGGATGTATATTACTGAAATGCTGGCTAAAATGTTTCTTTGTGGATGCTACATTTGGTGTATGCCAAAATGGACTGTGTCATTATAATATAATCTCTTTTTTGTGGTAGATAATAAATAACTTGAACCGTATTAACATCGTTATTCAAATGAAGCTATAGTGTATGATATGGCTTCTATGGCTTATTCTTTTTGTTCAAAATTACTCATCCTTGTCCTTTTCCTTTGATTTCCTCAGAATCATGCAATTAGGATGGCAGATATGGAGAAAAGGACAGTACAAACTCTCTATCCCTCATCTGATATTAGTCAAGGAAGCACTATATGGAGATTCATAAACAGGTTGATGCAGAGACTGCATTTTAAAAAGATGGATGATAATGGTTCTGAAGAGATGCAATTAAATGCTCTTAAATTTCCTTGGCATCTTGCAGTGACACCAGATAGTAATCTTGTAATCACCAACCATGGGTAAGTGATACTTTGAACTCATGACAGTCAAACACTGGTGATTGTTAAATGTTGCTGAAATTATAACAAAATGTTTTCAGTTACAATATTTTATTAAATATACTTTTGTACACCTAAATGGTAACCGCAGAATCCTTTTGTAGGCAACAGAATCTAATGATATATCATTTGGAATAATTTAATGCGGAATCTTATGAAAATACCAGAATTATCATAAGAACAAGGAAATATCCAAATTAAGATATAATAAGTGCAGAACTTAAGCAACTCAAATTGTTATTGATTTATCAGCACAAGGATTTGTTAAAATTTTGGTTAGCTGATCCGGGATGAAAGTCCTCAACATGGAATGTGGCTCAATTATTTGTCTCGATGGCTCAACGCATCATGTCAGTTAATTGCTAATGGTTCAATCTTACAGTCCTTAGAGGGTTTATGCTAGACATAAAGGCAATCAGTTTGCATATTCATGATTGTGAAACAAAGTTGAGATAGGGGACTCATAAGAGGCAAACCCCTTAGGCCTCACTATCTTGAAGCATTCTTAAATATAATCTCCACAATTCTTAAATCATAATTTTACTGCTATAACATTATTTTGCTTTTGAAAAAATGTTAAATTCTCATTTTCTAAATACCATTATATATTTACCCTCCTAATCTGGCCCACCTAGTGTAAAGTGCCTTCAGCGTCCTGCAAAATGAACAACTAAATTTATATAGATATACAACTTGCTTTCATTTTGGTTATCAATGTGCCATGGAATCTACTCATCCACAAGGGATTCGTGTTTCTTTGTGCATGAAAACAATATTACTGAAGATGAGATTTATCTATAGTCTGATCAGTGGGGGCCTGTTGGTGCACATTGATTGCTATATAGATTGTTTAATTGTGTTAAAGATGGTTTTAAAGGCCCCAACAATTCTATTTTGGTTTCGAGACAGCTTATTTGCCAGCCAAATAGCTTGATATGTCTGTTGTTGCTAAGAATTGTGCTGGTACTTGTTCATAGTTGGGATGCTCTTAGGGGTCATTTTCAAGCTTATTATTCTAGTTGGATTACACGAGTTATTTCTTGTGGACAAACCCAATTTATTAGATCTTTCTATGAAGCTGTGCAGTGTATATGTCATTGGGTACTGTATTTGATGGTTTTAGTTCTTCATGATTTCTCCTCAGAAAGGAATTTATAATGGAGAAAATAATCCTCGAATTTTAAGTTTCCATTTCTATTATTACTTGGCCATAATCTGCAGGAGGCACTATGATCAGAAATACTGACCATTTTACTCAGGTCTTGGCTATGATGTTAGTCGAAAGTTTTAAAAAATGCTTTGCATATCTTGCAGTTTTCTTCTCCTGCAGAAATATGTACCTCCCCTGAAAGTATCTTCTCTTAAAAGCTACCAGTTCAAGTTAGTCTATTTGGAGACATCCATGACAAAGATTTGAGTTATTAGAGTTTATTCTTTTGTGTGAAATCCTTAATTGGACAAAAGCTGCTTTTTAATCCAGTGCGTCAGTCTCTTGAATAATTTGATTGACGGGATTATGTGTTTGTGCTTTTATTTTTACTCAGGCCTTCATGTCACTGGCAATGGAAGTTTGTTTTCTAATGGAAAATATATTATTATATTAGCCCTCTGCTGAAGTCAATGCTATCCAAATTTACAGCTCTATCATGGATGGTTGTTGTAGTCCGTAAACAATGATAATAGTCTCATTGTAATCGGCAAAGTAAATAAATATAGTAGTTTTCTTGTAATCAGCAAAGTTAGTTCTCGATCATTGATAGTTGCTGATGGTTGGTAGTCCTCAACCACTATCGGTCATCTTATATAATTCTCATTGTACACATGATCGGGGACCGCATGCATGGATTCCTAGAACATTTTGTAAAAGCATTGTTTAATGAATATAATGATCTTTCTGAATTGATGTTCTATATTAGTCTCGCATCTACTTTATTGTTTGCTTTGTAATAATCAATCAAGTAGAGTTACTAGTAAACAGTAGTTGTTTTGAGTCTTTTGAGATATACAATATATTTCAGAATAATAGCTAATAACAAACCTCCAAAAATTAGAATAGTCTGAGGTATTACAACTTTGATAATCATGGTACCGAAAGAAAGAGTCATTGCCAATTGGTTGAGAAACTATGACTATAGCTATATTGAAAGTTGGTTCATCAAATTCCTGAGAGTTCTAAATTGAAATAAAAGACATGGAGAAAAACTTAAAAGTAGACCAATAAACTATGAGGCAATTTACTTGTCAGTAGCTTGTATCGAGGTATCCACATAGAACAGTGTTATCAACCATGTGATTATTAGCGTATTTAATCAGGTTTAGGATCAATGCTCATGCTTATTATTTAAGGTTGCCCACTAGTTGTTTGAAAGTTGACTCATTTATTATGTTTGTGTCTATTTTGGCTGAAAGCTTCAACCCTTTCTCCATAGGTGTAGATGAGATTTTTCAATTTGTCATTCTAAACTTGTCTAGCACTCCTGGCATATTTAGATTGAGAAATAAAAATACCACCACCTCTTTGCCAAACCTCTACACCTAAGGAATAATGTAGGAGGCCTAAGTTTGTCATGTCAAAGGCCTTACACAAATTACATTTGATTTCTTGAATAAAATGTGCCTCACTACTTGTAATGATGATATCATCGACATAAATGACTAGAAGGATGACTTCATTGCCTATGCTTTTGATGTATAAATTTGGATCTGATGATCTCAAGCCTTAAAAAGTTTTCATTAGCCTACATACTTGATGCTCTTTTCCCAAAATCTGAAAACCCCGAGGCTGAGTCATGTACACTTCTTCCTCTAAGTCACCATTGAGGAGGGCCCTCTTCATGTCCATTTGATGGAGTTTCCAGCCAAATTGTGTTGCCATGGCTAGAAATAACTGGATGGTGTTCATCTTTGCTGTAGGAGCAAAGTTCTCATAATCAATACCTTCTCTCTATGAGAACCCTTTAGCCACCAACTGTGCTTAGTGTACCTTCAACGTTGTTCTTGACTTTGTACGCCCATTTGCAACCAATGGGTTTCTTCCTTGGTGGAAGTTCTGAAATAACTTGTCTTATTTTTCATAAGGCTCAAATGTTCGGTTTCCATGGCCTTTTCCAATTTAGGTTTACCTTTCGCTTTTACAAAAGCTTGGTGTTCATAAACACCCTGAATGTTTGCCAAAAGACCAAAGTTAACTGTGTTCTACTTGCTCTTGCCTTTGGATGATTGACCCTTGATCGTTTCATCATCTTGAACATCACCAATGATTTTTCCCACCACTTAGGTCTCTTTGTAGAAACCCCTTCATCCAAATTACTGTGGTCATCATGACTTGGGCTGCTTGGTGCTATATCATTTGGATGCTGATCTAGGTTTTCCTAAAGAAAATCATTTGATATTGGTACTTGCTTGGGAGATCCACATGTTTGGAATCGTCAGAGGCCCCTCCTTCAGATGTAGGTAATAGACGCTGGACACCTAAATCTTTAGCTTTCAGAGGTTGATCTTCGGTAGTCTTGATGTTAGAAGAGAGATGAAAAGGCCCAACTTCTTCATCAGTCACAACATCCCTATTGAATGTCAATTGGTTAGTGTTCACTTCAATCACCCTATAGGCTTTATGATTTTCACTGTAAGGAGTAAGCATTAACTTTTGACTCTTGGAGTCTAGTTTGGTTCTCTTTGTGTTTGGAATCTAGATGTATGCAATAGACTTGAAAACCCTAAGATGACTCACATTTGGTCTCCTTCCAAATGATGCTTCCTCCAGGGTCTTCTCTTTCACTGCTTCTGTCAGAGACCCATTAAGAAGATAAACAACTGTGTAAATAGCCTCAGCCCAAAACTTCTTAGGAACACTCTTGTTGTCCAACATACATCAGACCATTTTTGTAGTAGTATGGTTCCTTCTCTAAAGAACTCCATTCTGTTGTGGAGTGTAGGGTGTGGTGAATTGACATTTGATACCATGTGTAGCACAAAAGTCCGTGAATTCATTTGAAAAGAATTCACCCCCATTATTAGATCAAAAAGTGATTATTTAACAACCAGATTCTTTTTCTACTAATGCTTTGAACTTTTGAAATTCTCTAAACACAACTTATTTTGCTTATAGGAAAAATACCCACATTTTCCTATTGAAATCATCTAGAAACAAGAGAAAATACCCGCACCACTGATTGATGCTGTATTCATTGATCCACATATATCTGCATGAATCAACTGTAGAACTCTTGATGCCATCAAGGTCTGTCTATCTAGAAACGAAGTTCTATGTTGCTTCCTTGCTTGGCTAGCTTTGCAAACACCTTGTATATGTTGCTGGATTTCAGGTAAAACCTTCTACCATATTCTCTTGAGCCAACTGAGAGATAAGATAGATTGAGATGCCCATAATGCGTATGCCAAAGAGTACTGATAACAAATGAACTCTTGGTTGCCAATGCACGCTCTTGAACCTTTCTAGTATCAACAAGCCGATACAAACCATGATCCTCTATGCCAAGTGCGATGGTTTTCTTAGACTGCTTGTCAACAATATGGCACTTGTGTGTGCTGAAAATGACATCCAACTTGGGGCAGTGGTGCATAATTTGACTCACTGAGAGCAAATTGAACTCCATGCCCAAAACATAGTATACATTGAGAAAAATAAAATTTTTCCCTCCAAAGGTTATCTGAACATTGCGTCTGCCAATAGGTGTATACTCCTCACTACCACTGAAGATCACTAAATATGAGCAAGCCATGTACTTAGTGAATGAATCCTTCCTATGTGTAAAATGTTGAGATTCTCTAGAATCAATATACCATGTAGAAGACTTTGTTTGATCTGTTGGTTGTTTGGCCATGAAAGCAAGTAAGGATGACTCGTTTTGGTCATTTTGCTTTGGTGTAGGAGCCTTTTGTTGAGACTCTCCTTGGTTGGATTTTTGATCAACTAACCTCTTTCTGCTGTGTGTCTCCACGTGACCAAGTTTGCCACAATAATGACATGGGATAGTTTTCAAATTCTTCGAAGTATCATCAAAATTATTTTGACCTTTCTTTTGAGGCCACTTGCCTTTTCCGTTGCCCTTCGCTACAAGGGCCTGTTCCACACTAGATGAATCACTGCTGGTACCAAACTGCTTCTTCCATTTGTCTTGTTGCAAGAGTTTGTTGCACAAATCGTCAAACTTTAGGTCAACATTGGTAGATGTGATGTTGAGTGTTTCTATGAAATGCTCATATGATTGTGGTAAGCTTTTCAACGTTATAACCACCATATGTTTTTCCATTGTGCAACCTATAGCTTGCAATTAATCGCAAATGTCTTTGATCTTTATCAAGTGAACTTGCAAAGACATCTTCTCGTCCATCATGATCGAGGAAATCATATTTATAAGGAAGAAGGCCTTGCCTTTATTTGACATCTTGTGTAGATCTCGCATGTGTGTTCAAATCTCCACAGAGGTTTTGCCTGATGGAACCTCCAGACGCATTGCATCTATTACTGATAATTCAATGAGCATGACTGCTTCATGATTACGCTCATCAAGATTTTCCTAGTCCTTATCCGCAACTATTGGACGAGTGTATGTGTCAAGCACGATTTGATCAAGGCATATGTACTTGAAGATTGTGAGCATCGGCTGTTTCCTTGTGTTATAATTTTTTCTAGTGAACCTCTAGTTGCCTTCCAATATGATGTTGGGCAATGAAGCCATCCCTCCTGCAAATTCGTAATCACAGAAAATGAAAAAGCTTGATGCTGTTTGACTTGTAGGTCAAACTCCAGTCAACACCACAACCACGATTTTATAAAAAATCTTCGAAAATTTCAACTGGCAGTAGAAAGCATGATTTGATTAAAAAAACTGTCAATTCTTTTTTTATGGAATATTAAAGCATTGCTGTCATAGTAGAAACCCTAAGTCAAAATAACTTAGGTGGCCACGATTTTGTCAAAAAAACACCAAAAAGGGGAAATTCTAGCACAATTAGATCTGAAAATTGCTAAGAAACCCTAGACACCACCAATTATTTTGGAAAACCAGAAAGGGGAAATCCTAGCACAATTAGATCTGAAAATTGCCAAGAAACCCTAAACACCACCAATTTTTTTGGAAAACCACAATTTTGTTCAAAAATCATAAAAAAATCTGCAAAAAGGTTTTGGAACTCGTTGCGCTTTTTGAAAAATGGTAAAAACTAGTCAGCCGCTCTAGAAAACCAATCGTGTGCTAGAAACAACAAAAAATGGCATGATTTGAAAAAAAAAATCGTCAAAAAAATTTGCAGCAATTGTGGCGTGCCAAAAAAGCTATGAAAAAGTCACAAATTTCCTTTAAAAAATTGTGTGATTTCAGTAGGAAATAGTTGTGTGATATTTTAGGGGAAGAAGCCTCCGTTTTGCTCAGAAAACAACACAATTACAGCGAAAAAACGTCTCAATTTTTACAGAAAAAATTGTCAAAACTGTGCAGGAAATCAAGTTGCTATTTTTACAAACACAAAAATCCACGAAATTTTTGCTAATAAAAACCCATGTGATTTTTGCAAAAAATTGGGTGCGATTTTTCTCACAGAAAACACTAGCAATTTGCAAAAATAAAACCTACGAATTTGTTTGAAAAAATTTGTCGAAAACCTTCAAGGAAAAAAAGTGGTGATTTTCCTTGCTTGGATGATCCGTACGAAATCCTTTTGGCACGTTCTTATGTGTCTCGTGCATGCAATTTGTCACTGCTGTAGTCCGTGGAATTGACGCACTCACCGAATCCGAGAATTTACAAACCTCGAGCTTTGATACCATATTACAAAATTAGGACACAAAAAGTTAACCAAGATTGCATAAAAATCTGTTAAGAAATAAGGAGCAAAAGCATCTTTAGGTAGGATTACAAATCTCTTATCCACAGAGGATAAGATTGACACCTTAGAGGATAAGATAGACAACTCATAGGAAAAAAATATTTAAAGTCAACATGACTTTATTAAAGAAGATTCTTAAAGACTATTCTAAAAGCTAATCGACCATTACAATATAAAAGCTAATCGACCATTACTATTCTACAAGCTAATCGACCAAAATCAGACACAATAACACAACATATACCCTGGGAAAGCCCTCCTCTTGAGGGAGAAAAACCCAGCAACAATATATCACTTATATATTGAAGATAAACAAAAGTCTCCTTTACAATGAGGCCAATGATAAGGCCAA
Source organism: Sequoia sempervirens (assembly GCA_007258455.2). NCBI lineage: Eukaryota > Viridiplantae > Streptophyta > Pinopsida > Cupressales > Cupressaceae > Sequoia > Sequoia sempervirens. The sequence goes on along the minus strand of VDFB02000008.1, from coordinate 281,996,343 downwards.
GAATAGCACCACAACCTGATGCTAACACAGAAACAATATAATGCTATTTGCTGATAGCAAACTCAGCCTCTTTAATATATATCGATCTGCCTCTTCAATATGACGATCTTCACATGAAGTATATCTTCCTTGAAACTCACAATCACTGCAATGAATTGACTCGCACAATAAGGATGAATATGATAAACGATGAACAAGTGAATGAAGTGAATACAATGATCGAATGGCATGTCCATTATATACTATTCGATGATGAGGACTCAAGGGTTGCGTCTCTTCAAATGCACAAGGTCGGCCACCAATGAGGAGATATGATTCTTCAACAAAAATGGCCGATTGTGTAGGAGGTCGGCCTCAAGCATTGTACCTCTTCAAAGGGTGGCGAAGTAACATAAGTCAGCCCCATAGAATAATAACAAATAAATAAAATATTAATTAATGTGAGATGATGAAGTTCCGCTTCATCAGTCGTTGTCTTTCAAATTAAATAGCCGTTTAGGCTATCATTTAATTTGCTCTTCAAAGACGGATCTGGGCTGGAAGTAGAAGCCCGACGCTGCTCCTCTAACATCAACAGTGTACCCCAGGGATGTGTCCTTGGGGTTTTTGGATTGTTTTGGACATTTGGTACATCCAAGAGTAATTGGGAAGGGGGTGAAATGTCCCATGTCTCCAAACATTGTGAATAAGGGGGATGTCCCATGAAATAGGAAACTTAGAGTGGACACTTATAGTTTTTCTAGTATCACTCAACGATCTTGGGGAAGCCAGAATATCCTCTACAACTTGTCATTTTCACTACCGAAGAAAAATGAACCAGATGGAGGCCTTCCTTAAAGTTGTATATAATTCCCTATCTTTTAAGAGAAAAAAATTATAACATAGCAGAATCAGTATGACTCATGTAGGGGCAATTGCTGATACAACAAGAAATTCATCTATTATTGAATTGGATATAAATCCATATGCACCTATGATGAATTTCCAAAATAGTATTGAGAAATCATCGATATACATAACCTAATAATTTAGGATTGTTTAATATAATAATTTAAGAAATTCCTAGCGCACAGTAACAAACAAAAATATTGTGCATTACAAATAGCTATACATAGCTGGCCCTATGAAAATTCACAATATGTTTTCTTTATACATATGTTTAAGTGTCTTAGTGACTGCACACAAAATATTTATTGCAATATAGAAGTTGCTCTCAAATGGATAGGTCAGGTATCCCAAACATAACACTCTAGTGCAAAAAGAATTCAAAATATGAATATTGTAATGTGCACAAATACACAATAAAAATATTGTTGAAGGTGTATGGGAGATGAATGGTTGTTTAATTTTGTTTCTTTTTGCTGCTTGCATTACATCTTTTTTATGCTTTAATACAAATGAGAATGGTTAATTTGATTGAATGAATTACAAAATAGTCAACATGCATGCAAATAATTGGATTGTCATTGCAAATTAAGCACTTTGTGTTTACTTTTTAAAACTTAAGTTAATTTGTATATTATTTTAATCATATTGCAAAAACTTGGACTTTGCAAAAACTTGGCAGGCCTAAAATTTGACCTGAACATAAGACTTCGCAAAACTTGGCAAAATTTTCGAAAGTTAAAAACACATATTTACAAAATAATCTTAAACATGCATACAATTGAATTTAGAAAACCGATAAAGTAATTTTATGAAGTAATTTCTTTTATAGTTGGAGAACTCGGACTCGACAAACCTAAATTTTGCGACTCAACAAAGACTCGACAAAAACTCGACTTAAAAAATTTCCTAAATATATTTTAAAACACTTTTTTAATTTCAAAGACAATATATCCAATGAGTCCATAAATGAGTACAAAAGCATTTTCTATTAAACTTGATTCATTTGAATACAAATTGAGTACTAAATCACATCATAATGCAAAATCGCGATACAATAGTTACCTGGCAACTATTATGAATTTATGATGATTGCCTTTGAAAATCATCATAATTCATAAATTGCATATTACAACATTTGACATCTTCCTCTATATTAGTTTAGTGAAAACTTGGGGAGAGGTTCTAATTAATGATATTATGATAGTGATAAAGATAAGTGTCTAAGTTGTTGATTCCAGTCTCCACTTACAAATCACCTCATTGTAATCAAATTTCTTATACGAGAAGAGATCCCAATAACTAGTGGGGGTCTAGGAGTTGAGATCTCAATGGGGTCAAGGGGTGGTGCCCCTTGTGGGGGTTTGCAACGCCTCTAGCAGGGTTGAGGGGCAGCGCCCTGTTGATGATAAAAACATCGTGCGATTTCTTCCAGCCTATCTATATTTTCGATTGAGTAAATTAAATAATAGCTTAAAGCTATTTAATTTATAGAGACTTCTATTCTTGAAGAGGCACGAGTATTTAGAGGTGCTATCTATTTGTCAAAGCCGACATTGTGAAGAGGTGCGCTTCATCTAAATGGCATGAGTTCTTATGTGTGCCGACCCATTCCTTATTGGATGCGATCCTTCTCTAGACATCCGTTATTATTGTTGGAGGCCGACTTGGAGTTTCATGAAGAGGCGCGTCTCTTCTCCACACATGTATTTATATTCATTGAGTTTCATTCATTTAACATTCAGTTCATTCCATCATTATTTGTCTCAAGTGCGAATTCAATATAGGAGTAGTGCGAGTTCATCATATGTGTAGTGCGACTTTGATAAAGACTTTAGTTCTGTGTTAGCAGATTATATGTGATAGGATCTGTGATTGTATCATCTGTTGATGCATTATTTTGGCCCCTCTTATTGGCCTCATTTGTACAAGTGTTTCTCTTCAAGAATTAATATATAAGAGATATATTAGTGCTGGGTTTTTCTCCCTCAAGAAGAGGGTTTTCCCAGGGTATCTGCTGTGTCTTGTGTTGATTTTGAATTAATTTTCTGTGCACTTAATCTGATCATAAAACTAACATGGTATCAGAGCGGGTTTGAGGAGATCGTTATCAGATTTGTTTATACAGCGATATTCTATTCTCTTTGTTATAATTCTTGTCTATCTCTACCTTGGTCAAGATGGTGAACGGTTTGAAGATTGAGGACAGACTCGAAGGAGCATCAAACTTCACCTCATGGAGATTTAGGATCATGCTTACCTTGCGTGAAAATGACTTGGGTGAGTTTGTGGAGTCCAGTATTCCTGAACCTGAGGAGGAAGAAGAGAAGTTGCAGTGGGTAAAGAAAGATATCAAGGCAATGAAAATATTGGTTGATTCCGTTAAGGATCATATCGTTCCTATTGTCTCTAAATTGAAGATGGCAAGAGACATGTTTAAGACATTGGAAGAAATGTACGAAATCAACAACACCAGCTGGGCACTTGCACTGAAGCAACAACTACACCATGTGAAGATGGCGAAGGGAGAATCTGTGATTGCATATTTCATGAGGATTTCAGATTTGAGAGATCAACTCTCGACAATTGGACATATGGTTGATGATAAAGACCTGACTATGCTTGCACTCAATGGTCTCCCTTTGTCTTGGGAATCCTACATTCAGGGAATCAGTGCAAGATCAAAATTGCCTAAGTTTGATCGTCTAAGGTTAGATTGCATTCAAGAAGAATCAAGGTTGGTGGCAAGAGGCGTTGGTCAAAGTTCAAAGAATGAAGACATTCATGTTCTCGCCTCCCATGCTTCAAAGAAGAAAGGAAAGATGGAAGGAAAGGGTTCTTCAAGAGGAATCGAGATAAGGGAAATGACGATGCACCTGCCCCCAAGAAGAAGAGAGACATGTCCAAGATTCAATGCTTTAGGTGTGATAAGTTTGGCCACTTTGCTAAGCATTGTCCAACTAGACCTAAGCAACAAGCCACCGTTGCAGATGTTGATGATGCTTCTCCGCAGAAGGATTCATGTGAATACCTGTTCTATTCAGCATTGTCAAGCAATGTACCTACATATACCAACACTTGGTTGATCGACAGTGGTGCTTCTCGACACATCACTGGATTTAAGGAGCACTTATCAAGTTTGGTGGAGAAAGATTTTTCCGAACAAGTTATTATTGGAGATGATGCTGGCTATTTCGTAAAAGGAATTGGGACCTCTACTCTTCATTTGGATTCCGACATTACACTTCAGTTGAGAGATGTTCTGTATGTCCCAGGAATCAAGCAAAATCTTATTTCTATTTCAGCTCTAGAAGATGAAGGATATCAAGTTGCCTTCTCCAAAGGAAAAGTTCTTGTGTGGATGGGGAATTCCAGTTTCAAGGATGCTCAAGTAATTGGTGTTAGACATGAAAGCCTCTATAGGCTATGTACGCGTCCTCTACAAGCATTAGTTCATGATTCTTCAAGCCTATTTGATTTGTGGCATCGAAGATTGGTGCACCTTCACTTCCGAGCCTTGCCTATCATGGAGAAGATGGTCACAGGACTTCCTAAGTTCAATCAGGAGCATGAAGGAACTTGCAAAGGATGTGCTATGGGTAAGAATTCAAAAGCTCCTTTCCATAGTAGAGAAAGTAGATCTAAGTGTATTTTAGACCTTATTCATTTTGATTTATGTGGACCTATGTCTGTTCCTTCTTTGAGTGGTTTCTTGTATTATGTTCTTTTTATTGATGATCACTCTAGAAAGACTTGGATTTATTTTTTGAAAACTAAAGAGTCTGAGGAAGTGTTAGAAAGGTTCAAGGAGTTTAAAGCTCTTGTAGAGAATCTTTTCGATAAAAGAATCAAGATCCTCAGATCTGATAATGGAGGAGAATACACCTCTGGTAGCTTTCGAAATTTTTGTGTTCTGTGTCCCCTATAATCCTCAACAGAATGGTTTTGCAGAGAGAAAGAATAGGACGATCGTGGAAGCAGCAAAAGCCATGATCCATGACCAGGATCTGCAAACCTTCTTATGGGCAGTGTTGTGACCTAATTCACACCTCGCCCCATTGCAAATGGGGACCCTTGTGGACTGCCTTTTTAGGGTTTTGTCGTTGCGTCTCGGTCTCGTCTGGTCTTTGTTTGGGGTTTGGGGTTTGGGGTTTGAGTTTTGAATGGTCACCCGAGTCGAGTAAAAGAATTTGAGCCTGAATCATCGTCCAAACATCACCACAGTGTTTAGGAGGCCCAAGGGATGAAGATCGACTATCATTTCAGTCAATTCTGACATCTACTTTTTGGGGATTGCCCCTCCGGACCGCCTATTTTTTAGGGACTTTATTTTTGGCATTTTTGGCCTATTCTAGACTTCCTATTTTTTAGGGGGCTATTTTTAGAAAGTTGCTATTTTGGGAAAAGTTTCTATTTTTGTTAGGGTTTCTATATTTGGAAAGTGCCCGAATTTCGAAAATCGACTCAGAAGTTCCAAAAACTCAATAGAAATCTCAGAAAATCAATTTGAAAAAAATCATGAAATCATGGTGAAAATCAGAAAAATGTTGAAAATCTGGAAAAAGATCAGTCAAGAAATCACAGAAAAATGTTGAAAATCTGGAAAATTCATGGAAAAATCTGAGAAAATCATGGCAAATTTGCCTAAGTATGACTGAAAATCATGGAGGCATGGAAAGAAGGCTGAAATGCATAACCAGCATGGAGAAGAATGAGCAAAGTCAATGGCAAAAGCTTCAGCCAGATTCGCTATGGAGAAGAAACAATGGCTCAAGGTTAGGCAAAGTCCGCCCAGCTCACAAGTAAATGGCATGGACTCATGGAAAGTCCGCCCAGCAACTTCAAAGGCAATGGCATGATAGGAGACCAAGTCCGCCCAGCTAATGGCATGGAGATGAGGTAAGTCCGCCCTAAGCAAAACATGGAATGGCATGGATGAAGGCCAAGTCCGCCCAGCAATGGCTTGGAGAAGAGGTAAGTCCGCCTAGCACAAACAAGACATGGCATGATGAAGTGGCAAGTCCGCCCTAAAATGGATGGCATGAACATAAAGAAAGTCCGCTCTAAAAAAGATGGCATAAAGGTAAGCAAAGTCCGCCCTAGGCAAAATGGAGATGGCACAATGCTAAGTGAATTCCGCCCAAGAAATAATGGCATAAGTCAAAGACAAGTCCGCCCCATAGAAAGTGGAAAGAAATTAAGACAAGTCCGCCATAGGCATTAAGGAGATGGCCTAAACAAATGGAAAGTTCGCCATATAGAGAAGTGAAGTGGCTTGAGCATAGGCTAAGTGAAAATTGAATTGCTTGAACATAAGCTAAGTTCGCCTTGGAATAAAATGCATGGCTTGACTTCAAGCAAAGTCCGCCATACTTAGAGTAAGAAAAATCGAAATTTTTGCCTAAGTTTGACAATGGAAAATTAAATAATGTGCTTGGCACCTTGGGAAATTCGCCATATTAAGAGGAAATAAAAATATTTTTCTAAGTCTGACATTTATATGTCTAAAACATTTTCGCCTGAGACTTAGGATGGAAAGAAAATTATGGCAAAATGAAATTGGAAGATGAAAATTATGGCAAAATGAAATTGGAAAGAAGAAAAAATTTGCCTAAGGCAATGGCAAGAAAATTTTAAAAACTCAAATATTGCCTTAAATAAAAAATAAATGCCATAAAATGAAGGGGTTGAAAACGACACATAAAATAATTTATTTAATTATTTTAATTTTAATTTTTTTTTCAACACCCGTAAGAGATAAATGTTGAAAAATCAAAATTGCAAAAAGACAAAAAGAACTTCACTGAACTGGCGCCTAATTTGGAAACTTTCCCGGAGATTGTCGTTGAAGATAAAAATTGCCATTCAGAAGCTCAGTGCAAGTCAAGTTCAGACTCAATTTAATGAAAACAATTGAAATTTGCTAAATAAGTCAAACTTCTCATCTTTATAATTGATTTCATTTCTCATTTTTCAATCATTCGATTTTCGAAAGAAGAGTTGTGAGAAGAAAGTTTGGCTAAGGCAAGAAAGTTGGGAAAGTTTTAAGCAAAGTGAAGAAAGTAAATTCGTATCAGCCAGCATTGTGATCGTGACTATTTCATTTTTCCAGGAGAGCCAGGCAGATTTATTTTCCTTATTTCATTTTGGCACGAGAAACTTCGTCATTTCTTTTCTTTTCCAGCATAATTTTTCATGAAATTTGATTTGACAACTAGCTGGAATACTTTTTGAGTAATTTAAATTCTAAATTTTAAATATTCTCTTTGCTTCTTCTTGCAGATTTATTTTCGAGAGGATAAAAATGAAGTTTGCTAGCAAGGGTGCAAAACTGCAGTCAAAGATCAAATCCAAATGGAAGCACATTGTGGATACCAACCTTGGCCATGTTGACTTCGATGATTTCAAGGAAAGAATGTACGGAAGTGATGGACGTTTGCCTACGCCAATTGCAAGAAGGATGATGCGCAACAAAATTGTTCATGTAGCTGAATTTCCACTAGCAAAAGAATGTCCAGAACTTATGGTGGAATGTGCATTGCATTATAATGCACAGGAAAGACAGAAGCCCCTGATGGAAGAGTACTGGCATATTTGACCGAGCAAGCCATCCAAGAAACGTTCGGAATTCCAGCCTACAACCGGACATCCTATCGAACCAAAGATGATGCACTAAGACTTTACCAAGATCAGCAAGACCTTTGTGCATCAAATATAAATAAGACCTGGTTGTTGAAGCCTAGACCTACTGCCAAAAAGATGCCAAAAAAGTTGGCTAGAACAGATTTCAAAGAAGAATATGGAGACATTGTCTTGCTGCAGAATAGAATGGTAGGCAATCATCAGGGTGCGCCTTTTGAAGCCTGGATGTATTATTTCGTTGATGAAATAATTTCCGGAGTGAAGATGTTTAACTGGTCTAGAATGATCAGTGATAGTCTCCATGAGCAGTTGGTCAACCTAGAGGAAACCAAGACCTTCCATATGAGCTCATACGTCATATATTTGCTTGCAAGGTCTTACAAGTATGCTGGCTTGGTTTGCAAGGGTGTAGTTGGCAACGGTGAAGGACAGTTCAAATCTTATGATTGCTATCCGCAGTTGCAGCTAAAAGAGAAGTCACATTTTAGGCGAGCACATGACGCATTTCTTATGTATATCACTCGACTTCTCCAAGGCGGAACACATCAGAGACTCACCCATGAGGCCAAGAGTTTGATTAGTAAATATGGATCTTGGTTCATCCGGTTTCCCAAATTTACCTACCTCAGGATTCAAGGATTCTCAGGACGTCCGTATAGATTGCCCATTTATCCCACCATCCCACCAACAAAATGGTTTTGTTGGAAGTACTAAGGCAATTGGAGACATATCAGAATATCCAAAGGCCAAAACAGAAAGCAACTGTCACTTTTCCATTTTTCATCGGCAATATGGAAGAATCATGTCAAACGGTGCAAGCAGCAGAGAGTGCTCGACTGGAAATGCAAAAATACCTGTTCATATCGTACAAACCCAGGAATGACTTTGATCCACTCCATCACATTGGAACGGTGGACGGAGAGAAATATAAGCACAGGATAGACTTAGAAGATTTCTGGGCCAATGCGGCTGACGAATATGATGTGAGGAAAAGGCTGTGGTCAAGATTTCCGCTAAGTATGATAAAGGCGACAAAACTTTTCAAAGTACCTAACCAGCTGGATGATGATGAAGTTTATGTGCAACCAGGCTTTGATGAAAACGAGCCACTACCGCCTATAAGGTGGTCTGAGCCTGAGATGGGTGACCTGGCAACATTCATGCGACCTGTATTCAAATATTCCCAATGGTGGATAGACTAGCAAGTACAATGTCTGCGGCGGAGAAATGTGCAATTTACATATGAATTGATGGGAGACACAGAATCCTGTTCCTCAAATGCCGGAGCATCGGATGCTGCCAACTTGAGAAAAAGAAAAGAGATTGATGACTCTGCAAAGTAGAACAAGAATAAAGCAGTAGATGAAGCATAGCAGCAAAAATCGTTTGGGGAAAAAATCGGCAAACCAAAAGTTCAAGATTTTTTGAAAAAATCGAGAAAAAATTGAGAAAAAACCGGCAAAAAATTGGCTTTAAAAAATATATATTAATATGTATTAATATAATGTAATATATAATAATATACTTGTAACATATTAATATAATAATTATATATTAATATATTATTCTATTAATATATTAATTATAATATTATATTGTTATCATTTATATTAATATATATAATATAAATATATATGTTAATATATATTAGTTTATTAATATATTAATTATAATATTATATTATTATTATATTAATATAATTAATATTATATATTGATATATGTTACTATACATTATTATAATTATATTATTATAATAATGTATATTAATAAGATTAGTTCTTGTGCGGATAGTATAGTAAGATTTTCTTTAAATTTAAAAAAATGAAAAAAATAAAAATGGAAAAAATCAAAGTTAAACTATTGTCCGACCAATTCAGTATTACAATCGCTTAACTCCGGCTTTCCACCTGCGATTAAGAGGAATATGCAATTTTGGCGAATGGAGATGAAAGAGGTGCAGGGATTTTATTTCCTGTTTGTGTGAATAGAGCGGACGGATGAAAAAAATCTCCAACACTTCCTAGTCGCAGCACGTTCCAGTCGTAGTCGGTCTCCAACAATAAAGTTAATCTATGTCGACCCCCTATTAATAGAAAAAAACACACGTTTTTTAGGGTTTCGGGCACCTGCATTTTTTTAGTGATTTTATGGCGGATTTTTTGCGATTTAAACGCTAATAAAATCACGATTTTCAACGATTTATGGCTCAGTCAACACTTCTCAAAAAATTGCGAATTTTTGCTGGAAAAAATCGGGATGAGTGCCGATTTTTTAAAAATCGCGATTTTGGTGATTTTTTGCCGATTTCTGCTTCTATGAGATGAAGGACCCTCTCAAAAGAGGCACAAATCCAAGCCCCTTCATTCAGCCATGTCCAAAAATATAGAGGAAATACTAGCCATGGATGAAGAGTCTTGGGAACATGTCAAAATTCCTTCTCCAGTTAGAGATGTGGAGCCAATGCAATCAGAAGATGATGATCAGCCTTCTCCTATCGGCACGGAAATTCTGGAATCAGGTAATGACACGGACATGATGGATGGAGAATTTGAAGAGGGAATGATTTCTGCCCTCAAAGGAATCCAAGAAGACCCATCTGTGCAAGAGATTCAAAATATGCCGGAAATTCAAGATGTGCAAGAAGTTCAAAATGTGCAGGATGCCCAGGATCAACAGGAAGATGGAATTGAACAATCAACCATCCCAGATTGGCTGAAAGAAAGACTAAAGAGAAAGGCGCCAGTAGAGGTACTTGAAGAGGATGATGCCACAGACTTCTTGGCGAGGCTAGAGCAAACTGCCACAAGAAAGAAAGCCAAGAAATTTTCTACCATACAAAGGGATGAGGTTGGCAATCGCACAGTGCAGATAGGAATGCCTACAGTCGATAAATTCCAGGATGAGATTACCCCTAATGAATATGCCATCACAACCATTGACATGGGCTCGACGACAAAAGGGCAAGAAGTTGAGGACTTGGATAATTTTGTTGCAACCATCAAGTCTAGGCTAGAAAGGAAGTGGCAAAGAAAAGAGGATATAAAAAAGAAATTGAGCGTCTAAAAGATTATATCCAGCATCTAACTAGGCCACTCAATCAAGGTGACTAGTTAGCACCTCTACTTCCAAATTCTTCATAGGAACTGGTTGGAAATTTTGAAGAAGAATTGACTACAGCTAGAGAAGCTAAGGATTGGATGGCTGGAAAGAAAGATGAGGCAATGGCATTCGTGGAGAAGTTGGCATTTGTGTATGAGCAAACTTCCTTTCTGCTATCACGAGTTATAGACTTAGCGGAAGCATGGGATGACCTCCAAGACATTCAGAGTAAAATTATCCCATGTCTTCGAGAGTTAAAGGGCATCCCGAAGCAGAGGTTGATTGATGACAGGATTATTGAAGCTGGAGCTACATATGATTTCAGCAGCTGGTACTACGCTCTGATTTCACGAGGAGAAGTCCTGGAAAGGGTGAAGCAAGATGGCGCCAAAGTTGAAGAGCAGGCAAAAGAGATTCGAAGTAAGATTTACCAGATGGCTGCAGATATGCTCGACAAAGATATTGTCCAAAAGAAACACTTGCAGCCACAAAATTTAAAAGAACAAGTTAAAAGAATTTTCTCCACCACCTCTGGGCCAATTATGAAAGAAAATTTTACCAAGGCATTCAGCTTCATGACCGTCAGAGATGCTTTCTTGCTGCATGAACCAAAATGGACGATCACTTTTGCAAAATGTGTTGAAAGTTTGGACTTGCTCGAATACAACGTCAATACGCTACCGGACATTGCCATGGAGGAAATCAGCCTGATCGTGTCCAAGTTCGCTGAACATGGTGCTTTGCGAGTGGATAAGGATGCAACTCCAGATGCCTGAAGTTCTCTCCAGTTAACTGATGGATGATTAGGAAACCCTAATTAGGGTTTAGTTATGTTGAATCTGGGCCATTAATCTCATTTTAATCTTGGCCATTCATTGTAATCCGGGAATGCTATATAAACCCCCCCCCCTTCTCTCTCATTTCATTAGAGAAGATTAGATTAGAAGAAGAATAGATATCAAGAGATTAGTAGAGAATTAGAGATTAGAGCTTAGAAGAAGTTGTAGAGAATAAGAGAGAGAGTTTTATGAGATTGTTGCGAAAACACTATTTTGATAATAAAGTTCATAATGCATGAGGTGCTTTGAATCCTTTGATTGTCAAATGGTTGCATGGTTACATATTTCTCTTTCTCGTCCAGTAGATTTGAATTAGAATTTAAATGTATGTTAAGAATGATAGATTGATAGCAAGGGTTAGCGGAACTTAGCTCATACTTTCTTTGAATGGATGACTTTCATTCAATGTGTAAAGTTAGACTGAGCTTTATCGTGGATGCTTCAACGTTTACTTCGAATAATGTTGTTCTATTGATGCTATTGTTCGTGGTGAAGAAATTTTAAGCACAAATCCCAAAAGATTGCACTTGCTTTGTGTAGTTGTCGTTTAGCGTGGCGAAACAAAGTATTGTTTATTTGGTTTCACTTAATCCTTGCCGTCTCTTGATTTCGTAGGAATAGCATAGGACTCCTAAATCCGTTACTCTTTTTCACTTTTTTTATCTAAAGTCAGAAAAATCCAAAATGATACTGTATTTATGTCTTTGCTTTTCTAAGTAACTTACAAAAGTAAATCCCTATTGTGCCCCCAACAAATCACATCAAACCACATAGCTTATCCACACTCATCTTAAACATTGGAATTACCGTATGATCTTACTTGCAGTCTTAGCATATGAGGTAGTTTTTCAAGAGGGGATATAGCGTCTTTGACACTTTATTCTAGAATGTTTGGTGTGTCATAAAACACGCATCAACAGGTAGAAGCTTCTAGGACTGCAGTATATGTACATAATAGAAGTCCTCACAAGATCTTGGAGAATATGACTCCGGAAGAAGCCTTTATAGGGAAGAAGTCCGAGGTTAGTCATTTGAGGATCTTTGGATGTCCTGTCTATGTTCATGTTCCAAAAGAGAAGAGAACCAAGTTGGAGCCTTTTGGTAAGAATGGAATATTTGTGGGTTACAGTGAGACATCAAAAGCCTACAGGATATATGTTCCAGGTCAGAAGTTGATTGAAATCAGTAGAGATGTCACATTTGAGGTAGATGTTGCATTTAGAAGATCCAAGGGAACTCATGTGGAGATTGACTATGATGAGTCTCCTCAGGATATGGAAGTTGACCATACTCCTGAGAGTCAGAGGGAGACTTCCGATCCAAAGGAAGATGTTGATCCAGTTGAGCCCTTGGAACCTATTGATGGGCCTACCGATATTGTGATTAGAAGAAAGAGACCTCTTTTGGCTAGGCAAACTATGCAAGAGGCTGAGAGGTTCGCAGCTCCTAGAGGTACATTCAGAGAAAGTAAAAGGCCACATAAGTTCTCCAATTATGTTGCCTTGATGCGTCAGATTATTGAGTCTGAGCCTTCTAGTGTGGAAGAAGCTTCAAATCAACAGGTTTGGAAAGATGCTATGACAGAGGAGTACCAATCAATTCTCAAGAATGATGTTTGGGACATTGTTCCTAGACTTGAAGGCAAATCTGTGGTATCTTCGAAATGGCTCTTCAAGATCAAGCATGCAGCTGATGGGAGCATAGAGAAGTACAAGGCAAGATTTGTGGCTCGTGGTTTTTCACTGAAAGAGGGAGTTGATTATGAAGAAACATTTGCTCTTGTTGCTCGCTACACTTCTGTCAGGACCATCATTGCCATTGCTGCATCTAGAGGATGGAAGATTCATCAGATGGATGTGAAGACAACTTTTCTAAATGGTGTGATCGAGGAAGAAGTTTACATTGAGCAACTTGATGGGTTCGAGGTACATGGGAAGGAGACTCATGTTTGCAAGCTGAAGAAGGCCTTTGTTGGCGTTCAAATTCGCACCTCTGGAATGCGTATTTGAAATGGACAGCTATGCACAGAGAAACTGCCCTTCAAATTAGGAGGGGAAGCTCCCTCTTGTTGATGGTGTTGAAAGAAAGTAAACTAAGAACTAAGTTGCCTATCTTTTTGACCAGCTTAGAGCACAAGGTTTATTAAACACAAATGCCGCAACTGAGATTTTCTGTTTTAAGAACTTCAACTATGACTAACTTAAACTAAAGACATTTCTAACTTCTCAAGTAATAAGCAGAGCAAGAGAAACTAGAAATGAACAAGGTTGATTTCTGACAAAATACTTCAATAAACTCTTTCTGAACAAACATCTACACACTTCAATGTAAGTTGAAATCAAGATCATAAAAGTAGAACACAAATAACGAAAATCTGAGATGTTATATCAAGGCAAAGGAGGCTCATGATTTTATTACTCAAACTTCTGGAACAAAACTTACTTTTAACATGCCTGGAACAAGAAATTGCAGCTAAAGAGGCTTGCAATCTTGTTCTTACACAATACAAACAGCAATTACAATAACTTCTTGTTGGCTAAAAGAGACTCAACAATTGGCTATCATAAAACAATTGAACAACACTTGAGTAACAAATAGAAGGCACAATAGGCTCAGCGTTTTGTTATCACTAACATGGTTAAAGAAAACTAATGAGCAAAGGCTCTTATTTATAGACAAGCAGAGGATTAGGGAACCCTAAAATCTCCTTGCTTTCACAATCTAGGGCTTGCTCAGCAAGCAAGCTTTATTACTAATTGTAGAAAGAAGATAACACCTAACACCTAAGAAAGTAGAAAAAGCGGGAAACGCCAACTATTACATTTTATCTTCTTTCTCTTCTCAAAGAATGGATAAGAATTATTCCAAGAATAGAAAGAAAGCGGGAAGAAAGCTTCTAGAAGAAAGCTGCTTTAAAGCTCAATCACATCCACTAAAAAGCAAGAAATTGTGTCCTGGTTTAGTGCATCTATGCCCTCAATAGCAAAACACCGCTTTTCTAGAATATCTTCAGCATCTACAACAGATCTCAGGAAATCTTCGACCTCATTGGCCGCTTTCTCAAACTTTGCTGACATCATCGAAATATGACTCATCCTTCCGCCAACTGGATTGCATCTGCGAACAACACTCTGAAAATGATCCTGCACTTCATCAAGCCCGACGTAGGAACCATTTTCAAGACTGTACTGAGAAGGAATCTCTGTGATAAACTCATTGATGAAAAGAAGAGCTTCAATCACCCTTTGTCTGTAGGCGATAAATTCCTCAGATATCCTCTCATAGGTTTTAACTTTGAAAACATGACGCTCTCTCCAAGCAAGGATTTGTCTCTTGTGTTCTTTTGAAACTGCTGAACTATAAGCTGTGTCTAAATCAGCAATGATGATTTCATGCCTTGGTCTTACTTCAGCCAGTGTTTGCTCAGACCCTTGGATACCTTGACGTAGCTCATGATCATTTTCTCTCAACTGGAACATCCATGCCAAGATCTCCTTTCCTCTGACAATGAAACTCTCGATCCATTCCTGAGTTTCTTTCCCACAAATGACCAGCTGTCTCAATTGATGATGATCAGCTGGTGTCTCTAAAAGCTGGGGCAGCAACTGGGTTTCCTGTGAAGAACCATGGACAAGGTTAGAAATATAAAGCCCGAGCTGCTGATTTTCAGCCTTGAGGGCTGCCTTGTCTTCTCCATCTTTGAGGACTCTTTCCTAAAGGTTTTCGGACACAACTCTGAATAGACTCACATCTGCATGTCTGGTATTTCTACCAAGATTAGCCCTGACCATCACGAAGTCATCCATATTCACCTCATCCCTATTCTTGTCTTCTGGGGGCAATGCAGTCTCCATGACTATCTCGTTATCAGGATTCCTATCAAAGTGAATTTGCTTCTTTGCTTTCTTCTTAGGAGGTTCCTGATAGATGTTACGAAATCATCAACACTCACCTGATATGAAGGCCTTCTTCTTAGCCTTCCCAAGGAGTTCTCAAGCCAAGAACGGTAGTATTTTTACTAACTTCCTCAGGAGGTGCAATTCCAATCTCTTCATCATCTTCAATATCAAGGTCGATGTGAATCGGTAAAGGTTCTGTCAAAGGTACAAAAACGTGTGTCAAAGGTGGCTCCTCTGCTTCTTTCTGAGGTATGGGCTCGTCAGGAGGAGCTTCTGTTACAATTGTAGGTTGCTCCTGTATGACTATGCCTGAGAAGTCTAACCTTCTTCTTACATTTTTACTTGATCTACTACCTTTGACGCCTTCTTGAGACTGACTTTTTCCCTTTCCTTTTGACTGTGCTCTGGAAGAAGAGGGAATTGTCTTTGGCGGCTCTGCTACTGGAATGGAGTTTTTCCTCTTAAGGATTAGGAAAACCTTGCTATGTTCAAGGACTTGGCTTGTTCTGTCCTCAACTGAGAGGGACTCTTTATTAGCCCAGTTAACTTGTGAAAGGGGCTGATCTTCAATTCGCTTCTGGGTATACATCGAGAGAAGCACATCCTTGTCATCATCCGATAACCCTTCTATATCTTCATTTAAGCAGTCCTTCATTTGGTGAAGAGTGAGCCTGTTGTAGCTACGCCTCCGCACCTCAAACTCATCTGTACAATTAGCCCAAAAATTTTCAAGGGCGGATATATGAGCATAGTTCTTCTCAAGTCGGCCAGCGTAGACACCATGAGGTTCAAATGATCGTCTCTCGCTGTAAGGCTTGAGCCCGAGTTTATCTAACTCATCTCCCATTGTCTTAGCATCTGCAGTAGTCCTGCATGTATAGATTCCCAGCCCTAATGGAAAATGAAGGGAGGGTTTCCTTCTATTCCTCAAGACTGTGTGGACATCGTGTGCCTGCCTTAAGAATTCTATGAAGACGACCTCGTCTGACGGATACCTTGGTAACATAAGCAGGGCACCTGAATAGCCATAGACCCTGAGATAGGTGAAAGTAGGAAATTGTATGAACTAATCTGCCCACTCCGCCATCACTGCCCTGGCAACTGAAGAGATGCGAACGTGTAATTCATTGTCTAGGTCCCGCATTGTGTACATCAGAAAAGCCTCGTTCACTCTCTTATAGTGATGCAGCGACTTCGTGAATTCCAACTGGGGATAGTAGTTATATATATGCTGTACACTCAATGATCCCTTGGTGTTCAACCCTTTGAATTGACCTTGATAGGCCACTAGGTAGACTAGGTAAGACACCATATGGAACTCATGAAATTGGAAGTATTCTTTTATTTGCTGATGTAGGCTGTCACTGATCAAGGTAGGCCAATCATAGAACTCGGTTTTCTTCATGATGTGGGGTATGGCGTAAAACATCCAAGGCTGAAACTTGGTGGCGTCTTCTGAGCCAGTTACCTTGTTGAGCAAGGTGATAATGATAGCAATTTCATCCTTAAACTCTCTTCGCCCAACGCTCTTTGGCAAAGTCTTATGCTTTTCTTTCATCCACCTTTGTGCAATCTTCTTACTATATTTATCTTTGTGCATTTCCCATATCCTTTCACATTCACCCTTTGAGATAGTAACGCTTTCAGGCCATGGGGGAATGGAAAAACACTTCTCGATCATATCGGGCTTCAGATTGCCAATCAATCTGTCATCAACTGACTGGATCTCCCTTGTAGCCGGGTTGTAATGCTTGTTGCAAGCGATTACAAACTCAAGACTCTGAACTGATATAGGAATAAACGCTGCTGCGAGGAGTCCAGAATGTCCTAGGTTTCTGATTGAGGTGTTGCCTGCGCTCTCCAAAGCGTATAAATTAAACACCGGCTTGATATGATGCAAGTCTATCTCAGCTGTTTTGATGAAATCATGATAGAGAGCTGATTCAGTCTTGAAAACATTGGGAGTGTACTCCATTTCGGAAACCTTGAAGAATGACTGTAAACTCGCCTATGTTCAGACAAGTTTTGAGCAACTTACTATTTTTAGAATGCTGATTTTCTTGCTCCAACAGACAAATTTTTTGAAATTTTTTCTAAGATATGGGTTTTGCCTAGAATTTCGTTGTAAGACAACCCAGATCGTCCGTTTTCTAAAATTTTGAATTTTGCTTGAAAAAGCAGCAAACCCTAATTTCTTCAATTTTTCACGAAAAAAGCTGGCACCTGGGTTTTGTTCAGAATATGATTAGAAATGAACCCAGCTGATTAGATTTGCAAAATACTGATGGCTGATCGAAAAAGCAGGTAACCCTAGGATTTGAAACTTTCTTGAAAAAAGCTGTGATATGGATTTTCTTCAGAAGACTGATTTGAGAGGACCTAGATGGTTGAAAACTGAATGCACTGAGGATTTCACTGACATGCAAATAAAAAGCAGCTGCTGCAATTTGATGAAGTTCTTGAAAATTTCTTTAGAAGAATGAAGTGAAAAGACCCAGATGGCTGAAAATTTGAAAACCTTGGCCTTCTCCATGAAAAATTTGATCTTCTGGATGAAAATGCATGAAAAAGCAAAGGGTTTATGTTGCTGATCTGAAAAATTTGATGAATAACCAACAAACTGAGCTCTTGAATCTTGAAAAATTTCTTCAAACTTGCTGCTCCAACTTTCTCCTTTGAATGCTACTTGCAAAAAGTAATAAAAATTACATGAAAGAGAGGTGTTAAATAGACTTAGGGTTTTGAAATAGGTTTGCTTTCTTTTGCTTTTATTTTCAAAACCCTAAAAATCTCAGCTCATTGAACTTGGACGCCTTCTTCCTTTTTGCAATTTTGAAACTTTGAAAACTTTGCAAAATTTTCAAAGGCATGAGAAGTTGGGCGCCCTTCTTGGCTAGGGGCACCCACTTCAAGCAGTGTTAGCCATTTTTTTTGATATTTTCATCTTCTCACGACTTTGACCCCCTACTTCACCTTCGATTTCCGGCTTGCAGACTAATTTAATGGACAAGCTGAATGATTCATTGCAGAGCCAGACCTGTTCTGAGAAGATTGTTCTGGAGGCGCCTCTGACTAAAAACTTCATTTCGACCTTCGAATTCATGGGAGCCTTTCTTCTCCAGGGGTGCCCATTTTGTCCCGAGTTAGCCATTTTCTTGATCTTCAATTTCTTCATTAACTCTTCTTCCATAGATGATCTTGTCGAATCTGGTGATCCGGGCATCGGATTGACTGATGATTATGCTCGTTGCGAAGCTGAGGAAATATCAAGAGGGGTCTTCTGGGAGAGACTTTATTAAACAGTGAGTTTTAAACCTTCAAAAGCTTGGGCGCCCATCTTGGCTGGGGGCGCCCAAGTTCACCAGAGTTAGAATATTTTTCACTTTCTACTACTTGCTTCTGAATTTCAGTTTTTAGCTCTCATCAGACCCTCTGTTTAGCTTCTCGTATCTGGTGACTGCAACCTCCGATTGACGTGCTGAATATCTCGTTGGAGAGCTGGATCAACTGTGAAGAGATCATGTTAGAGCCACATCTGCAAATTCCTCTGTTTTACCCCTTGAAATCTTGGGCGCCTCTTCTCTCCTGAGGCGCCCAAACCTTCTAGACTTAGCCATTTTCATCTGATTTTTATCTTCAAGTTTGAAACCTTCATTCTGTATGTTCCACCTTGATTTGAATCTGCTGGAGATTGGATAGTCGGATGATCTAACGGAGATAGGCGTTGCGAAGCTGGTTGAATACTGAAGAGATCGAGCATATTCTCAAACCCTAACTGCTGAGTTAGGTACTCCAAAAAGTTGGGTGTCCTTCTTCACCAAGGGCGCCCAAAGTTCCCAGACTTAGTAATATTTTGATAATTTACATGTTCTTCATTCTGACTTCTGTGTGAATCCTCCCTGTTCAGCCTTGAATCCTGGAGGACTGGCTAATTTGATGACTACACCGTTGGATTCGTTGCGAAGCTGGCAGAGAACTGAGGAACTTTGATTGGAGGCGTAAACCCTGATTTCATCATTTAATGCCCTAAAAAGATGGGCGCCTATTCTCACCTGGGGCGCCCAAGTCAACTAGTGTTAGAAAATTTTCACAATTTTAACCTTCTTCCTCGTTCTTCGTGCTTGCTTACCAACTCGCCTTCTGTTGAATGCTTTGAATGTTGAATCTGATGTCTGGCAGCCGATTGACCTCCATTGATGACCTCGGAACTCCTGATATGCTTCTGAAAAAGCAGAATAGATCCGCTAGGGCAAAACTGATTATTTTGAGATTCTGACTGCACCAGCCTGATATGGACGTATTTTGAGCCAATCAAAATTAGTTTGGACCCTAACAGACCAACTTTCTATTTTTAGAAAGTTTTGCCAGTATCCATTTCAAAAGAAACCCAAAACCCATAAAAAGTTACTATTTTTAGAAAATTTCTAAAAATAGAAGTTTTCCTAAAAAGTAGCGATGAAAAACTGAGATCTGGGTTTTGTAGATTAAGCTGCTCTGAGCAGACCCAGATTGTCAAATTTTGAAAATTTTGCGTTTTAACCCCTCATGCAAGACATGCACACCCAAAGTTTGACCTTTTTGACTTATTTAACAAGACTTTTACTCATTTCTTCAAAATGTCTAAGTGTAACAAATATTTTAATTTTGGGGTACAACAGCCTTGTATGGTCTTAAGCAAGCTCCTCATGCATGGTACGAAAGAATTGATCGTTACCTGTCAAGTTTGGGCTTCTTGAAGAATGATGCTGACTCTAATCTATACTTTAAGGTAATTGATGGTGAAGCTTTGATTTTGGTCTTATATGTTGATGATTTGATACTTACTGGAGAAGAGCACTTGATCATCAAATGTAAGAAAGAGTTGGCCTCTGAGTTTGAGATGAAAGATCTTGGACTTATGCACTACTTCCTTGGCTTAGAAGTCTGGCAGAAACCAGATGAGATGATTCTAAGGGAAGGGAAGTACACCATCGATGTACTCAAGAGGTTTGGTATGATGGATTACAAATCCATGTCTAGACCTATGGAGACCAACCTACATAAATTGAAGGAGGTTGCAGCCAGTTCAGACTTGGTGGATCCTACATTGTACAGACAGTTGATTGGGTCCTTGATGTATCTAGTTAACACTAGACCAAATATCTGTTATGCTGTGAGTGCACTTAGTCAGTTCATGTGTGAACCGAGACAGATACATCTTGGTGCAGCTAAACATATCTTGAGACACTTGTGTGGCATAGTTGGATATGGGTTGAGATATTCTTCAGATGCTGACTTGGAGCTGCATGGCTATACTGATTCTGATTGGGTAGGATGTGTTACTGATCGGAAGAGTACCTCTGGTTGTTGCTTCAGTTTGGGTTCTGCTATGATATCCTGGTGCAGCAGGAAGCAGTCTTCTGTGGCATTGAGTACAACAGAGGCAGAGTATATTGCAGCTTATATGACAGCTCGAGAAGCAGTATGGCTTTGTAAGCTCCTTACAGGATTGTTTGGACAATCAATGGAGCCTACTATCATTCATTGTGATAATCAGAGTTGCGTGAAGATTTCTTTCAATCCTGTGTTTCATGACAAAACCAAGCATGTTGAGATTAAATACCACTATATCAAAGATATGGTGTTGAGGAAGGCTATACAGTTGAAGTATATCAACACTGATGAGCAGACGACAGATATTCTCACTAAGCCTCTCTCCAGAATAAAGTTTGTGTACTTTCGAGATAAGCTTGGTATGGTGGAGAATCCAGCCTTAACTGAGAAAGAGACTCAGTATCAGTGATAGCCTATAATGAGTTCTTCTCTGTGGACAAAAGTTCGGGGTGAAATCCCTTGTTTAATGAGTTCTTCTCCGTGAGAGAAGTTCGAGGTGAAATCCCTTGTTAATGCATCTCTCTTTGAGATTTGAGGTGAAAGCGCTTGATTCCACCCTCTCAGAGAGTCATGGTGGATGTCATGTGTGTGACTCGATGACACATCTTGTACTTGTGAAAGTCATGTTGAGGTGACAACATCACGCAAGTGGTGAACACTTGTACGCACCATAGTATGGTTGTAGCCATTATGGTTGATATCATGTTGAGGTGATATCTAATATCACGATGAGGTGATATTCTTCTTTTCACATTTGGTTGTAGCCAGTGTGGTAGACATCACGTTGAGGTGATATGTCTTGTGCAGCTGGAAGTACTCGCCCTAGCTGAGAGGGTGTGTTGATGATAAAAACATCGTGCGATTTCTTCCAGCCTATCTATATTTTCGATTGAGTAAGTTAAATAATAGCTTAAAGCTATTAAATTTATAGAGACTTCTATTCTTGAAGAGGCACGAGTATTTAGAGGTGCTATCTATTTGTCAAAGTCGACATTGTGAAGAGGTGCGCTTCATCTAAATGGCACAAGTTCTTATGTGTGCCGACCCATTCCTTATTGGATGTGATCCTTCTCTAGACATCCGTTATTATTGTTGGAGGCCGACTTGGAGTTTCATGAAGAGGCGCGTCTCTTCTCCACACATGTATTTATATTCATTGAGTTTCATCCATTCAGCAGTCAGTTCATTCCATCATTGTTTGTCTCAAGTATGAATTCAATATAGGAGCATTGCGAGTTCATCATATGTGTAGTGCGACTTTGATAAAGACTTTAGTTCTGTGTTAGTAGATTATATGTGATAGGATCTGTGATTGTATCATCTGTTGATGCATTATTTTGGCCCCTCTTATTGGCCTCATTTGTACAAGTGTTTCTCTTCAAGAATTAATATATAAGAGATATATTAGTGTTGGGTTTTTCTCCCTCAAGAGGAGGGTTTTCCCAGGGTATCTGCTGTGTCTTGTGTTGATTTTGAATTAATTTTCTGTGCACTTAATCTGATCATAAAACTAACACGCCCCTCATGGGCTATTGGAGGCAACGCACCCAACGGGGTTGAGGGGCAGACCATTTCATAATTTTATGACTTACGGGAGAAATTAGGTATTTGGCACATTTTTATGAAGAATAATTGTTCTCCAAGTGCTATGTGAGGAAGTTCATGCATTTATAGGGCAAAATTGTTTGCTTTTTGACTATTTTTTTTTTTTTTTGGTGTTTCATATTTTTAATGTATGTAGCGAGTTTTTTTGTTAAACTCACGGAGTTTTTGGCAACTACTCGCTAAAAAATTGACAAGTACTTGCCAAAAACTCGATGAGTTTCGTTGGCAAGTAAATTGTGCTAAAACTAGGGTTCATGGAGTTGCCTGATAGGGGGACGTGAGGACATGGGGATGGGTTTTGGGGATTAGGGGACCGAGGGCCTAGGTTTGGAGATGATGAGGGGGGCAGGGTGGGGGACAAAGGGGGGAGGTTGACAGGGGGGCAACGTTGATATACATATAGTACTTGAAAAAATAGTTACAAAAAGATGTATAAGAATTACAATGTTGAATTTACAAATGAAACTTTGGAAAATTACTAATTAAAATTTAAAATACTTAAATACTATAATACTATTAGTACTACTTAACAATTAAGTCATTAACATTGAAGTTTGTTCAATGAAAATGTCAAATTCGAATTTTTATATTTAGGATTTCAGGATGATTGCAATGAGTACAATGATGTCAAAATATAAAAATGGAGTGAAGTGAGGCCTCTAATCATCCCTAAACTCCTCATCACTAGAACTGTTGGAAGTGGACACATGGTCAAGCTCTGCCAAACTAATACCAACCAGCCCTGCCTATGTAACTGTAGCGTCCTCATCAATTTGTGCTGGCTCTTTTGGCTCTACATCCCACTGTGTTGGTCGACTCTCTTTGTACACAAGTGTCTTGCGGTCAATGAGATGCAAAGAACTATGTACAACCACAAGCTTCTCTGCTCTCCTAGAGGTAAGTCTATGCCTCTTAAGAGGGTGGATGATGCTATAAGTGGACCAATTCCTCTCAACAACTAAAGAACTAGAAACCTGGGATAACAATCAAATGGTTAGAGTGGTAGTCAAAGAAATTGGTCCATGGTAATTCCACCACAAAATTGGGCCCTCCTATGCTATAGTTGCCATATCCATCTTCGCCGCCTCAGAATAACCCCTAAGAGTAGAAGATTTTGTCCACTTAGTACGAATGATGTTGGCCTCTATAGGATCATACATCTTTTCAATGGCCCTAAAGAACCCTGCCTTCACCTCGACATCATGTAAGGGTGTAACTCTACTAGGCCTTTGCTTGTACCACTTGGGGTTTAATGTATAGGCAGCCCTGCACAAGGGAGTGTTGAGCTTCTCTTGTCTCCGATGAATGATTGGCAGAATGTGCTCATTGTAGAATGTTAATGTGGGGTCCTTTCGCATGATAGCCCTCATTTGGTTAAGCATATTATCAATGCACTCATACACCTCTGCAAGGTTAAGTGCATTGGCATCCCCATATGTAATCAGCTGGAAGACTAGAGTAATTATGAAGACTTTGTATTTTGCATCACCCCAAAAAACATCACTCTTCACTACATCCTTCACTCTCTTCCCCTGCTTTGTCTTAGACTCAAGCCACCAATTCCATTCTGCTGTCATAACCATTAGTTGCAATGCCTCTTGCAAATCAAGCATTCTCTCCAAGAGAATGAAATAGGATGTTTATCTAGTCTCGACGGGTTTCAAGAACCCCTTAGAGAAGCTCTTGAAGAGTGCATGTGATGTGTGGTGGTTGCAGATAAACATCTATGCATCTCTAGCATCATTGACCACTTCTTCTTGTATCCAATCAATCTTTCCCATTTCCTTGAGTGCATTATTCATGGCATGCACACAACAAGGAGTCCACCAGATGTGTATAAGTTGTCTCAATCAATTTTCCTATAGCTTTGCACACATGGGCTGCATCTGTCACTACTTGGATTACATTTTGTGGCCCAACTTCCTCAATAGCATCCTTGAGGATCTGAAACTGAAATTCGACATCTTTGCAATATCTTGAATAGTCAATTACCTTAAGAAAATATGGGCCCTTTGTACATGTAACCATGATATTGTTGAGTGAATGATGCCTAATGTCTGTCCACCCATCCATGACAATATTGCATCCATTTGTCACCCAATATTCCTTCATTTTCTCCATTAACACATTTATCTTGGAATAGTTCTTATCCAAGATTGTGGTCCTCAATTTTGTCTCCCCTGGTGGCACATATGATTGTCCTACCCTTGCTACCACCGCCATCGCCTCCTTGTAATGAGATAGAGCCACATGGAATGGAATGCCATTGGTAAAGAAGAATTTTCCAATGACATCATCTGCATCATCCTTCATCTGCACATTGAATAATTCAACTATTGGGTTAGGAGCATTAGTTGTCAACTTGCATTTCTCCCTAGCCTCTGCTACATGGGCCTTTGAAGTAGAAGATGGCATATGTGTAAATTGCCTTTGCAAAGTAGAAGTAGAACCGTGTGGCTAGCTCTGATGACCCCTTGACCTACGAGATAAAGAAACATATACAAGTGCAATTGCATTGTGTTCACCACCAACACCCCATAGCCTACATATCTTAGCCCTAAATTTCAGGTTAGTCGGTGACACCAAAAAATCACATATTTCTACACCTTTTCCTCAGATATGAAGGAGGTGGGCATTAACTTTGGTAATGCTTCCCTGAAATTCAAGGCCACAAAAGTGGCACTTCCACAACCTTGTGCCCCTAGATGTGCCAGGCCTGCTCTATGATTTTGTTGCAATATGTTTTAAAGGAGATTTAGGATCAAAGGGACCCTTAGCAAAATCTGCTAGTATTGTGGAGGGGCAATTCATATTTGCAGTTGTGTTGGCCATGGAACTTGTGGTTTGGGGCTTACGATCAACCCTCTTTGCTTCTACATTTTCATCAGCCTCAGGTGCATAATCAGATTCAGTTTCATTGTGAGAGTGAACCTCAACCTCATCCTCATTCATGCCATGAAAAGTCATTGTGACACTGCAATAAACAATATAAAGTTTATAAGTTCATATTTTAAAATTGAAATTTAAAATTCAAACTATGCATATAGATGTGTAGCATAATGCAAAGGATTAAGATACAATTTTTTTTTTTTTGTTTTTCTTACCTCAGATCGCATGAAGCGTAGAAGCAAAGGATACACAAATAAAAAATCTTTGTTCTTAATCTTTGTCAACCAAGGATTTCACTTTTGTTTTTCTTACTTCAGGTTGTATGAACCGTAAAAGCAGAGGATACACTAAAGTTTCATCCTAGTTTGACAAATGTTAAAATAAAGGATTATAAATTTGTGCATATATATTATAAATATAAACATGTAGCATTAAACTTAAAAAAAAATAGAAAATATGATAGATTGCAGCCATGTCTATGAATATGAATTTTATTTTTAATTTTTAAATCTTGACGACAATATGAACAATAAACATTGAACAATTAAAACTTAATATGCTATTTGTTAATGCATTTGCAACCATCTCTATGAAATTATGAATGAAATTAAAATATGAAACTAATAAAAAATACTAAAAAAATAATCTTGGAATCCTACCTTGTGCTTGAAAAATCCTCCCAACTTGGTGTAGAATCCCTCTTCTAAGCTTCTTCCTCTTCTTCTTCTTCTTGCTCCTCAACTTTCTTGCACTTGCAACACTTCACTCTCACTCTTCCACTCCTTCACTCCCACTTTTTTGCTCCTCTTCAACCTTGCTGATGGAATGAATTTGTGAGTAATTGTGACAATTTGAGGGTGTCTTATAGGGTTTGGGAGGCTTTGATGGGGCCCATTGGCCATTAGGGTTCGACCTTGGGCACCCATTCCAAAAAGAATTATATATTTTTTTTAATTTTTCATATTTCGCAGCCTGTCGGTTGTGAGAGATGCCTGTGCATCCCTGCCATCTCAGCAGCATCCCGGGCATCTTGGAGGTGGTGGCAGAGTAACGAGGAGACGTCTCCCCCACGTCTCCACATCTCGTAGACATCCCCGTCTCGGAAATGTGGGGATTTGGGGGGGAAGGGGCGCGTCCTCTTGGAACATTGGCTAAAACTCACCATCTGTTTGACTCGGTGAGTACTCATTGACTTGACGAGTTTTCTGCGAGTATGCCATCTATTATTTCTTTCATTCATTCATAGATGAAAAAATTTGAATGCCATCAGAAAGTCATGATTATAAAACAAAGTTACTGAATCGGAATTGGGTATGGTATGTAGATAAGGTATGTCGGTATGGCAAGTTTTTGGGGGAGGCTGGGTATGTTTGGGTTATAAAATTGTAAATATACTCAAATGTACAACCTAAAAACTCTATTATAGTAATATCATATTAATATTAAGTTATAATATATTAAATTTATTTTTTATCTATATTCAAAATGATTATATTAATAACATCCCATCTCTAGCATATTAATATGCTTTATTTCTCAATGTAGGATCATCTAGGTCTATAGGCAATTTTGCATTGCCAAAAAATAGTGGCCAAACATTTTTTATTTTTGCTTTAATTTTTTATGTGCTTTCAAGTTATCTCTTGTCTTTTCGAGATTATATCTTTAGGTCGCTCTTAGTTTCTTGATGTCAAACGAATAGTGCAATTATTCTTGTTTATGCAATTTTATTGGTTATTTTGTTCCCTTGGCATTTGCTCACTTTGGTTATCATCTTGTGTGGCATCTGGTTGTTCATCTCCAATTTCAGGTTGTTATTTACTCACATAGAAATATATGTGCTAGGGTGATTTGTTGAAATATTTTGTCATTGATGTCAAAGAGTGAACTTATAGGTAATGGTGTAATGCTTTTGCACAATTTGAAGTTTATTGGTTATAGTGTGTCGAAGAAGTGTTGGTGGAATTATTTGATCTTGCTTAGCAATGAGGTAATTTCTGGTTGGGATTTTATGTGCTTGGGACAGCAGCTTGGGTCGATACTGTCATATGGTAATGGAGATGGGTCAACATAAACACTTTGCCGCGAATGTTTTTGTCTCCATCGTGGCAGTTTTGCCATGTCAGGTGCCTGCTCGCATATGGCATCAAATTTTTTATTTTACCACCTTACTTAACTTTGGCGGCTTTCTGAGTTCAAATTTTTATTCTATAACTGTTTTCCTGTGTTGATTCTATTCGGGGCGACGACTTCTGACATCGTGTATGGGGCGACTTATATTTATGCATGGGTGCATTGAAATAGTTGGCAGCACTTATTGAAGGCCATTGTGGTCATTTAAAAATTTCTTTGCCTCTTATTCTTGTCGCGGTTTGTATAATGTAGAAGTCGTGCGCATTCTTTATTCTTATTCTCTATGCCATTGCTATTTTTTCGAGGCGGCATGGGCTGCATAAAAAGGAAAGCCATGTGAATTACAGAGTATGCCTTAGTGGCATTTTAAATGTGCACTTATTATTCTCTAGGCTCGTTCAAAGGGAGTCATTGTGATTTGGAAATATTGGGGATGATATTGTTCTTGTTATCTATGGCATTCTTTAAAAAGAGGAGACGTTGAAGTTAAAACGTGATTGCTCTTTATTCTTCCTGTGTGGATGGTGCGAGTATTCGATGATATTGCTATCATTGTCCAATATTTGGTATCGTCGCATAGAATTTGGAGTGTGGGGGCGACTTAAGTTCTTAAGTCGTGAGCATTCCTTATTGCCATTACTCTTGGCGTGAGCTGTATCATGTGCTTGCGTGAAGAGTTATTTCGTTTCTTCTTCTAAGGATGCTTGCAGGATGAGGTTAATTAAAAATGCCATCGATATAATTTTCTGTGTACGGGGCTGTGTGCGGTGAGTGTTGGAATTCATTCATGCCATGCTCAGTTATGACGGTTCATGCTGTATGTTGATGTTATTGGTGGAGTCTTACCCTGTTATGATGATTGTGGATATGCTCTATTTGTAGAAGTGCTCTGTGTGCGGGATGCTGCACGTTTTGGGTTTTCAGTTTTGTTTTGCACCTTTATTGACTTGAGGAAAATTGAAAATTGCTCAAGTCATTTTTGTATTAGGTGAAGTTGGGGTGTGCAGGGAGTTGTGTGATATTAGAAAAAAATGTATTCTCTTTTGTATTGAGTGGAGAATAGATGAGAATTTGAGCAGGCTGGTTCTGTATTTTCTGAATAAGCATGTAGTTAGAATCTTTAAAATGGTGTAAGGATTGAGGTGCTGATGCATTTGCGATTAAGTCTTTGTACAAAAATTTCAGAGTCTGAACGGAGTTTTTATAAGCAAGCATGATTGTATCAGTTGATGTAATGGACGTATTTCAATGTCATGAATCAGTGTTGCAGTGTTGTGATAATCTTTTGTGAGTTGGTGCTCACGCTGAAGTTGGTGCTTCAAGGGAGTTGGTGCTTCCAGCGAGTTGGTGCTCACTTTTGTAATTTGGAGATTGCAGTCTCCTGGGTTGGTGCCCATTTGAAGTTAATAAAAGCATAGTTCTACTGTGGTTTTTACTTGAAAGGGTTTTCCACATGAAATCCGTGTTCATCTTGTCTTATGCTTGCTCTTACTGTTTTCATTGCTGATTCTGATGGTTTTAAGTTTTAAAAGTTTTAAATACTGATTCATCCCCCTTCCCCTTCTTCCCCCCTCCCCTCTCTCAGTATTTTCTGTGTGCTCTTCATGATTGACTAGAAAGTGTTGAGTCAAAATTCATGTGTGAGCTGTAAAGCTGTGTTGTGGAAAGTACCATAGTATTTAATAGGACTGCATTCTAGGATGCTTCATTGGAAAGCTTAGTGATCACATCATGTTCCATTTATTAACTGGACCAAAAAGACAAGGCTTCTTTTCAAGTGTTACTATTTGATGGAAATCACTTTAATGTTATATTGATTCATAATTTTATCTTGTAATCTATCTACTGCAACTTGTTCCTAGATCTATGTTTCCTTAAGAAGTTTCATTTTATGGCATATAATGATTAAGTTCAAACATGTGGCATTAATTGAAACCATTTAAGATCTGCATATGGATGAGCATGCTTTTAAGTATGCAATTAATGGCGGTGCTTGATAAACAGTTATTTGTGATTGAATAGATGATCTGAAGAGACTGCTATTGCATGATTCTGCTGCATAGGTTTGGAGATTTATGGATCTTAAATTTGGAGACAGGTGAAATTAAGGAAACATTTGAAGGTATTTTTGAAAAGTTTATCTCCTTCCTCAGTCTTGTACCTTAAGTATAACTGCATTTCCTAGGGTGTCTCTAATACTAATTGTGGAAGATAGCAGGGATGCACTCTGTTGTGGAATTATTTAGAGAGAAAGCAACAAATAAAATGGAGATTGCAGATGAAGTAGTTGAACTTTTAATATCCAAGGACAGGCGACAACTGGGATTTGTACAAGATTTCTCTGCACTAGATATTGTATCAAGTCTCGCAAAATTGCAGAATGTAATTGTACTGGTGGATACAGGTATGTAGTGTTATTCTTAGTTTTTTTTATTCTTGTAGCCAGTGTTTGTCTCTATACAGAAATGTTTGCAACTTCTGAAGCTGAATGCTAGTAGTTTTACTTTTGTGTTGTGTTTCTGGCAGATGGTCACAGAATTTTGAAGGTTCAGTTGGAAACTGGAGATATTTCTTCTATTCAGCTTTCCAATCTTGGTTGTCTTGGGTTGCCTTACTGGTACCCATATGCCATGGAACAGATATTTGATTGCAGGTTAGGTTGAGTATTGTCCTTTTGCATTTATAGTCCAACACTTGCAATCTTTCCTTTTGCTTTAAAGAAGTTAACAGAAACTTTTTATCCCTTACCTATTATGATCTTCACTCTTTATCTAAGACTGTTCATATGATAACCAGATAATTTTTTCAGAGAATACTTCTATATCATTTCCTGTTTACAGTTACATGCATATAATTTATATCAATTTGCAAAACTTTCCTGAGTTCTTATATTCACTTCTGGGTATTCAGAAACAATGCACATAAGATTGCCAGTGGAAGCCATCATCAAGGTTCATTTCAACGTTTCCATGTCAAGCCAGGTATACTGAAAGAAGTTTCTCATTTTTGATTCCCATATTCTATGTGATACTTCTATTTGCATATTCTGTAGTGGAAGTGTTTAGAAGTAGATTATTTGAAATATTTTTTTATAAATCCTAAATGATTTCTCCAGTTAATTAATCAATATATAGATTAGGTTGATTCCTTCTTGCCACTCTGAATCAGATTATTATAGAAAAGAACTTTCATGGAAATGGACAAATATATGTATTCAAGTTTTCATTACTTACTATTCGTTGTGTTTTCAAAATAAATAAAATCGTGAATTCATTATACCAGAAGGAAATCCTATAAAGTTTTAAATCAGAGCCGTGGACCAAATTCTTTTTTTTTTTAATCTTTAAACTTATCTGCAATCATTTTCAACCTTTTAATATTTCAATGAATAAATGTGGCCGGGGTTGGTAAATTCTCATTCAGGTGAGAAACATGATAAGCAAAAGATTGTGCTTGTATAAAACATGTAATGGTCACTCAATGTTCCTGCCTCTGCAAAGTTCCCCTAAAAGTTTGCTAAAGCAATTCAGTAATGCATCTGGATGTGGAAATTTGTTAGGCTGGATAAAGGAGATTCTAGCTCTTGTTCAGCTTCATTCACAGGTTGTGTCAGTTTTTCATTTTCTGCAGAATATTTAAGATTGACATGTTTTCAAGGAGATGTTTATGGGCTCTCTTCATATTTTCTTGTATAGAGGGAGTGTTGAGCAATCCTTGAAAGAATTCAGCAGCATATTGAAGGATTTCATCTTGATCTATTAAAAATTGACCTTTAGCTTTCTGGATATTGAGCAGTGTATATGCTGTTGACCCATTGTTTGTTGAGTGCCAAGGCATGCAGGAATATTGTGTTTTAAGTCCCCTTGTCTAATTCATTTAGTTTTGGATCTTTGATGCCATTATATGTTTTTGCGTTTTAAGTAGTAGTAAATTGGTGGAATCCAATTTTGCTCTTCTTGCACCAGCATTGGTTTGAATCAATGATCTCCTATGAATTTAGAAGCCTTGCAAAGTGAGTGTTGATCTGATTGGCCTGGGTGAAAATGTGCACACAAATAATTTTATTGCAAGAGCTAACTGCTTAAAATTTTGAGGTTGTTTGCAAATTTGATGACATAACCTTGAAATTTTAGAGCTGAATTTGCTAATTGATAATTTTTTGGAGAAGTCATCATGTGAAAACTGCATACTTTATTATCTGAAGACAATAAATTTCCTTTTGAGAAGAGAAATAGAGATGGTGAGAAAAATTGGCCAATGATTTCAAAGAGTAGTTTCATAATTTCATTTCCTGAAGCATCCATCTGGTATACCTATATGAATCAATCTTCTTCTAAGTTTCTATCTAGGTTTCCAACAATATATTCAGGTGCCTTTTCTTCAGTTGTGGCACCTGTATAACCCATGTGTAAAGTCCAGCTCCACAAGTGATTTGCTTGTTTCCAGCTGATTTAGGGCATCTGCAATTCCAAAGATAAATTTAGTACTTCCTTTCTTCTCTTTTATAACGTGGATGGTGTAAAACTCCCCCATAATGACTATGTTCATAGGCTAAGTGGTTGAAACCTACTTGGTTAGCTGATTTAGAGCCTGGATTCTTTGATTTCTATAAGGGGACATGTAAAGATTGAGAATTTCACAGTTGTGGTGGATATCATATGACTAGAAATTAGCTAACATATCAGTACCTCAATGAAAAGTTTGGTAACTCTAGCATTCATTGGGAGAGATTTTAGTGTATTAGAGTCCTATTTTGAGAATATTGGATCTTTTGCTTGGGACCTCATATCCCTTGAAACTTTATTTGTTGATTCTCATAAGGTTTTGTGGAAATCAAGGGCTTCGATCTCCTGATTTTGTCTTTAATTTGTTTTCACTGATCCTCATCACATCTAAAAAATAAAGAAACATTAATATATTTCATCTTGGGTGTCTCTTTGAATGGAAGGCTCAGATTCAATGCTTTTTCCTTTATTTCACTTTATTTGATGCTCTTCTTGTACTTGGGCCAATATACTAACTCGGATGCTATTTTACTTCGTTTCTCATTTCATTTTGGCAAAAATAACATGCTAATTTGGTGTCCAAAACAACTTAAGCATCCATTTGTGTTTTTCTAAATTTGATCTTAGCATCATAAAACATTCTAATTGGATTCGCATTGGGGATTTGCTTATGTGGATGCCAATTTTGAGTTACTTTGATTTTAGCATTCACCAAGTATTTTACCCAATGTACGCCAAATTGGGGATTTGGATCACTTAATGCCAAATTTGTGCTCATTAGGATTTTCCTTGATGGATGCTAGATTAGAAATATTATGCCTTGAATGCCAAAAAGTTATGGAGGGGCTCACAACATGCATTCAAAGGATGACACCCCAGGTTGAGGTGAGAGACCTCATTGTCGAAGAATTGCAATGTTATAAGGAATGGAGGGGTTGGCTCTTTTCTTTAGACCTAGCTATTCGAGGAAGAACCACTCAAACACCAGATATAAAATTTGGAGTCTTTATTTCACATGCATCTTATAATTTGATAAAATATGTTTTAACTTTGCTTTCTAACTCTTCAATATTTTATTTTGCAGAGTCTTGGTGGACAAATTGGGCTGGAAATGCCCCAAATCTTCAAAGACTTTCCCTCTACATATTATGCCAACCTTGTAGCACATCCACTTGTGAGCGCAATTGGAGCTCGTTTGAGGCCATCCACACAAAGAAGAGGAACAAATTTAGCTCGAAAGTGCCTCAATGACCTTGTCTTTGTGCAATACAACCTTCGGCTGTGCACAAGAAGGGTAGGGGACAAATTACAGGATCCCATTGATTTGGATGAGATAGATATTTATAGTGATTGGATAGGATGGGATGAGCAGCCTCCATTGTTTATTGAGGATGAGATTCTTGATTTTGAGAGACGGGCATTGGTGCAGTAGGAGATGTAGGGTTGGATGACATTGATGAGGATGAGGGGGGGTCATTGCCATCTACTTCCAGGATGGAGGTCGTGCCACTACCTTCCATGCCAACCGAGGAGTCACAACCTAGTCCAAGGACTAGAACCTCAACCTCTCCCCTAGTTTTCAGTAGGTTAGGGAAGAGGAAGGTGTAAAATGTTGTATTTATTTTTAGTTTTACTATTTTCATTTTCCAGCTATCTATTGTATCAGGCTTTTAGCCATTAGGATTCCACATGAGAAGGCGATTTTGTACTCAATTTGCACTTAAATCAATCAAATTTAATAGAAAACACTTTTATACTCATTGGATACATCTTGTCATTGAGTTTTGCAAAAAAAAGTGTTTCTAAAGAAATTTAAGCAATTTTTTAAGTTGCTGATTTTTTCCGAGTTTTTGTCGAGTCGAATTTCCTGGGTTTTGCGAGTTTTGCCGAGTCCGAGTTTTCCAACTATGCTTCAGAATATATTGAAAACCTAAAAAGTCTTCAAATCTAAAATCTAAAATACTACCAAATATTTAAAAAATCTGACTTTGAGAAACATATAGATCTTTGAGGTCACCATGGAAAATTAGTAGAAAGGTTGAGCAAAAGACAAACTAGAATATTGAGGGCTTGCTATGAACAAAGGCTTTTCATAGGGACTTGTTTGCCTTGAATAGGAGTCGTGGAAGAGCCATATAGGATTGGATCAAAGAGCCACAAATAGCATCTGTAGAAACGTCAGTAGAGATGGGTTGGTGGTGTATAAACTACTTTGCTTGTCTTTGTTGCTGGTTGTTGGAATTTTCTTTGGGCAAAAGCAAGTAGAACATGTTGGCGTGACAATTCACACCTTTGGAGTATGAATTGGCCATGAACAACTATGCACAGTGTGTAATGAGTGCTCTTCAAATTAGGAGGGGAAGCTCCCTCTTGTACTAAATATGCAGCTAAGGATTTTCTCTGGTTTTGCAGATCTTTAACTACAACTAAGCTAAATGCTAAACTATCCTATCTCCTCAAGAAATAGAGCATGAGGATTTAGGAGCAGGGAATTGGTTTTACGATAATCTTTAAGTCAGGATTTCCAATGAGATGACGACACCTATCTGAGGCGTAGGCTGAAAGAAAGATTATTGGCACTACATCAAATGATAAGCTCCACTTCTAAATTCCTAAGGAGATGACGACACCTATCCGAAGTGTAGATATGAAACAAAGCTTATTAAACACAACATAAAATAGTAACTAGGACAGTAGATTGCATATCGAGACATGCATAACAATAAACGATCAAACCAACCATTATATTTAATCCAAGGTGAACAAGTACCATAATAATAACATTCAGGTAAGGCGGCTCAGCTATTTATTATCATAATAAAAGTGCTTGAACAGATACAGAATAACAATACTACAGGTAAGGTTGCTCAACATGTATGCTATTGTGTGCAAAAGTTCCTAATTACAATGTGAACAGATACTGAATAGCAATACTACAGGTAAGGTTGCTTAGCATGTATGCTACCACGAGTAAAAGTTAATTACAAATGAGCAAAGTGCTCTTATTTATAGACATCAAAGGTGTAGGGAACCCTAAAATCACCTTGAGTCAACTACAGTCTGTTGTGACCTTTTTCACACATCGCCCCATTGCAAATGGGGACCCCCTGTTTTCGCTTTTTGCCTCGGTGTTGCAACTGCTTATCACTTGTCTTTTTACAATGAGGTCATCATTTTGAGGGTTCCAAGTCAGTCCTTTTGCAAGTCATCTGAGCCAAGTCAAGAATCCATGCTTGAATCAGTGCGTAGACGTCATGGAAGCGCTCAGAAGGCCTAGGAAACGAAGATCGCCTGTGAATTCGGCCAATTCTGAGACTTCCTACTTTTTAGGAAATTTTGCTTTTTTCGATTTTTCATTTTTGGCATTTTTGGGCCAAACAAGGTTCCCTATTTTTTAGGGTTTGCTTTTTCTATTTTTAGAAAGTTTCTATTTTTGGAAAGTTTCTATATTTAGAAAGGTCTCAAATTCCAAAAATGCACTCAGAAGTCCAAAAAAATCGAAAAATCACTCAGAAAATCAAATGGAAAAATTGAAAAATCATTGAAAAATCTGGAAAAACAAGTCAAAAGGCGTGAAAAATCAGACCCAAAAAACATCAAATTCTGGAAAATCAGTTCGAAACCAGTCAGATCTGAAGGTAAAATCACAGAAAATCAACTAAAAAAAAAGATGAAGTTCATGAAAAATCTGGTTAAGTCTGGAAAATTCGCCATTTCCAAGAAGGAGAATGTCAAGAGAAAGAGGTATGAATGTCTGGAAGATCATGAAGTCCGCCCAGCAGTAAGAGGAAGATGTCTGGAAGCTGGTGAAGTCCGCCCAGCAGCAAAGAGGAATGTCTAAGAGCAAGGAAAGTCCGCCATGTCAAGTGCAAATGGGTGAGAAAGTCCGCCATCCACAAGAAAGGAAGTGCCAAAAGTTTTTAAAGTCTGCCATCCACTCAAGAAGGAAGTGCCAAGAGCTAAGAAAGTCCGCCATGCACATGCCAAGAGGTTGGGAAGTCTGCCTAGGCACATGAGAAGGGAAAAAATAAAAAATTTCACTAAGTCTTGATGCCTACCAAGGAAAATTTCGAAAATTTTGCTAAGTATAAGAGCCTAAAAAGGTGGAATCAAGATTTTGGCTAAGTGTTGTGATATTTCCAAGAGGCAAAGTGTTAAGGCAAATGCTAATAGCTTTAAAAGTCCGCCATGTTAAAAAAAAAAAGATGATGCAAAGACCATCCAAAGTCCGCCCTAGAAAAGAGGGACGTCCAAAATGCCTGTCCGAAAGGGTTGGAAAGTCCGCCATGGTCTATGAAGAGGAGAAAAAAATCAATTTTTGCCAAGTGTTGGTGCCTAGTCAAAAGACAAATTCGAAAATTTGCCTAAGTATAGAGGTCAAAGGATGAATAATTAAGTTTTTGGCTAAGTATCATGACATTTTTGAGATGTTAAGTGCTAAGTTTGAAAGGACAAGTGCTAAAGAAATTAGGCTATGGCAAAGAATAAAATGAAGTGTGCCTAGCATGAAAACGGAAGAGAAATCAAATTGCCTAAGTATGGATGTCCTAAGAAAATGTTATAAAAATTGACAACTTTGGCTAGAAGAAAATGCACAAGGCAAAGAGGTAGGAAAGCTCGCCCTTGGCCAGAAGAGATAAGAATTTTTCAACCGTCAAGGAATTTCGCCTAAGGAAGACATCCAGACCAGGACTTTGCCTAAATTAAATTCGCTCGAGCAAGAAAAAAATTGACTTTGGCAGAAGAACATGTGCTCAGTACAATTTAAAATTTGCCATGGCAGAAGAAAATAGGGATCTGGCATAACATTTATCGACGGAATGGCTAAAATTTCGGCTTGGCTAGACGAAATTGGGAATAAAATTGGAAAATTAACTTTTGGCCAAAGAAAATGAAGAGGAGATTGGATAAAAAATAAATGACAAAAGTCTTGAAAGTTTGCCTTGATAAAATAAATAAAACAAGTCTCAAAGAGTTCGACTTCTAGAGAGAGAGTATGGCAAATCAGTGAGAATTCCAACTTCAGGAGATTAAAATGGAGAATTAAATATGAAATATGCCCGTGCCAAGGTGAAAATTGCAAAGAGTATGGAATTCGCTTTGAAATGATAAATTCGACACAAAATTCACCGTGACTTCAGGAGAGAGAGTGTTAAAAATTTAACTTCAGAGCTAGAATTCAGGAGAGAGAAAATCTGAATTTGTTTATTTTATTTCTTGCAGGTGGATGACGACACGAGGTGAATCTTCAAAGAAGAAGCAATGGCGTGGAATGGAATCTTCAAAGAAGAAGCAATGGCATGGAATGGTGGCAAGTCTGCTTCAAGCCAAATGGAGTGAAGGATAAAAGATGGGACAAGCATGAGAAAGTCCAACCTTGCCTAAGCACATCATGTCCAAACCTTTACAAAGTCCGACTTTGCTTGGAGAAAGTATGTCCGAACATCCATAAGATCCGCCAAGTACAATGGCAAACATGATGCAAAGTCCGACCTAGACCAAGAAAAGAAATGTCAAAGTGTTGAGAAAGTTCGCCCCAATTTAAGAGAAAAGATGGTAAGCACTAGAGAAAGTTCGACTTATCTCTAGAGATGTTTGTTCAAAGTGGCCTAAAGTCCAACTTAGGCCAAGAGAGAAAACGTCCAAGCTCATGTGAAGTCCGCCCAAGGAGAGGATGAGAAGAATTCACTAAGTGTTGGACAAAAAACAGGAAGGATGAAGAGGAAAATAAAGAGGAAGTGAATAAAATCCTTGTCCAAGGATGGAATTTGTCCTACATAGCACAAGCCAAATTCAAAATTGAAGGAAAATCCACAGGCAAAGTTCGCTCGAGTATGGAGATGGCCAAAAAATTGGCTAAGTGTTGAGTGGTTCAGATGAAGATTTGGCTAAGTATGGGAAATACTTCACAAAGGAGATTCCAATTTCCTCCATTGTGGCGAAAGCACAAGGGCATTCTTCTCCAAATTCAAGACACTTGAAAGAAGCAATCAGGACAACTTCTTGAGGGATTTCATCTCCTGAAGAATTAAAAACAAGCTTCCAATTAGAATCAGATGGTGACAAGGAGAGTGTTCCAAACATATCTCCATACTTAGACAATTTCTCGACACAAATTGGAGAATTCAGAGAGGAGATCCCAAGGAATAGCATCAACCCAGTTCAAGCAGGAGGAATTTCAAAGCAACCAACTTCAAGTCCAGACACCTGCTCCAAGGGGAGACTTCCAGACTTCAAAGATTCCAGTACAGGTGAGAAGAAGAAATCAAAGTCTCAAAAGGAATCCAAGATCAAAGCTAGGAAGGAACAAGCACAACGGACAGAGTCATCGGCAGGGAAAATATTCTAAGGCAAGAGCGTGGAAGAAAAACGAAGCAACCAAGGAAGACATCCAGCACGCTGAGGTGGCGCCTCGTCATCTTCCAACCAATCAAATTGTTCCAAATCAACATGCAACAACATTCTATTTTATTGTTGATTTATATTTAGCAAAAGGGACAAGTGTCCTCAAATGAAATTTTCTCATTGGTCGAAAGTGACAAACCCTAATTAGGGTTTTATTTTGTAATCTCGGCCGTTGATTTGAAATCAATCTTGGCCATTGAATTGTAATTGGGGAGCCTATAAATTGAGCTCGCCCCCTCATTTGTAACGTGTGGAGACAGAGTATGAAATTGTTGCATTGAGACTATTTCGAATGATAAAAGCTCTTGAGCATGATTTGCCTTGAATAACTTTTGTTGTCAAATAGTAAGCGAGGTTGCATATCTTCTTCCGCCATAGATTAAAGTTAGAAGTAGATTAAGTAGAATTTGCTTTGAAAGTTGGTTAATTGAATGAGAGATTGATCGTATTGATTCAATGGTGAAGTGTAGCTCATACTTTCTTCGAATGGATGATTTGCATTCGATGCGTAAAGTTAGCCTAAGCTCTTAATTGTGGAAGCTTAACTTCAGCCTCATTCGAGGTTTGAAAATTATCATCACAACCCTTGAAGATTGCACCCATTTTGCGTATGTTGTCCAGCAGGAGGCGAAACAAAGTGTGGTTTATTCCCTTCACCGATCCTTATTGTCTCTTGAGTTCTTAGGCATAGACTAGATTCTCCTAAACCCTATCCTTTTGCCATTTTTTTGAGATTCATTGAAAGTCCTAATCGAGAGCCTTTAATGATAAATTCCCTAAGTCCTGAACTTGTGAAGATTTTCTTACGTAAGTCCCCTTGTTTATTACCAGCATATCACAACGGCCATTGAGCTTATCCACACGTCGAGACCCGACTAAAGAAACCTTGGAATCGCCATATGATCTTCTCGCAATCTTAGCATACGCGGTGGTTTTTCAAGAGAGGATAGAGTGTCTTTGGACATTTTATTCTGAAGTGTTCGGTGGATGATAAAACGTACACCAACACAGTCTTGCAAGCATGCAAGATCTTATTGCTCATATAGTTAGATCTTATTGCTCATATAGTCGATCTTATTGGCTTAAAAATGCATGCTGATTTCGAAAAGTCAAACTTTGACTTTCTAGGCGCCCTCCTTCAAAACTTGAGATTTTTAGCTAACTTCCTATTTTTTAGCTGCTTGAAAACATCACCATAGCCTCCGTTGAATTCTGTTTTCCGGGTGCCTGGTTGATCCTGGAGTTGAGCTGACACATCCACTGTGCAACTAGAACAACTCTAATGAAATGTCTACTCGGAGCTACATGTAATGTTCCCTTCTCATCAGTGATTAGCTCAGTTACTCTTCAGCCTATTTCGGAGGCCCGTAGGCTCGTCGATGTAAAATTAGGGTTTCCTTGCTTGGAGGTTTGAGGCATTTTTCTGGGTGTTTACTATTTATAGTAAATACTATTTTTAGCAGTGGTCTTGTTGGCAATGCTTTAGTGTGTTCTTTTCTTGTTGGAGCAGTTGGTATTTTTGATGCAGGCTTCAATATGCAGAGTTTGTTGGCATGTTTTTAAATACAAGGCAATTAATGTTCTATTTTCCAGTTGACCCCATGGCCTAGTGGAATCACTTTAAGTTGTTTTAAAAGTGGGTCATTGAGGGTACGCCTTCATGAAGGAGTTAAATATTTTTAAATAAAGTTTTAATGTTGCTTTGAAGTGGGACGCCACCCTTGTGGAATTAAAGGATTTTTGGAAATTTGAAAAGTCTTTTGTGTCTTTTGGCGTGCCTTGAAGGGAATTCGAAGAGTCTTCTCCTTTTCTTTAAAAGTGAAGCTTGGCTCCAGCATTTGGTATCCATGAATTTATGCTAAAGTTATGCTGTTGAAATGACATTGTGTTTATTTCTTCGAGGGATGCTTACCTCCTAGATTCCAATCAATTTTGTGTTTGAGAGACAACACCTAATTGGTTTCTATTGCTGCTTCTCATTCAAACTAGCGGATTGAGCCTCATAATTGAAGTTTTGATGATTTTTTCCAGTTTTGAAGTTGCTGATACAGTCATGGCTGAAAGTCGATTTCACTTGTAGAGCTCATGGTGATTTTTATTTGGTGATGGGTGTTTGATCTAATGAATTCTATGCCTTGGGCAACCCCTTCCACAAGTTTGCAGATTTTAGTTTTGAGTTGCTGATTTTATATGTCAAAATCACCCCTCAAGGAGGGTCGTACCATTCTGGAGTGCCTTGGGATTCGTGCAAGAATTATATATCGAGTTTTGTTGCTGTTTTGTGATCTGATTTTGGGCGCCTACCTCCTAGAAGGCTTCTACAAAAGACATCACTCAATTCAGAGGTATATTGAATGAGTTATGAATATTTTATTGGTTTCACAGTCGCTGGTTTTCATTTTCAGTTTGCTGGTTTTCGTAATCAGATTGTTTTAAGTTCAGTTTTAGCCTTCAGTTTCCAGAATTTGAGTGTTGAAACATTGAGAGAATTCCTCTTTACATATTAGAATTGTTTGCAATCATTGTAATACTGGTAATTTGCATAATTCATAATTGTAAGGTTGAGCATTAGTAGTACTAATCCAACCAGTTTGTTTTGGCTGCAATTACTTGTAATTTTCTATGCAAACATTAATTACCCCTGGATGGTTTATTGCCAGTGTGGAGAATTGAAATTGTATCTCTCTTTGTACCCACTATCAAGTGGTGAATCCCCACTCCTAAGTGGATGCCCGCTGTAGTGGAAGAATTAGTTAGTATGAGTTTCTATGGCTGGTTATCCGCCTAATTATTTCAGTTCTAATAATTATTCCGTCATATGTTAGCACCTCACCCTCACTGGGATCTTGAGTGCACATTCTTGACGTTGAGTTTAATTTCAGTTTCAGTTGTATTCTCATTCTGTATCAAGTTTGGATCCTAGGGATCCTCTGACCATATGCCCGCCCCTCTTCCTTAAGTGGTTTTAGGGCGCATTCTTGGTTAGAGTTGCTTTGGTAGTGTTTTGGATTTGGCACTAACGCTAATCAAGTTGGCCAAGTGCTGTTTGTGTTGTGTAAATTCAATTGAAAAAATTGGTTAGCATATTTCAGTGGTATCAGAGCAGAAGACCTTGCCATCCTGTGGCATCCTGCAGTCAGTTGTCTGATGAGTGAAAAAGAAACTAGACCATTCACCAGAAGTTAGGCCAGAACTCAGCATCAGTTTCCACCCGTTCCAGAAGCAGAGACTTTTTCAGAAGCCTTAAGAGATCTTGGCAAAACAGTGGAAGGTACAGAAAAATCAGTTGAAGGAGCTAGTCAAACGGTTGAAAGAATGTCACACAGTGTTAGGCAAACTAATTAGGAAAGGGACAGAGTAGAAAAAAAGTTTGATGGAATGATCGACATGATGTCTCGATTATTGTCCAAGTTGGATCAGCAAGTAGCACAAAATATCATTCAACCCCAAAATAATCCAACTGGTGAAAGCAGTGGAGTTAATGGGAATAACAGTAATGGCAGTCTTGAGGTGAATAGAAGAGATAGGATTGTGGGTCAGCATAATGCAACTTCTAGTGGGTCCTCCTCTAGACCTCTTTTCCCTACTTTCACAACAAGGGAAGAGCAACAACCAGTTGAAGTTGCATTACCTTTTGCTGATGATGCACATCAAGCTTATATGGAATATGCTTCTTTACCTCTTGACATGAGAGATGCTTGGACCTTTGATCAATACATGAATCAAAGGAGTCGAAGAAATGGTGGAAGGAATGAGCAACATCCTCCTATGGTGCCTAGAAATGATTTTTATCAAGCTTTGGGAAAGATAACCTTGGAACACTTTGATGGTGGTAACAAGTGTACAGCTAGATCATGGGTGCAAAAATTGGATAACTATCTCTCTCTCAGACCAATGTCAGAGGAAGATGCAATTAAATTTGCCACATTGCATTTGGATGGAGTGGCTCACGAATGGTGGACTCATGGTTTGGTCACTCTTGGCCATAACCTCATCCGCACCTATGATGAGTTTACCAACAAGCTGATTGAAAGATTTGATACCAAGGATCCTAAGTTGAGATTCAGAGAATTGGCACAGTTGAAGCAACAAGGATCTTTAGAAAATTATGTGGCTGATTTTCAAAGGTTATCAGTAATGGTGCCTAACATTACTGAGAGAAGACTTGTGGTTCTCTTTTCTAAAGGATTAATGGAGCCCTTGAAGGGATGGGTCAAAGCCTTTGATCCACCAACTTTAGATGAAGCCATCAAGAAAGCGAGAAGCATCGAGAAGCATGGAGTTGGCAGCCCCAAGGCCTAAGTTTCATTCGAAACCTTTTAGCCATAAGAAGGATAAAAAACATTCCTCAAATCTGCAAAAGAAGTTCCCACCAAAGATGTCAGAAGAGCTCTGAGAACAACTTAGAAAGGATAGTGTTTGCTACACTTGCCGTGAACCTTGGGCTGAGGGTCACCATTGCTATGGAAGAGGCAAAGCACATCAAATGGAGGGCTACTCTGATTATGGATCAGAATCTGATTTGTCTTATCAGCAATACGAATCAGCAAGTAGTGATGGTGAACAAGCTCTAGAAGAGAAGCCTAATGAGGTTGGAGATGGTAGTGCTTTAACACAACTATCAAGTTTTCAAAAAAATGAATCCTTTAGGGTTCG
The DNA here is from genome assembly GCA_007258455.2 of Sequoia sempervirens. NCBI lineage: Eukaryota > Viridiplantae > Streptophyta > Pinopsida > Cupressales > Cupressaceae > Sequoia > Sequoia sempervirens. The sequence goes on along the minus strand of VDFB02000008.1, from coordinate 281,953,411 downwards.
TGGAGTGGTTGGTTCTTAAAGGATAGTTGCTCTAATTGATACTGGAGCAACTCATAACTTCATTGACGAAGGATTGGTGACAAAGAGAGGATTGAAGACTGAAGAGTTTGAAGGCTTCAAAGTAATGGTAGCTGATGGTTTCACCATGTCATGTACAAAGAAGATTCCTAACCTTTCTATTCAGTTAGGTAATTATAAAGTGAAAGATGATTTCTATGTTGCGGGTATTGGTGATACCGATGCCGTGTTGGGAATACAATGGCTGCGATCTCTTGGAGAGATCACCTTGAATCTACAAACAATGGAGCTGAAATTTCAAGCTGATGGAAAGAAGGTTGTTTTGAGAGGGATGTCAAATGGGGGCCCTCGAATTGTGTCCTTGAAAAGAATGGAAAGACTGATCCGTCATGATCAAGTTGAATGGGCAGCAAAGTGTATGGTCCTACCAGCTGATCTAGTGGAAGAGAAGAGGCAATATCATCTTGATATCCAAGCCTTACTTACCAAAAGAGTAAAGTCTTTGGTAGCCTACCTCCTGGGAGACCTCCTGAAAGAGGTTTTGAGCATGTAATTGTAGAAAGAGCAAAGCCCGTCATCACCACGCTTTACCGTTATCCCAAGAAGCAAAAAGATGAAATTGAGAAAGCCATCAAAGAGCTTTTGGAGATAGGTTTTATTCGGCCAAGCAAAAGCCCTTTTGCTTCAGCAGTGGTGTTAGTAGAAAAGAAAGATGGAACAATGCGTATGTGTGTTGACTACCGCGCATTAAATCAGAAGACCATCAAGAATAGATATCCTATTCCTAGGATTGATGAGCTTATTGATGAGCTCCATGGGGCTATGTTTTTCTCGAGGATTGATCTTCGTTCGGGCTATCATCAAATCAAAATGAGGGAGGGGGATATAGAGAAGACAGCTTTTAGATGCCATTTTGGGCATTTGAATTTCTTGTCATGCCATTTGGTTTGACAAATGCTCCAGCTACATTCCAATCTTGTATGAACAAGATTTTTAGACAGCAGTTGAGGAAGATCGTGCTCATCTTCTTCGACAATATTCTCATCTTCAGTAAGTCTTGGGAAGAGCACCTCAAACACTTAGAAGAAGTGCTTAGCATTTTGGAGGCGGAATGCTTGTTTGCCAAAGAATCAAAGTGTGAGTTTGGGATGACGGAGCTGTTGTATCTCGGCCACATCATCAGTGCCAAGGGTGTCAAAGTTGACCCAGAGAAGATTAAAGCCATTCTTGATTGGCCACCTCCAAAGAATATTTCTCACTTGAGAGGATTTTTGGGTTTGTGTGGATTCTACAGAAGATTTGTCAAGGGATATTCTCACATGGCAACCCCCCTTACAGATCTTACAAAGAAAGGAGCTTTCCTATGGACAGATAAGGCACAAGGAGTCTTCGACAAGTTCAAGCACATAATGAGCTCATGTCCAGTGGTGGCCCTACCAGATTTCACAAAGCCCTTTGAATTGCAATGTGATGCTTCAGGTGAGGGAGTTGGAGCTGTTCTCATGCAAAGACGAACACCCCATTGTCTTTGAGAGCAGAAAGTTGAGAGGAGCAGAAAAATCTTACTCAATATATGACAAAGAAATGCTTGCTATTATGCACACATTATCTAAGTTTTGTCAATATTTGGTGGGGAGTAAATTTGTTGTTAAGACTGATTATAACAGTCTTAAACACTTTATGCACCAAAAAGATTTAAATGAATGACAACAGAAATGGGTAAGTAAGTTCCAAGCTTATGACTTTGACATTGAATATGTCAAAGGGAAAAATAACATAGTGGCTGATGCTCTTTCAAGAAGACCCCATTTGCAGTTACTTTGTGAGGTTTCAGCAGATTGGAAGGAGTTAATTGCTGCTGATTATGCTAAAAATTAGTTTGCAACCAGCTTGTTTGAAGGTCAATTGGATGATGAAAGGTATAAGTTGGTTGATGGGTTGACTCACTATAAAGGTAGGATCTTTTTAGTGCCTGAATCTAAGCTTAAAAAGAAGATTCTACAATCTTTTCATGATGTCACTCTTGCTGGTCATCAATGCATGTTCAAGGCTTATAAGCAGATTAGAGAAAGGTTTGCTTGGAAAGGGATGAAGGATGAGATCATGAATTACATAAGAGAATGTTCTATTTATCGAAAGAATAAAAATGAACATTCTTTTCCAGCTGGTTTGTTGCAGCCCTTGCCAATCCCAAATCAAAAATGGGAGAGCATTGCAATGGATTTCATCACTGGGTTGCCTAAGGTGCAAGGACGTGATTGTATTTTTGTTGTGGTAGATAGATTGACTAAGTTTTCACATTTTTATGCTATCACAACTTCATTTACAGCAGCTCAAGTTGTTGAGTTATTCTTTAGAGAAGTTTTTCGTTTGCATGGTTTGCCTAAAACCATTGTCAGTGATAGGGACAACAAGTTCCTAAGTGCTTTTTGGCAAGAGATCTTCAGGTTGAGTGGTACAGTGCTTACTCCAAGCACTAGTTATCATCCACAAACAGATGGGCAATCCGAGATTGTCAACAAGTGGCTAGAAGGCTATCTTAGAAATTATGTTTCAGGGCAGCAAAGAGCTTGGATTAAGTGGCTTCATTTGGGAGAGTATTGCTACAACTCTTCCTATCATATGTCAATTAAGATGTCTCATTTAATGGCTCTTTATGGTTATGATGCTCCTAACTTTGTAGATTTGGTGTTTGGTGATAGTAGAGCTCCACAGGCAAAAGATATGCTTCAGCAGAGCCAAGACATCTTGAAATCTCTCAAGGAAAATCTGCAACAAGCTCAAAATCAGCAGAAGTTATACGTTGATCAACAGCGTATTGAGAGATCTTTTGAAGTTGGAGACATGGTCTACTTGAGACTTCAGCCCTATTGACAATCTTCTCTTAAGAAGAGTGGTGCAGAAAAGTTGAAGCCACACTATTATGGTCCCTTCAAAGTCACCAAAAGGATTGGTGAAGTGGCATATGAGTTGGAGCTTCCAATTGAAAGTAGGGTGCATAACGTCTTTCATGTGTCACGCCTCAAGAAGGCACTTGGGCACAATGTTGTGGCTACTTCAGAATTACTTCCATTGGATGAGGAAGGTCAGTTGGTGTTGATTCCAGAAGAGATTCTTGACACTAGAGAGCGTTCCTTGAGAAGAAGAACAATCAAGGAGTACTTGGTTGGTTGGAGGAACTTGCCTATTGAAGATGCCATGTGGGAAGGAGAACATATTTTGTTGCATCCGTCTTTACGGTTGCTTGAGGACAAGCAATCTCGAGGAGGGCGGACTGTAATGTCCCCTTCTCATCAGTGATCAACTCAGTTACTCTTCAGCCTATTCTGGACGCCCGTAGGCTCGTTGAGGTAAAATTAGGGTTTCCTTGCTTGGAGGTTTGAGGCATTTTTCTGGGTGTTTACTATTTATAGTAAATACTATTTTTAGCAGTGGTCCTGTTGGTAGTGCTTCAGTGTGTTCTTTTCTTGTTGGAGCAGTTGGTATTTTTGATGTAGGCTTCAATATGCAGAGTTTGTTGGCATGTTTTTAAATACAAGGCAATTAATGTTCTATTTTCCAGTTGACCCCTTGGCCTAGTGGAATCACTTTAAGTTGTTTTAAAAGTGGGTCATTGAGGGTACGCCTTCATGAAGGAGTTAAATATTTTTAAATAAAGTTTTAATGTTGCTTTGAAGTGGGACGCCACCCTTGTGGAATTAAAGGATTTTTGGAAATTTCAAAAGTCTTGTGTCTTTTGGCGTGCCTTGAAGGGAATTCAAAGAGTCTTCACCTTTTTTTTAAAAGTGAAGCCTGGCTCCAGCATCTGGTATCCCATGAATTTATGCTAAAGTTATGCTGTCGAAATGACATTGTGTTTATTTCTTCGAGGGATGCTTACCTCCTAGATTCCAATCAATTTCGTGTTTGAGAGACAACACCTAATTGGTTTCTATTGCTGCTTCTCATTCAGACTAGGGGATTGAGCCTCATAATTGAAGTTTTGATGATTTTTTCTAGTTTTGAAGTTGTTGATACAGTCATGGCTGAAAGTCGATTTCACTTGCAGCTCTCATGGTAATTTTTATTTTATTGGTTTCATAGTTGCTGGTTTTCATTTTCAGTTTGCTGGTTTTCGTAATCAGATTGTTTTAAGTTCAGTTTTAGCCTTCAGTTTCCATAATTTGAGTGTTGAAACATTGAGAGAATTACTCTTTACATATTAGAATTGTTTGCAATCATTGTAATACTGGTAATTTGCATAATTCATAATTGTAAGGTTGAGCATTAGTAGTACTAATCCAACCAGTTTGTTTTGGCTGCAATTACTTGTAATTTTCTATGCAAACATTAATTACCCCTGGATGGTTTACCGCTAGTGTGGAGAATGGAAATTGTATCTCTCTTTGTACCCACTATCAAGTGGTGAATCCCCACTCCTAAGTGGATGCCCGCCGCAGTGGAAGAATTAGTTAGTATGAGTTTCTATGGTTGGTTATCCGCCTAATTATTTTAGTTTCTAATAATTACTCTGTCATATGTTAGCACCTCACCCTCACTGGGATCTTGAGTGCACATTCTTGACGTTGAGTTTAATTTCAGTTTTAGTTGTATTCTCTTTTTGTATCAAGTTTGGATCCTAGGGATCCTCTGACCATATGCCCGCCCCTCTTCCTTAAGTGGTTTTAGGGCGCATTCTTGGTTAGAGTTGCTTTGGTAGTGTTTTGGATTTGGCGCTAATGCTAATCAAGTTGGCCAAGTGCTGTTCGTGTTGTGTAAATTCAATTGAAAAAATTGGTTAGCATATTTCACTACCAGTGCTAAAACTACGTCTGGTGCCTCAAAAACAAGGGCGTCTTTTTCAAAAAAAATGTACAAGGTACCAGATAGTCATTTTCGTATTTTTCCATTTCGTGATTCAATCTGCCGCTACCGGTGAATGATGACTCCCGTCGACTAGATGTTGGATCCATTGCGTAGCTAGAAGAATTCCGCAAAGAATGACTGTATGTGGAGTTTCTGAAAGTGAATTTAAGGCCCTCAAATGCAAGGGCGCCCCTGACCTGGAGAGGCGCAATTACAATCTTGAGAATGATTTTTGCAAATTGCAACTTTCAACTGAACATTGTACTTTGACCCTTGTCACCGAGAGCTGGAATGCTTTGATGCGCACGCCATTGATCTCATCACGAAGCTGGAACAACTTGGAAGAGATGTTCCTGGAAGTGACGAAGCAAGAAAACTGCTTCTAAGACCTCCAGTAGAAGGGCGACTTTTCCAAGGGAGTGTGTAAATTCCATACATAGCCAAGCCATTTTCCTGCTTGTTTTCATTCTTCAATATTTTCTGCTGATTCTTCACTCACGGGCGTATGACAAACCTTGAGGCTGATGGTTGGATTCATTGAATAGCTAGGAGGATTCTGCATAGATCTTGTTAAGACGATGGTTCATAAAAACCTCATCTAGCTGGCCAAAAGGCTAGGCACCCCTAGCCTATAGAGGTACAGTTTGATAATTTCACTTTTATTTTCGTTCCATTTTATGTGCTTGCTGGAACAACTGCCACGGTCACTCAGCACATCTGACGATCTTGCGAACAGATGCATCGCGTAGCTGGGCCAAATCAGAAAAGATTCCCTGGAAACAAAATCTGCAAATTCATTCCTCTGACATGCCTAATTCAGGGGTGCCCCTAAGCTACAGGGGCACAAAAACTGCAAATTTGGCTGTCTCTGTGATGTGTAAATTCTCTGTACCTATCGCTTCCGCCTTCGTCTGTTGGAGTTCCGCAAGTCAGATGGACTCGCTTGATAGCTTGTCGGAAAATTGATTGAAACTCGGAAAGAGAATGTATTTGCAACCAGAAACAATAAAATCTAAGCCTTGAAATTGAAGGGTGCCCTTGTAATGTCCCCTTTCTAGTGGAAGCACTTAAACCTGAATCTTGCATTCAAAGTGTTTCTTAAAGAGACATTAGAAATGTTAGAGATCAATAAATTTCAGTAATAACTACTTTTAAGATCAAAGATGATATAAATATTTTTCAAAGGATTATTCATTTCCTCCTTATCACTCACTATGAATGATTCTTCTATAATATGTCCCATAAGCACATTAGATATTAAACATCTTTCAAGATCCCATAGATGGAATTCTATTATACCATTTAACATCATAGTGAATGAATAGAGTCATTACTATTTATAAGGCTCAATAATTGCAATGATCGTGCATCTATATATATGCATTGTATTTGTCAATCATTACACAATATATATCTAAATACATATTCAGCAATTATTAACATGTCATTCAATTTCTCATTATATTTTCCCATCAATTAAGTGTATTCATAAATCATAATATACTTAAATATATAAGTATTAACTGAGATTTACATTAATAATATACCTAAATCTACTATTATTACCTTTTTCATACATAAGTGATTATGAACTTTTTATTCAAATATATATGACAATTCTTACTTTCTCATTCCATAATTCTTCCCAAACCTGTTATTTACTTCTCAAGTCCTGTCCATATCTCTTTTTCTGTATATTTCTCCTTGCTGCTATTTTAGTGCAGACTCCCTTCCTTCTCCTTTTCCTTCCTTTTTGCCTTTGAATTATTCTTCTCTTTATACCCACGATGGGCCAAGAGTCATGGCTATTTGTTTGTCAAAGGTAATGATGCTTTGTTTAGTTTAATCGCTGCTCTTGATTTTTATTTTTATTTTGTCTTTACTTAATCTATATTATATTTTATATTTTATATTTGTTTACTATTTCAGTTTGTTTGTTATATTTTATAATTTATATTTATTCATTATTTCTGTCTTCTTATTTATAATGTAATTATAATATCCATCTTTGATAATTATGATTAAAATAATAGTGACTAAATGTATAACTTTATAATTATTTATGATTGTTATAATTGCAATTGACATTCTATTTGTATTTCAATATACTTGGTGTTATTTTGTAATTAAAATATTATTATCTTGATAATTATAATAAGGGTGTTTAAATGGCAATTATTTTTATATTTTATATTATAAATTTTTTAGAATATATTTGTTATTATTTACATATTATATTTGGTGGTTTAATTATAATATTACCTTGTGATAATCATAATTAAATTACTAATGTCTAGAATTTTAATATGTATTTTGTTTTTATATTTTAATGTTGCAATTCGGGGGACATGACAGCCCTTGGGCTATAGGGGCGCAAATTTGCTTTGGACTTGATACTTTATTCCATTTCGCATTTTGCGAACACCGTGTTGGCTGCTGAGTTGACCATGTAGAGGCATTACTGTTGTTGACGCGTGTGTGTGACTGTATTTCACCATTTTCACATGTACGGATACTGTAAAGTTGATTTGCATGTTGATTGCGCAAGCATCTTCCACGCAGGAAGGCATAGTGTTTCCAGACTTGAATATTTTTTGCACTTTTCACCATGTGAAAAATCCCCTCTGTCATGAAGCATTTTTCATCATAGAATGTTCTGCTTTGAGTTTCAGGTTTAGATTTTGACACCTGGTACTGGCCAATTGCCATTGATGATCTCGGAAGTCCTAACTTTTCTCCTGAAAAAGTGAAAACTACCCACCAAGCTTAAACTAACTTTTAACTGAAACTGACTTCACCATTGTGATCGTGATATGAAATAAGCCAATCAAAATTAATTTCAGCCAATTCTGACAAGTTTCAATTTTTAGGTTTTTGACCTAAAAACAGGGGTGTTTGAAACCATAATTTTCAATCTTCTCAAATTTTGCCAGTATGTTCTTGACATCAAACTGACTCAAAGTCCATACTTGATTTGCCCAAAAACTATGTTTTGACATCATTTTAACAAGGTTTAGACTTTTTTAAGCAAAATGCCTTAATGAAGCAATTTTTTTTTGGTTTGGATACAACAGAACAAGCAAAAGAAATTAAAATCACAGGCTGTGCCCACAAAATTTTGCAGTAGAATCTCTGCTTCTGCTTTTTCAAAATTCTTACACAACGAAAGCTTTGGTGTTTTCCTTTATTATAAGAACAGAACAGCTCAAGAATGCCCTGTGGACACAAGCTTTCCTATGAGCTTTAATATGATTTGGACTATCAGGAATGGTCTGCAACTAAAAATGAATGGTAATGATGAATAATGAATGAGGATTTAGAAATGAAGGAATAATGAAAGTAAAAAATTGCCTGTGCTCTGATACCAATGCCAGGTCAGGAAACTGGACTACAAAAATTGTAAAAAATGAAATGAAGTGCAAACCCAAAATTGTATTGTTGAAATGAGAAGCAATGTACAAATACATTAACAAGAATGATCATTTACTTCTATCTCCAGATGACTATTCAGATTCTATAAGAAGCCAAAGATTATTTACATGATAGTACACAGGTAGCCCTATTGTTCCAAATCTTTCCAATCACAAACCAATGATTTCCAAGATAGCTGTGAAGCTCTGCTTAGTTTCTAGAGAGGGTACTGAAGTTCATCATGGACAATTTCTGTATTAGCTTGTTTAATCACGGTAGTCCATTTTGTGCCATGCTTCATGCAACAACTTGAAATAATGCCTCATGCTGTCTGTGTATGTTTTGCTTATATTTTATCAGCCCTTGAAATTATATATGGGTTGCATCACTTAGCTGTTGAGTCTGCATAAAATTTTTGCTATGTTTTATGGGTCTATCCTGGTCAGCTGCCATCTCATGCATGTCTTTTTGTTGTACATGGTATGATTCTGAATTTTTATACCCCTTGCAGGGAGGTGTGAAATAGGAGTGAAACTGATTTTGCCAAGAGGTACAAAACTTGCTGCTCCTTTAGATAAAGGCTGTATATGGTGGCAATCAAGGGGATCTGTTGTAGAGCTCTCTATGTATGATGGAATGTTAGTTGCTGACAAGGTATGACAGCAACACAGTATAGAACTAAACGTTTGAGTGATGGCCCTCTTGGATCTCTAACACTATTATTAATTCAAATATGATCAGGTTGGTATCGAGCAGCAATTTTATGATGAATTGGAGAGCGTTCTGTTGGATCCAGAGATTTCTGAAGAAGTTGGTGAACTTGAACATGGTGATCAAGAGCCCCACAGCTCGGGGACATTTATTTATTCTTCAGTGGATGTCGGTCATGGTGTTGGAGAGGTCAGGATGTTTTACCATCTTTGTATTTAATATCTTGGGGTTTCATGGTGTTTGCGTTTGTGATAGTTTGTTTCTTTACTATCTTGTATGTTATCTCACTTCCTGTATATTGAGATGCGATACTGCTTTTCTGTATGTCTGCAGATTATGATCGATGCTGTTGTTTATCTAACTCTTGATAAATCAAGCAGTACCACAGGAAACTCTACCACAGACACCCACAAATTGATAGATTTCCAGGGCAAAGACAAATCAGTTGAAAAAGAAATGTGTATGTCCTTGCTTTCTGAAGTTTGCAAGAGGCAAGAAGATGTTTTTATGAAACATGCACATATTCAGATTAGGTTGAAAAGTTCAGACGATGCTCCAGCAGAGAGAAAATTATCCGTAAATTTTGAGCTTTAGTGGATAATATTGTTTCCATGGAAATCTTGTTCTTTTTGTAATCTACAGAATTATATTTCAAAAATCTGCAATTTCCTCGACCAAAAATACGAATTTGGAGTCAAAGTGCATATTTGTAATAGGTCATAACAGAGATAAAATTCTGCTCTATTATTAAGATTTGTAACCATGTACTCGACATGTCTGCAAGTCTATAGCCTTCTACTTTAACATGTGCTCTGATTGTGGTCCTCATCCAATGTAGCAAACTTTGATCATATTGGCCAACAACAATATTAACATGGAAATATCCAAGATAGTCTTTTCAGCTTTTTCATTCAATTGAAATTTTTCATGTTGAATATTAAAAATATGCAGTAATGGATATAGAAAACATTATATATCCGAAGTACTGTGCCAAGAACACAGAAACCAAAAAATAAACGATGCCTAAGAGACAAAAAGACTATCTAGTGCTATGATCCCAGATCTAGTCAACATTAATTGAAAATAGACAATGAAGCTAAAAATTAGCTGAATCGCTATTTTTATTCAATTAGTCTAACCAATTAGTATGTAACATGTCAGAATCTTTGAGAGTCTTAAAATGATAAAGGATGTTACTTGTCACAATCTTTGACACTTAAAATGATAAATCTCAATCAAGAATGACACATGAAAGATGTGTAAGAGTGTAGATAGGCGAATGCTTATTAGGTCATCTATATGATTTGGGGTTAAATACAACTAAAAAAACTAAAATAGAGAAATCAAGGTTCAATTCAAATAGCATCAATAGCTGATTGTAGTAGGGTAAGAATGGCTTTTCTTGTAAGGTGGTTGTCTTGCCTTGTACGTAGTTGTTTTTCTAGGAAGAAATGAACACTTAAAAGAGTTGAATTTACAAAACGTCTTCTAATTCTTGTCATTTTTGACTTATTGTTTCGAGTCTAAACATTATGTTGCTGATCAAACATACCTTAAAGGGTTATTACTTGTCTACAGTGGTTTTTCTAGGAAGAGATGCATTTTTAAGAGTTGAAATTATGAAAAAATGTCTTCCAATTCTTGCCCTTTATGACTTTGTGTTTGGAGCCTAAACATGGTGTAGTTGATGATGACAAGCCAAAATTGGCATAAATAATGAGAAATTTTTAATGTATAGTAATTGAATTTCAGTTTGGTCTAAGTGTCAATTTGGGGGTGTAAACTTGTGAAAGGTGTAGTGGTTGTATGTGCAAGGGTTGCAGGTAGTGAGGTGAGTGATGAAATGCAACTATTCTAATGAAAACAAAATCATTTTTTAAAAATTGCTAAAAAAATTCAAAACAATTTTGCTACAAGAATTGTGCAAGTTGCTACAGGAACTATGCAGGTTGTAATAGGAATTGTGCACGTTGTTGAAATTGTATAGTTTGCTTAAGGAACTATGCAGATTTTTGAAATTGTATGCAATAGGAATTGTGAGAAAAAATATAATTTAAAATATTATTAAAGAAATACATAATTTAATTAATGAGGACTAATCTAAATTATTATGATTCAACAAATTATAAATTAAATAAAAAATAGAACTTTAAAAAATCAATTCACCACCATTTAGAGTGCGCCCTCCTCTTCTTCCATGGGGTGATAGAAATAATTTGTTGCAAACTCTTTAAGACTCAAACAAAATTGTTTTCTTAAAAAAATACAGATATTTCCCACGCCATTTCTTGTGTATTATATAATAAATGAGGCATTTATTTACATAATTCTTCTCTACGATCTCTCCACAAAATCAGATTTCAAATGAGAGAATCATGGAGAGAATAATGTAACTAAGATATTCTTAACATGAAAGGTTTGTTTGGTAACAAAATAACCAATATATCAAATTGGTTTTAACAAAATAATATGAATTTTTTTTTTGGTCTTGTGGCTATAATAATAGGGAGCATAAAAGTTGTTTATGGCCAACAAATATTGCAATTAGTTTATGGCTATTATAATATAATAATTTTTAATAACAAAAGATTAAAAAACATTGTATCAAATGTAGTCAAAAGTGTTTATTGGCTAGAAATAATTTGCTAGAAAATGCACCCATGGGCGACAGGTAGTGTTTTCCTCCAATAACATGTTTCGATATTTATTTTTTCAATATAGTGGTAGCAAATATTAGTAAATACACATCATATATATATATATATATATATATATATACATATATATATATATATATACATATATATTATACATATATATATATATACATATATATATATATATATATATATATATATATATATATATATATATATATATATATATATATATATATATATATGCAACATAAAGGCAGTAAAATGATATAATGATATAATATGGTGTAGAAATGGAATGTGAAAAGTGGCATGAATGCATATGAAAAATATTAAAATATGGGATGAAATGGGATGTGAATGACTCTTATCATTCTTCCCAACTTAGCATATCGCACATCCTTGTGCAATCTTAATTACTGAGATGGTAACCTTGGGATTATGAATTGTGTCTTCTTCATTCGTGACTATTATAGCTCATGCTTAATCATAATTCCCTTAAATTTTTTAGCTCCTCATAACAACTTTCATGGCTTTGCTTTTCAACTTACATTTTTCTTTTTAATATGCATACCTCCAACTTTTTATTTTTTCATTTTCCAAATTTTCCCTTTTTTGTCATTTTTTCCATATCATTTCTTTTTGAAAAGCTATATGTAGGACGTATAATAAAAAATTTCATATGCATGAGCTATGTGAAATGGGTGAAATGGTAGACACTATGAATGATTATGAAGGGTGAAAATAATGGATACAATGATTGGATAATTAAGGATAAAAAAAAATATAATTGGAAAAAGATAGGTAATAAGGATGATGAACTTCCCCCCAACTTAAAGGGTTGACTATCCTTGGGAAACAAGGAGAGGGTTGGTGTGAATGTTGCTTTATATAGCTTAGATAGGTGGATGAATCAATCCTTACGATGAAGTGTGATTATCTGCACTAGAATGTGTTCAAACTCTGTGTTCATGTCTTCAAGTTGTCTCTAGATGTGTGGCTTGTGAAGAATTAGCTAAGAACATAGTACTGCAAGATTCATGGTTCTTAGACATCAAGTTGCATACTGTCTTCCACATGGTCTAGCATCAAGGATGGTGCAAAAGAGAACTTTTGTCCATGAATGTTGAAAACTTTGCGGGAAATCATCCTCTTGTGATCTCCAAATAGAAACATAAAGGAAACTAGATTTTCACCATAAAGTTAGCAAAGCCAACAAAATGTGTCTTTGGATGCTCATGTAGAGAAGCATTATCAACAGGTACTGGTGAAAAAGTATTGGGTAACCTCGATAATAAACCTGTAACCATATTCTCATGACCAAACATATCAAGTATAGTAATGTAATATCATCCATTTAATAACTCCACCATTATAATATATATTTATTTATTGGAAAATAAAAGGTAGAGTTATTAATATGAATAAATACTTGATAATAAAATGGATGAATAAATACTATGACAATGAATAAATTCAATTCCAATTAACACAAGAATGCATACCTTGATTTGGTCCAAAGCTCACACATGTGATTTTATTAAAAGTATCAAAGAAACATGTTGGCGTTTCAATTCGCACCTTTGGAATGCGATTTGAAACAGATAGCTATGCATAGATAAACTGCTCTTCGAATTAGGAGGGGAAACTCCCTCTTTGCTGATGTTACTTAAAAGAAAGTAAACTAAAACTAATTTGCCTATCTTTTTGTTCAGCTAAGAGCACAAGGTTATAAAACTCAAGCACCGTAGTTGAGATTTTTTGTTTTAGAAGTTCAACTACAACTAAGCCTACTCTAATGACGTTTCCAACTTCTCAAGTAAACGTAGAGCAAGAGAGTTAGAAATGGACAAGGAAGGATTTTCTGACAAAATACTTAAATAAACTCTTTTCCAACACACATCTACTTACTTTCAATGCAAGCTGAAATGGAGATCATATAAGCATAACACAATAAACGAAAAATATGAGACTTTATATCAGGGTAGCAAAGCAAGCACAAGACTTTATTTTCTCAAACTTTAGGAACAAAAGATTACACTTTTGGGACAACATGATTGTAGCAAAATAGGCTTACAGTCTAGCCATCAAACCAAAATACATTGACACAAGACACATGCACTGAACAAGAATTTGCAGCTAAAGAGGCTTGTAAACTTGCTCTTACACAAAGTGAATTGACATTGAATAACAATTTGTAGCATTATAGGCTTGCAATTTGCTATCACAATAACCGTTAAGAAAATAATGGGAAAGGCTGCCCTTATTTGTACACAAGCAGAGGAGTAGGGAACCCTAAAATCTCCTTGCTTTTATAACTAAGACTTGCCAACATGCAAGCTTTATTTCTAAAACTAAACAAGATAAACATCTAACCACCTAATAAAGCATAAAAACAGGAAATGCCAACTATTACAACTTGTTTTCTTTCTCTTCTTCAAAGAGTGGATAAGAATTGGGACAAGAATAAAAAGCAAGCTGAAGAAAGCTTCTAGATGACTACTGCTTTAAATCTCGTCCACATCTGCCAGAGTGCTGCTAAAAATAGAATGTTGATCTACCTTGAAAAAGTAGTTTCTTCGAAAAAATTGGGACATGGGTTTTGTAGAAAATCACGTGCCAGAGAAACCTAGATGCTCAGAAACTGAAAAAGCTAAATCCATCCTGAAAAAGTGGCCAAAAACAGTTTCTAGAAGAGCGAAAAGTTTCTCAATGTTGAAGAGGATGAAAAAGCGGAGAGACCCATGTGATTAGAAATGGAAAATGCTGAGTGACTGTTTTGAAAAAGCAACACCTTAGAAGTTTGGAGCACAAAAAAGCGTTCCTCTTTGCTCACTGATCTCAAAACCATGAAGAACATCGAAAAAAAATGTCGTTTGGGTCTTCAAATATTCGTTTAAAGAAAAGAGAAAATCTTCTTGCTCCGGATGCCAACCTGTAAAAATGAATAATGGAAGGCAAAGATGTCTTAAATAAGTTGAGGTTTGAGAAAATTTGCTTTCTTTTTGCTTTAAAGCTTTCGAAGTCTATCTTGAGTTGATGGATCGAACTTTGACACTTTTTGATGTTAAAAGATAAAACTTGGAAAAAATTGACTAAGGCATTGAGCCTTGGGCGCCAATCTTCTCCTGGGGCGCTTTTCCTCTCTAGACTTAGAGCCAATTTTCTTGAAATTTCAACTTTTTGCTTGATTTTGACCTCCATTTGACTTTGATTTTTGGATGCTTGGAGGATCCTGTGAATTGACAGAGTGATCCATCGTGGAGCTTGACTAATTTTGAGAAGATTATCTTGGAGGCAACTTTGGATAAAAACATTATTTGACCCCTCAAAAAGTTGGGCGCCCTTGGCTACCTGGGGTGCCCATGATCACTAGTGTTAGTCATTTTTCTTAAAATTTCAACTTTATGTGTTTTCTCATCTCCTAATGAATTTGCAGTTTTGGGAACTAGACTATCTCGACAATTTGTCTGTCAAATTCACTGAATAGCTCGTTGAATTCTAAGGAGGGTGCTCTAGATGCAACGTCACCTAAAAAGTTGATTTGGGGCCTCAAAAGCTTGGGCACCTATCTCCTCTTGGGGCGCCCAACTTTTCCAGTGTTAGTTGTTTCTGTGTTCCTCAACTTTTACTTGTTTTCCTTGATCTTCTGATGAATTCTCGTTTCTGGATGATTGGGGTGTCAGATGAATTGATGGCTGGACTTGTTAGATAGCTTAGAAGATTATGAAGGGGGTCTCTTGGGATTGATGTCTCTTGAAAGTTGTATCCTGTGGGTCAGAAGCTTGGGCACCCCTGGCTAGCTGGGGCACCCAACTCCTCCAGAGTTAGAATTTATTCTGAGATTTTCAACTTTGCTTTTGTCTTTTGACATTTTGCATGGTTTTACCCTTCTGATAAGTCGGTGATATCTAATGCTTGTCAACTCTGATGGACCCACTACCGATTGCGTTGGAAAGCCCGATCAAGACTAGAGAAGTCATGCTGGGGACTACGACTACAAATTCATCCATTTGATGCCCCAAAAGCTTGGACACCTATCTCCTTCTGGGGTGCCCAAGATCTCCATAGTCATTTTTCTTCAGTTTTCAACTTTGAAGCTTGAGACCTCATGTTATGCCTTCTGTTCATCTTGAGTTTGCCAACGGTTGACGAATTCAGTGATCATGCCAAGATATTCACTGTGAAGCTGGTAGAATTCTAAAGAGATTGAGCATATTTGCAAACCCTAATTGGTGGATTAGGTCCTCCAAAAGGCTGGGCACCCCTGGCCACCTGGGGCGCCCAGAGTTCCCAGACTTAGAATAGTTTCTGTTATTTTCATGGTTTGCATTCTGCCACTTTGTCAAAAATCCTTTGATCAATCTGTGATTCAGGTTGACTGGGTGATCTGATGACTATGCTGCTGGACTCACTACAGAGCAGAGAAGAATCTGAACAACATTTCTTGGGAGCATGAACCCTAATTTCATCATTTGATGCCTTGAAAGGTTAGGCGCCTATCTCCTCCTGGGGTGCCCACGGTTGGCAGAGTTAGTTTTTATTCTGCAAATTTCAACTTCCTCGTTCGTTTGACATGCTTTCCTTTTCCTTGCTCACTAACGATGAAATTTTTTCTAAGGCATGAGGGTTTAGGCGCCTAGACTAAGTTGGGGCACTTCCAATCTCCAGTATTAGCAAAATTTTGCAGTTTTCAACTTTGACAACTTCCTTTCTCCATTCTTTGATTTGCATGGACATCTAGTGTCTGAATGTTTGAATCTGATGCTTGGTAGCTGACTGACCTCCATTGATGGCTTCAGAGCTCTTGAAATGCTTTTTGAAATTAATAAAACAGAATAGACCCGCTAGGGAAAAACTGATCGTTTTGTGATTTTGACTGCACCAGCGTGATGAGGAAGTATTTTCGACCAATCAAAATCAGTTTGAACCCTAACAGCCCAACTTTCTATTTTTAGAAAATTTTGCCAACATCCATTTCAAAAGAAACCCAAAAAACCCCAGATTTTTTTTATTTTTAGAAAGTTTCTAAAAATAGTATTTTTCCTAAAAAGTAGGGTCAAAAAAATGAGATCTGGGTTTTGTAGACTTGAGCGCTCTAAGCAGACCCAGATCATCATATTTTGAAAATTTCAAGTTTTTGACCCTCATGCAAGACATGCAAACCCCAATTTTGACTTTTTTTGACAAATTTGACAAGACTTTTACTCATTTCTTCAAAATGCCTAAGTGTAGCAAAAAAGTTAATTTGGGGTACAACAAAACAATCAATAAAGGATTTATTAGCAATCAACTAAGGATTTCAAAAATTCAAAGGATTTCCCTCCCTAACTTAATTTCATACTGCAAAAGCATGAGGACATTAGGATAATCCAAAGAAAAGACAGTGACATTAATAATACCTCGAGCCTTTTTCAATGAGAAATCATCCTTTGTAACATGTTTGGTATGGTCATTAATGCATTCAAACTCATCTAGTTGTGTTTAATCAATTAATTATTGGTGGACCTAAATCAATGTATGAGGAATAAACATTTTGACCATAGGCCTCCAAAGATCTAGATGTTTGAGTATAAAAATATTTATAAATGATAGTTCTCGTAGGCTTTCATTATTCATCTCACATAATTCTTGAATGATTAATGTATAAAGTATAACACCTCTTAGTGCATGATAAATTCCAACACACATTTACGAGTTCAATCGTAAAATTAGACTCAAATTGAAGTGTTTCTTTATGTGTGTGAATTCCTTCTAAAGGTTGTGATTTATTAATTATATAAGAACAAAGTTGAGTATATTGTTATTCTAATTAATTACACCAAAATCACATCCTTTAGTTGTATTAATAAATTTCAATTGTGATTCACCATTGTCAAGCACATTAATGGAATGTAGAGGAATCCTTGAAATTTCATTATTATATGCAACTTGAACCACCTAATTAGGCAATTTTAGTAGGCATTGTGGTTGCCCTTGGTGGATATGTTGAAGTGGATGGTTGGTGATATGAATAGGAAAATGAAAATGGTAAATTTTGTTTTGGATATAAAATGGGTGGGATTAAGTAGGATGGATATGGTGGAGATGGCAATATATATGATGTGTAATGTGGTTGTTGTGAGAATTCATTTTTCCCTTCTTGGTAGTATGGGGATTGTTTCCAGTCACCATACATACTAGATGGAGAAGCATTTTGTGAAGAAACATGCCTTTCTAATCCAATAGAATTATATAAGATGTGTGAAAATCATCAAGCATACTTGGATCTTCCCAATTTGATGTGTGAATTTGTCCTTGAGTTATAAAGAAGACTTGTTCACTTCAACCTTTTTTATGTTGAGGCTCACTTACAACTTGTATCTCCTTCACCATGTCCTCTTGAACAACTTGACATGTGCAATTATCTTCTTTCCTATAGCAATCAAAACAACAAATGGCCAAATCTTCATATATTGCTTCATTTTAAAAAATTCATTGTCCCTCTAAAAATTCATCAATTATTTCTTCTTGCTCAGTTATAGGAATAAGATTTTTAGATGCTTGGGACAATGGTAAGGGAAGATCAAGATAATCTAAGTTGCATTCTTTAGGTAGAGGGGATATAAAAATATCCCCTTGTGTCAACGCAATTTCCTGACCAATTTTTTTTTCGGTTTTTAAATTTGAAATTAATGTGTTTGAACTACCTTGAAAATGTAACATTTTTATGGTTTTGTGTTGTTTCTTATTTCTTTACCTATTAGTTGACTCACAATAAGTAGTGTGGATATATAAATGATTTTACCTTCTAAGATCTACCTACAAACTCTAACCATTCATCTATATGATTTTAAAACACAAACTAGGATTACACACTTAGGAAAAATCAACAATTTAATGAGTTTTCTTCTTAATGCATTGGTCCTAACCCAACTCACCAAGCTAACAGGCTTTAACACCTTTCCTTGACAATGATGCCAAAATGATAGGCCAAAACTAGGGTAAATAATGATAAATTTTTAACGTATAGTAATTGAATTTTAGTTTGGTCTAAGTGTCAATTTGGGGGCATAAACTTGTGAAAGGTGTAGTGGCTATATGCACAAGGGTTGTAGGTAGTAAGGTGAGTGTGGATGAAATGCAACTATTCTAATGAAAAAAAAATCATTCTTTTAAAATTACTACAAAAATTCAAAATGATTTTGCCATAGGAACTATGCAGGTTGCTACAGGAACTATGCAAGTTGTTGAAACTATATAGTTTTCTACAAGAACTGTGTAGATTTCTAAAACTATATGCGACAGGAACTATAAGAAAAACTATAATTTAAAATATTATCACAAAAATCCATAATTTAATTTATGAGGACTAATCTAAATTATTATGATTCAATAAGCTATACATTGAATTAAAAAAAAAACTATAAAAAAAAAATTAAATTCACCACCATTTCATGAGTGGGTCGTCTTCTCCTTCCATGGGGTGATAGAAATAATTTGCTACAAACTCCTTAAGAATCAAACAAATTGTTGTCTATTATTTTTTTGTAAAAAATACATCTTCTTACACCATTTCTTATGTATTATATAAGAAATGGGGCATTTACTAATTTACATAATTCTTCCCTATGATTTCTCCACAAAATCAGATTTCAAATGAGAGAATCATGGAGAGAATAATGTAACTAAGATATTCTTAACATGATAGGTTTGTTTGGTAACAAAATAACCAATATATCAAATTGGTTTTAACAAAATAATATGAATATTTATTTTTGTCTTGTGGCCATAATAATAGGGAGCATAAAAGTTGTTTATGGCCAGCAAATATTGCATTTAGTTTATCGCCATTACAATATAAGAATTTGTTATAAAAAAATATTAAAATATATCTTATCAAATATTTATTTTCTCAACGTAATGGTAGCAAATATTAGTAAATACAATCTAATATTTATTATTCACGTATTTTATCTAACACCTAAATTAAATTTTACTTATGTATATATATATATATTATTCACGTATTTTAGAAAATATTAGTAAATACAATCTAATATTAAATATTATTCGCGTATTTATCTAACACCTAAATTAAATATTACGTATTTTATCTAACACCTAAATTAAATATTACTTATATATATTTAATCATATGTAACATAAAGGTGGTAAAATGATATAATATGGTGTACAAATGGAAAATGAAAAGTGACATGAAAAAATATGAAAAATACTAAAATATGGGATGAAATGGGATGCAAATGGCTCTAATCGGATAAAACATACCCTAATAGGTCATTATAAGAAATCTTCTTATTTTCAAGTTAACTTTCGAGTGATTGGTGGATAAGAAGTGAGTGTAATAAAGAGGTGTAAGAATGAATGAAAGATTTAAAATGACACCCTCTTGACTAAAGTAGTCTATGGGACCAATAGCAACAACAAAGGAGTAACATGCAAACCTTGCCTCAAGACACAAGGGCACTGATACCTTATGATGTTTGTAAACCCTACTCGATGTTGGATTTTATGCAGTGGATCATAAGTAAAAAATTTATAGTTTTTTCAAACCTTACATCCTCAAACAAGGAATTTAGATTGTCCACTCTCAAGGTGTCTTCATAATTAATATGTGTGTCTCTATAGGTTGAGCACTCAATGATGTATTACCATTTTGTCTCCACCACACCTTTGTTGCAAAATAGGCACGTTCTCATTTCCCATTCCTCCTTAGGTATTGACCACTAGCTAGTTTCACCTAATATGATGCAACCTAGTCCTTAACTGGGCTATCAACATTTTCTCTTTTCACCTAGTTTTTAGCTCATATGTACGTTTTTGTATCATGGTCCCACACAAGGTTAAATTCCTTGATATAGTAGGATTTGCATCATGGTCCCATGTAGGGCTAAATTCCTTTATATAGGAGGCTTTTTTTTGACTAATTTTCTTTGTCCACATGGTAATTTTATATTTTTTAAACACTTAAAATTTCTCATTATTGTTTGGGAACTCTTGCATATTAGTTTCATATTTATTCATTTTGTTGGGTTCCAAAATTGCTGCTCACACTCTTAGAGGAATCAATCCACTTCAAGAATAGAGAAATATTGCCTTGAAGGGGATTGATTAGCTCATCAACAAAATGGGTGATTGAAGGATAATTGTAGAGAGAATATTCTCTCCTTCACTTTGGGCTTAGCTAGACCTTAGAGCACATTCCTAGAAGTATCCTTAATAAGATTGATCACAACTAATGACTAACAAATTGAAAATTACAACAATAATATGCAATGTACATTTGACTCTAAAGGTTGTAACTAAACCAAAATGTAACTTATTGCACATAAAATCTCTTTTAAGGTGATAATATATCATTACAAAAATGCAAGATGTAGGTACATAGAACATGATTCCTTAAGATAAAAATAGTTATGGCTTGCTATATATACTTCCGTAGAAAAATTGACAAATCTTGAGGTGCATATAGAGTACTAATCTACTCTCAAGTTAAATGTGAAAGATGTTTCATTTTTAGAATACAATTAATCATAAGCTTCTAAGATCAATGCTCATTCTAGTGGATTACATAGTCATCATTCACTAAGAGAAATAACACAGTGAATCACAAAAAAATATGATCTATGCATAGATACACCAAAGATATGATGACAAACAATTGAATATATTTAATAGTCCATCTCCAAACTATAAAAATCCATATGAAATAAAGAGACCATTGCAAAGATTGCAGTGAATTAGAATGTTTTGACATTTATTACATCCTTATTAGAATCATAATAACAAATATGACAAGAGGAAACCCTATGCTAGAATGCTATCAAATTTTGTTGATAGAAGTTCCCCTAAAGATCTACAAATGACCATGGAGACACTTAAAAACTTGCATCATTTATAATACAATGACCTCCTCATGATTTACAAAACATGTTGCTTTGTTGGTGACTTGACTTTCTAGAGTTGAAAACCTAGACATTACTTGGCACATGCAGTTGTGTGGAAAACATAAATGACCAACCATTTATTCAAAGAACAAACACACATATGTATGCATGCATGTATGTATGTATGTATGTATATGTGTTTCTGTGTGTGGATATGTATGTATGCATGTGTATATATATATTTTCATATATATATATATATGTGTGTGTGTGTATATATGTATGTATGTACGCATGTATGCATATGTACGCACATGTATGCATGTATGTATGTATCTATGTATGGTTTCCCATTTTCTTACCTTAGAAAATTCAACATAGAACAAAAAAGGTAATAAATGTGGCATGCAAGAAAAGTGAAATACCATGAAATTTGTGGAATGGGCGATCTAGAGCTCATGTGAAGATCATTGACATCTAGATCTTAACCACTACATTCATGGTGCGTTAGAATTATTCATCCATCATCCAAATTGTATGTAGATTGATTCCCTTGGGATGAATAATGGTTTTTAGGTGGGAAAAATCTCTTGGAGTAGTTGTAGAGTCAAATTTGGTCATTAATGGCATCTTGGGATGATCTAGCAAGTGACAAAGGCAATCTAGAGGAAATGTGGAAATTCAATGTGAGATGAAAGGTTAGAACAAGATATGCGGGGTTTCATCATGGGACTAGAGGTTAGGATTGGACATGGGAATAAAAGTTTGAAAGTCCACCAAAATTCTATAGTTGGGTGAAGTGAGAAAATGAAGTGATTTGGAAGAAATGTAGGGAATAAATGTAGAATTAGAAGCTAGGATGAGATGTTTGGATGGAATATTGGAAATACTAGAGTTAGCTTGTACTCCACATAAAACAAATGATTGACATTTAAATCATTAGGAAGTTTATGGGATTTTTTTGTGGAATTGGTAGTTAGGTTGGGAGGTTACAATAGACGTTTAGAAGTCATTTAGAACTCCACACATGGGATTGGAATGCATGTAGGAAAAGAATGCAAAGTGAGTGAAGGGAAGTGGAGGTAAAACTAGAGGAATTTTGGAGGTATGGAAGTGCAATATGACTCCGCACAAAGGTAATTGGATTATGTGGGAAATGCTTGAGGAACTAGAGGTCTAGATGTCCAATGGTGGAGGGACAATAAAAGAAGTCCCTTAGAAACTCATAAATCTATAAAAAAATTGAAATAGGAAAGGGAGTGAAAAATGGTTGGAGGTTAGGAGGTTGGGATATTTGGAGATGGACAAGGACTAGAAGGAGTCCAGATGAACCCCACAAATTTTCAAGAGGGAAACATGGAAATAAGAAAGGGTTATGGGAATCATGGGTTGAGAAGGATCAAATGTTGGGAAGAAGGGAATAGGAAGAAGTCCAGATGAACCCCACAAGTTTGCAAGAGGGAAACATGGAAAGAAGCAAGGGTTGTGGGAATCATGGGTTGAGAAGGATTAGATGTTGGGAAGAAGGGAATAGGAAGAAGTCTAAATATACCCTAAAAGTTTACAAAGCATATGAAACTTGACCAAAATTCAAGAATGGTAGAATGTGGGAATGTAGAACAAGAGAAGAGGTTACGGCATGGAAAGGAAACATGAAAAGTGCTGATGAGCCCCACAAATTTGCAAAAGAGAAAAGGAGAAAGGAGCAAGAGAATAAGATAATACATGATGTGGAAGAAGATGTGAGATCATGTTGTGAGGAGAAGGAAGAAATTTGGATGTTTATTGAGAACCCTCAAATTGATGGAATGAAGGAAATGTAGTGTCAAAAATTGTCACCCTTAATTTATTGGACCTAATTAAGCTCCTAATTTCCTAAATTATGCATTCCAAAGCCTATTTTTATCATTTTTTGAAGGATTGCAAGCATTGAATAAATGCAAACAGTTAATGTTATGATCCCGATGCTAAAATTCCTCGCAGGAAGAGCCAGGACCCATACACCCATGGGTGTATGGGTTCCCCTATCTCGTTGAGGACCAATTTTTAATATGTCCTTGACATTTTAACATTAAAAATTAAAAATTTTAAGTGTTGGATTTTGGGATCTAATTTTTAGGAAATTAGCATGCAATTGCATAAAAATACCTAGTTATTTTATCATTTGAAATCTAACAACTAGAACAAGCATTCAAGAGAAAATACTACTGTCAAGAGCAAGTCAAGAGAAAAATTTCAAAGCATTATTGTAGCCATTCAAGATCCAACATCATGTCAAAGTTTATGTGTTCTCATGTTCATGTTTTGTGAAGGATAACCCTTGTTGTATGTCTCCAAGAAATTCATGCATTCAAGAAAGAAAGATCCAAGACCTTGAGGTGATGTGTGTAACTTCAATCCTTCAAGGAAGCCATTAAAGGGTGGTGATTTGCAACACTTTGTTGATTCATCATTCCTTCTTATCATTTATCCATTCATCATTGACATTGCCATTGTGGAAGTGAAAACACTAACACAAGGTTTGACTAAGGCAAGCCCCTAAATGGTACAACCATTCCTCTCTCTTTGAATGTGTAGGTTTCATATTTTAATGAGATTGAAGGAAGTTTGAAGACTCATTTTCCATTGTTACAATTGAGATCCCACATTTTTTCAACTCACAAAAACCCATTGACATCATTATTCGACATTGATCCGAAAAATTTGTAGGTGGAAACAAAATAATCTAATATAACATCAGAGGACTGTGAAGAAAAATCTGAGGACTATGAAGGACTTGTAGGCTAAGGCACACAACCTTAGGGCAAGATAAAAATGATTTTCAATACTAAGGAACACAACCCTAGGGCAAGATACAAATTACAAGGACCTGCTGAAGAGACTCATTGTTTGATAACAGGATACATGAAGATTTGGAAATTACAACGCATGTCAACAATACACTCTATTGATTGAGGCATTGAAGCTCATATGATCTTTCTTTTCAAAAAATCACTACATCATTCCACACTCACATACCACCACTCACTTGATATTCTTGTAATTTATTTGTTCTTCCATTTATATCCTCCACAAGATCACAAAACCTCAATCAGATTAGATAGAATAGAATACAAACAATGATACTAGTAAGTCAGCCACAAAAACATAATGCGGTCTTATCTAGGAGATAGAGAGGACCAAAAACAACTTATTAAATCTTCCAATGTGATCCTAAAAAACACACGCTGGCACACACCATCCCAAGTCAACAATAAGGAAACATGTAGCAAATTACCAATTAGCCCAAAAATACACTTTCAATTGAATTTACGCAATGCGATTCTCAACAAGATAGGTCAGGACCCAAACACAACTTAATACAACTTAAAATGTTGGCGCAAACTCCCAAGCACATAGCGCAAGCAAGAGAACAAGCTATGTCGGCTAGACATTCATAAATTTCCCAGAAAACCAACTTAAAACACAATGCAACACCAAAGAGATCAAACAATGATGTGTAGATCAAAAAGAGATGTTTCATGAACATCCAAAAACACTTCCATATACTTCTTCCACACTTTCATGTCACAGAAAACCACCACAAACCAAACCAAAATAGAGCACTTCATCCCAAAAGCACAACATACACAACCATGAGATAGAACATTAACGAACCAAATTACGGTAAACTCCATCACATGCAATTTGAACTGAGACATTGCACAAACACTGAGAGAACATTCACCAAACCACAAGAGTAGAAACATCAATGCAGAGAAATGTAGAGCATTTTCTAGGCTAGTCCTAACAAGTAACAAAAACTACTAACCCACTGCAATTACCTAAAACCTCCTCAGCAACATAGGTGACCTAAAAATATAGGAGTGCGAAATCCACAGATCATAAACGCTAAATCCCAAACCACAAGACCATATCTTCAAAGGTAGAGGAATGCAAAGCATTATCCCAAACACTCTTCAAAGCAACTTCCTGTAGCAAAAAAATCCATCAACATGCAGAGACCAGAACATCCTTATAGTCACACATACTTCCTCAAGAATAACAATAGAGAGCATACAACATACTAAAGACCATCAACATCTCTTCAACTTTATAATTACTTCTAATATTTATCTTAATATGTCATCATGATATCATCTCTGTTGACAACAACCATACTCAATACAACTTAAACTATTATTAAACAAGACATAAAATCCAACCATGAACATCAGTAGCATAAATATTAGCACATCATACATCAAAGACAACCCAAACTAAGTGTACATAAAAGACAAACAATACCAAACACATGTGCAACAATCTCCCAAAGATAGTGTTGACATCAATGAAAAAAAATTCCAAACATATGTGCAACAATATCCCCCTTTGGAATTGATTTCAACATACACCTACACATTCTCCCCCTTTGAAATCAAGGACAAAGGGCCAAGGTCTTCAATTAAATCATCAAAACATTCCCCCCTTGACTGATTGCACAATTATACATGTTCCTCGTATCAACAAAAACCAACTACCTACTCCCCTTGAGAGGTAGCACACATCAATCTAGGAGACAAGGGCATGATATAAATTCCCCCCTGGATAGATGCACCTTTTATGCATCTAGTTAGAAAAAGGAGGGGCAATAATCCCTAACTTTTTTCAGAGATATTCAAAAGTCTCCTTTGAAAGCACCTTAGTGAAGATGTCTGCAATCTGATCCTTAGTAGGCACATACTCCAATCTGACTTCTTGTTCTGCAACCTTCTCCCTTAGAAAGTGATACTAGATAGAAATATATTTGGTCCTTGAATGTATTTCCAGATTCTTGGAATGTTTTTTTGCACTAGTATTATCACATAATATTGGAATATTGGGTTCATCATACACCACCTTTTTATCCTTCAAAGTATGCTTCATCCAAAGCGCTTTGGTGCAATAAGATGCTGCAACAATATACTCAACTTCTATTGTGGGTAAGGACACTAAGTCCTGCTTCAAAATGAACCAAGAGACCAATCTGTCTCCTAAGAAAAATGCACTTCCATTGGTGCTTCTCTAATCATCCACACATTCTGCCCAATCAACATCAGTATAAGCACTCAAAGAAAATTTATCATCATTCTTATACCACAAACCATAATCTGGAGTTCCTTCAAATATCTGAACATTCTGTTTACTACTTTCTCATGAGTTTGCTTAGGATTAGCTTGATATCTGACGACCAAAAAAATTGCATGCATTATATCAAGTCTAGAAGCAGTCAAGCACAATAAACCTCCAATCATAGACCTATAAAGAGTTTGATCAACCTTAGGTGGCTCATTAGTCTTGCTCAAGTGATAACTGGTTACCATAGGAGTACTTATTGGTTTAGAATCGTCCATGCCAAACTTCTTCAACATTTTTTTAACATACTTAGCTTGAGAAATAAAGATACCATCATCTAGTTGAACAATTTGAAGCCCAAGGAAGAAAGAAAACTCACCAATCACAAACATCTCAAACTCTTTTTGCATATCCTTTGCAAACTTCTTACACATTATCATCTCCGCCAAAGATGATGTCATCAACATATACACCTATCAAAATTTTGTCTTCCTCTATCTTAATGTAAAGATTACTATCTGCAGTACCTTTCTTGAAACCTTACTGAAGTAAGTACTTATCCAATTGAGCATACCAAACTCTAGGAGCTTTCTTGAGTCTACACACCATGTTTGGATCTTTTGATAGTTGGAAACCATTCGGTTGCTCAATGTAGAGCTCTTCCTCTAAATCACCTTTCAAGAAGGTTGACTTGAAATCCATCTGATAGACTTTGAAATTCTTGTGAGCAACAAAGGCAAGAAACATCCTTATTGCCTCCATTCTTGGACAATTTTTTTTCCCATACCTCTATTGTTGTGTTTCCTACTTGCTTATGGTATCTGATTTTTGATTCTGGCCATTTTGTTGTGTGTATTTATTAGCTTAGTGTTCATCTTGGGTACACTTAAATGTTTTGGAAATTGTATGAGTTTCACGACCTGGTGTCCTATTGCCAATGCTTCAGTGAGATGTAGTTCTAGACTAATGGCATCCCACACTAGCTTTACATCTGTTGTGAATCATGAGTCTTCTGACTCTTTCATGACAAGTGTTGTCAATACTCAACCCATTTTGGACTCTATTCCTAATGTTACTATACCAATGACAACCTTACAAACACCCACCTTTACAGATGTTGAGACTATGGTTGCCAATGTTCACGAAGACAAATTGCAAAAAATGGAAAAAGACTTAGAGGGACTTCAAGGCTATGTGAGTACCAAATATCTGGTTGGTGTTTCCATCCCTATGATAGATAGCATGAGGAAATTGATTAGTGATGCTCATGGATTAGAGGTTTTGCATAGCTTAGCCATATAGTTGATGAAAATGTACCTACAATGGGTAGTTGTGCTCAATCTTTGAGATACACTCAAAGTCAAGGAGGAAGTCATGTTACCTTCCCTACAACTATAGCCTCTATTCCTACATCAATCCAACTGTTGCTTGAATGACAAAACAAAGAATGGGTATAAATCCAACAATAGGTCTCTCCACTGGAAACCCTTATAGTTTTGGATATTCACATGTCACCTCAAATTTCATCCCCATTCATAAAAGTCCACCTAACACATACACACTTCCACCATATTCACCTCATTCCCAAAACATGTCAAGAAATGATTCTGTCATAAACCTTTTGCAAAACATGACATCGCCTCAACAACAAATCTCAACTTTGAACCAAAACCAAAATGGACAACCATCACAATACATTAAAAATGAGCCCATTGTCACTTGAAATATTGAAAGCACAAATGTCACAAAACATAGAGGTACCTTGGTTTGACAAGTATAATAGTATAGGGGACCCTAACAATCACATATAAGCATATACTACCATGTGTAGTGACTTCATTTTTGAGGATAAACTCCTGGTTAAAATTTTCCCTTGGTAATTTAAATACATGGCCTTGGAATGGTTTTATTCATTTTTGAATAATTCAATTCACTCATTTAACAAGCTTGTTGATGCTTTCCTTAACCATTTCCAAGTCAACATTCATCCTAAAGTTGCCCTACTAGATTTAATGTAGTGCAAGAAAAGGTAAGGTGAAAAGGTTACATAGTTCATAAGACGTTATCAGTTTCTTTTATCACAAATCAATATTACTCTTCCTGAAGTAAATATCCAAAGAGTATTTATTGATAACTTGCAATTTGACATAAGGGATAGAATCTTATTAATGAAATTTCCATCTTTCATGCATTTGTGTACAACTCTTCATGACTATTAGAATTCAATTAGTTAGTATGAAGAAGCATCTTCATCGGATCATGTTGAAAAATACAAATCCGTACACAACAACTATCAACCATTCAAGAAGCAAAACAAGAACTTTATAAAGATAAATCCATCTTAAACAACTAACCATACTGAACCTCAAGTTGCTTCCATAAGTTCAACTCCATATCAAATTAGAGAAAAAGATAGACAATATACCCCATTATCCAGTTCCCTCCATTCAATCATGTTGCAAATTTTGAGTAAGAACTTAATCTGCTTGCCTTCAATTATACCTATGGACACAACCAAGCATGTACCTCGAAGTTGCAATCCAAGTACCTTTTGTCAATACCACGTCAATAAATGGACATGATACAGAACGATGCATGCATCTTAAACTTCAAGTTCAAGACCTCATTGATTATAATCACATTCAATTGGGGGGTGTTAATGATAAAGGGAATAAGTCCATCAGCCCACCTAATCAAAATTTGCATTTATATTTACCAATCCAAATCCTAATCATTCAACCAAATTTTTGCAAACTTGTGATGTCAAGAATGAGGAGATGAATAATGATACAACTAATGACATGAACCATGATTACAATAATAATGAGGATGGTCTACAAATAATGGTTGGTTTTGTAGTTGTAGAACCTCATAAGGGCCAAACCACTGTATTACTCGACATTTCTTTCACTAATAATGATGCACTTAGACATGGGCCTGATGACCCTCTCTACATTGTTGGGCGTATCAATGACAAACCCGCATAAGGAATACACATTGATCTTGCATGTGTGGAGAATGTGATCATAGAGGAATTCTTATTTGTGCAAGAGCTTTATCAAGATTCTTATGAGTAATCGAAAGAATGGATAAAAACTCATGATGGTTTTGCTCGCCCTACGATAGGTTCCATCACTCTTTCACTTAAATTTGGACCAAAGCAATTGGATGTCTCATTCTCCATCATCCCATTTTCAGACCAATTCTGTGTGAAGCTAGGATACCCATGGCTACACTCCATGAATGTTTTTTTGTCAGTTATTCACAAGTGCATAATGTTCCCTTTGAAAATGAGATATTTATAGTGCATCGTAGTGGGTTTAATCCTTTCTCTTCCCATGGGAATTTCTCATTGGATTTATTTTGGCCTCAACTTATTGAACCTATAAAGCCTCATGAAGATTTCTTTTTCAAGTCATACCAAAAGTTCAAGGCAAAGCACATAGATTAGCAATATTCTTGAGAATGATAGGGCCATGGTTGTTCCTCTTTCCCCTCATTATGGATGTTCACCTATGCCTCAAGCCAAGACACTTCTAAGTAACCAAGGTAAATATGTTGCAATCCCTCCACCCATATCCTATAAAAGACCAAGAGATAATAAAATGATTCCTTTTGTGCCTCCAAAGATAAAACAAGTGTATAGACCTAAAGAGATGGTGGTTTCCCAACCCCCAGTGGTTCCTTCAGTTCTTCCCTTAAGGGAAGAAAATAAACCAATGGTTGATAAATTGGATCCTCCTCCATCACAAATTGAAAATCATGCAAGAAGAAATCGAAATGCTAAAGAGCGTAGGCATAGATGTTGTGCCATCACTTGTTAATTAGAAGAAAAGAACAACATAGTGCATGATAACCCAATACCTATAGAAAGAACTGAAGAGGAAATAAAAGTTTCAAAAAATAAAATGAAACCAAAACAAGAAATGAAACATGAAAATTCAATTGAAATTTTCATAAAACCTCCTATTGCGATCAATTTGGATGATGAAGATGAAATCGCTATAATTGATGAGGAGGTGCATAATGAGCTTAATGTTTTATTTTCAAAGAAAATGAATTTAGATGGGGGAAACCGTGATGCTTCTCCTAATGAGAGTAACCCACCATGTGTTGCACCTAGAGATGATCCTAGTACGAAACTTGATTTAGTCCCTTTAGCAAGTTATCCACCTTCAATTTATGATGAGCAAGATTGGGATGCAAACGACTTGCTTTTGGTTGGATCACATGTGCGGTACCCATTTATGTTTGTTTCATGTTTTCTTTGTGTTTCCTTGCATGTGATGTGATCTCCCGTGTTGTGCTGCTTGGCATGTCTAAATATGTTTGTGAGTTTTCTTTGGGATGACCCTTGTTGCTCTGTTGGTGCAAGGATACAAAGGAAATGAGCCTACTATAATATTCTTCTATTTGTCATAAAATTTCTCTTTTATTTTTGTCGTGTTTTTCTTTTGGGGACTATGCAAGGCGTTGAGACATTTCTAGGTATCTTCTATGCTGACCTTGATGTTTCTTTGTCTTCTCTATCTATGTTTCATTCCTTCATTATGTTCATTGTTCCATGAGTATTTGGGGAATGATGTCAGTTTTGAGCTCTATTATATCACTGTAGTAAAGACATATACTAACCCTAGATCCGTGGATCCCTCCCATTTACATATTTTGTCTTGTTTGTTGTATTGCATTTGGGGGCAACCCCTTATCATGATGTAGCTTTATTTGGAAACATATCATTGGCATAGGGATTTCCAAATAAGCTCTTGTGATCTTTTGTTGCATGAAATTTACCATTTTTCTACTTCAAATTAATTGCTCACAGCATGGTGTTTTGCAATTTCTTTAAAGTAGGGGCATACATTAGCATTATTTTGCTTCACTTTATTCACAAAGGTTGGACTTAGTGGTGCGTTGACATTGCCATTGGTATTTTTTGCTTCACTTTGTTCACAAGCATTGAACTTAATATGGCATTGCCATAACATTTTAATCATTTTTTAGCACCTTATTAGAGTTATCATGGAGTATAACTCTTGGTATGGTTGACATGGGTGCACTCCTAGTGAATAGAAGACTTCACTAGACCTACTATGTTTCTCATTTTGCTACCTTGTCTTGGGGGCTCACCTAGTGAAAAATGGTCTTCACTAGCCTGTGTCCCTTCCAATTTATGATTCACCTAGAAAATATTGGAATTTTCTATTATGTGAGTCATGAGTTCCTTTTTGTATGGATCTTAGCATAATACAACTTGTTAGTCCATACCCTCTTTTTGCATTTCATGTTGACTTTGTATGTTAGTGTATGTTGTCTTGTTGCATATCATACATGTGTGTGTTCCTTTGTGCCTATGTTGGTTTGCCATGAGTCTTAGATATTGGGGGCTTGCCTACCCCATTGATCCTTAATCATTACATCTCTTCAACATTTGTACATTCAAACCCCTCTTGACATATATTTCTCTACTTTAGTGTGAGTCTGAGTGTAAGTTCATACTCTCACTAAAGTGGGGGATAAATATAGTGTAGAAAATTGTCACCCTTAACAATTTCACATTATATTTTGTCCCCCTTAATTTATTGGACCTAATTAAGCTCCTAATTTCCTAAATTATGCATTCCAAAGCCTATTTTTACCATTTTCTGAAGGATTGCAAGCATTGAATAAATGCAAAAAATTAATGTTATGATCCTGACACTAAATGTCTTGGTAGATTGGGCCAAGACCCATATTCCCATGGGCGTATGGGTCCCCCTATCTTGTCGGGGACCAATTTTTAATATATTGTTGGTGGCATTTTAACATTTAGAATTCAAATTTCAAGTGTCAACATTTGGGATCTAAGTTTTGGGGAATTAGAAAAATTACATATAAATACCTAGTTATTTTATCATTTGAAATATAACAAAAAGAACAAGCATTCGTGAGTAAATACTATCATCAAGAGCAAGTCAAGAGTAGCATTTTAGAGCATTATTGCAACTATTTAAGATCCAACATCATGCCAAAGTTTATGTGTGTTTGAATGTTCATATTTTGTGAAGGCTAACCCTTGTTGTAGGTCTCCAAAGTATTCAAGCATCAAAGCAATCAAGATCCAAATCCTTGGGGTGAGGTGCATGACTTTAGTCCTTCAAGGAAGCCATTGAAGGGTGGTGAATTGTAGAACATTGTGAATTCATCATTCCTTCCTTTCAATTATCATTCATATCATTGACATTTCCATTGTGAAAGTGGAAAAACTTATACGAGGTTTAGTTGAAGCAAGCCTCTAAATGTCCCAATCACGAAAAGTATTCTACAAAATTTATATCCAAATTTTGAGACCTGAACACCTAGGATCAAGGAATCCAAACATTGAAGAACATAACCCAAAAATTTATTTTCTAAAACCCTAACAGAGATCCATTCGCCATTGGGAGAATGAGTCCTCAGTGAGGCCCGAAAATGCAGTTTTTCCAATATGTACACATCATTTTACCATCTTAAAACCTACTTTTTTACTGTTATATCAGTAAGGTTTGTTTTATGATGTCTATTTATTCATAATTGAATGAAATAATAGGAGAAAAAGGGTGGTTTATCATCTTGTTAATCTCCACTTTAAACAACCACCATTTTTCCTTTGTTTCATTTTGGTGAACCCAACTTTTTGAGCATTGTAGATTTTTGATTTTAGGAGTTATTTTCATCTTAGATTAGATCTTGCATTAATTTGCATTGAATTAGATCTCATTTAGGGTGTATTATTTTGCATTCAAATTTGCATCTCATATAGGGTTTTTAGAATTGCATTGTTCATATTCTTTAAATCTGAAAAATACCAAAAAAACCAGTCATCTTGCATATCATTTAGATCATATAAACTTGCATTTGAAAATTGAAAACAAAATTGCATATCAAACTAGGTCTTTTAGTTCATCATTTTGTGACATTTTCAACTTGCATTTCACATTACATTTACATAAAATTAAACTTGAAACTTCTTGTAGCAGACCTAAATTTAAAAATTATTAGAAAACACTTGAAAATTTGTAAAAATTAGTTTCAAAACCCTAATCTAGGACCCATTCACCCTAGGGCGAATGAGTCACTGATCGAACTTGAATTTTCATTTCTGGAATTAAAAAAATTCATTTTTATGCTTCTGTTTGCTACTATCAGATCTTTGTTACATTTTCCTATTTTCTATTTCATTCATTTCATTAAATCTAGATTAATTTGGTTCATTTAGTGCATTGTCTAAATTCAAAATCTCATTTACAACATTTTATTTTTAGATTGTTGCATAGTATAATCAACAAATTGTCTTGTTTAGAATCTAAAAATTGCATTTACATATTTCATTCTAGGTCATTGCATTGCATTTTAAGCCTCTTTCCATTTTGGGTTTGCACACTAAGTTTGTAAAACTTGTATGAGCTTTACAACTTGGTGTCCTATTAGTAATTCTATTGTGAGATGTAGTTCGAGACTCATGTCATCCCACAATATCCCATTCACTGTGGATCTTGGGTTTTCTAGCTCTCTTCCTAATAGTATTGATAATCAACCCTCTATGGATCATAGTATGCATACTTCATTTCCCATGACTTCCCTACCTACAACTAATGTGCATGCTATTAACAACACTATCCCTACCATCACTAGTTGTACTCAAGCTTTGGGGTGTACCCAAAGCCAAGGTGGAACTTCAATTCCTCCTTCTATAATACCCATTTCCATCCCTACATACACTAGTGCTCAAGTTACCAAAATAACCCAACCTACTAGCAATGTGAACACTTAGGTATTTCCACTAGGAATCCTTCTAGCTTTGTGCATTCAAATACAATATCTCCTCAACTATCCTCCCTCACAAATTTACAATTCACTTGCCCTCCGCATACATACACCACTCCACCTTATTCCCCTCAATATTACACTAATAACAATGATTCCATCCTTAGCACACTTATGCAAACCATGGAATCCCTCCAATAACAAGTTGCAATCCTAAATCAAAACAATAATTGTCAACCTTCACAATACATCAAAACCAATCCATTATCCATGGAGATATTGAGAGAAAAAATGCCACAAGGTATAGAAGTTCCTAGATTTGATAAAAATGGTGGGAAAGGAGATCCTGTTAGCCATGTGTTCACTTTTACAACCCTATGCAGTGATTTCATCTTTGAAGATAAACTCTTGGCTAAACTATTTCCTAGATCCTTGAAGGATAGTACTGCTTTAGAGTGGTTCTCTTCCTTACCGAATAATTCATTTTGTTCATTCAATGAGCTTGTTGATGCCTTTTATAACCACTTCCACATTCACATGGGTCCCAAGATGACCCTAGCTGATTTAATGACATGTAAACAAAAGGATGATGAGAAAGTGATTGATTTCATAGCAAGATATCAAATGCTTTATTCATAAATAAACATCAAGATTTTTGATGCCAACCTTCAATGAATGTTTATTGCCAATTAACAAAGAAAAATCCAAACCAAACTTGAGATGTTGGGATTCCCATCCTTTACAGAGTTATATACATCCCTTTGTGATTATCAAAATTTGACTTATGGTTGTGATGTGAAAAATCCTCCTAGCCATCTTGAAAAGTCTGAATACACAACTCGAAATAGTTACCAACCTTTCAAGAAGAAAAATAGGGCTTTTTACAACTTAATTCCCATTAACCAAATCAACAAGCTGATAACCATGTGGCTTCTATAAATACGAAAAAATCATATGCCCTTGCAGATAGGAATAGAAAATTTACCCCTTTACCCGATACCCTTCACAATATCATGATCCGGCTTATAGAAAAGAATATGCTTTCCTTACCTCTTGTTAGAGCTCGTGATCCTAATAAACCATTACTTGCAGAGTATAGAACAAATTCTTATTTCCATTATCATCGAAAAAATGGACATAATACAAAATATTGTAAGTGTCTTAAACATCTTGTGCAATACATTATTGATTCTAATCATCTAAAAATTGGAGGTGTGAATGATCAAGGTAATAAGTCTATAGCTCCTCCTAACCAAAATATACAAGTCTTTACAAATCCCATGCCAAAACACACCATTTCATTTGTCAAAGCTAGTGAAACAAAGAATGATGTGATGAATGTTGACACAAATGATGAAACAATAAAAGATGAAAATGTGGATGAACCAACTAAAGTAGTCATTTATTGAAGCTAGACCTCATAAGGGCTCAACCAAATTAAATGCCTCTTGATATTGCTTTTTAACAAAGAGACATACTTAAACATGCACCTAATGGTCCTCTTTACATAGCTAGAAGAATCAATGGCAAGCCTACTAATGGGGTATTAATTTATCCATTATGTGGAAAGAACATGATCACTAAAGAGTTCCTATTTATGTATGAACTCTATCAAGATACATAGGATAAACCAAAATCATAGATCAAAATGAATAATGGTTTTTCTTGTCCTATGATAGGCTCAATAGATCTCCTTTTAAAAGTTGGACCAAAAACATTAACTGTCTCATTCACCATCATCTTGTTGTCAGACTAATTTTGTGTGAAGTTAGGCTACCCATGGCTTTTCTCCATGAATGACGTCTTGTCAGTTGTGCATAAATGTTTAAAGTTTCCCTTTGGAAATGAAATATTTATTGTGCATCATAGTGGCTTTAATCCTGTTCCTTCCTGAGGAAAATTTTCCTTAGATTTCTTTTGGCCAGAGCCTATTGACCCTATTAGACCTTGTGAGGACTACTTTTTCAAATCATATCAAGAGTTTAAGGAAAAAGACATAGCAAAATTATCCCTTAGAAATATGGCTCAACTCATGATTGAGCAAGCTATCCTTGACAAACCAATGATTGAACCAAAATACCTTCCAAATATCCAAGAAAAACCTATGAAAAATCCTCCCACCATTTCCTATAAGAGACCACAAGATAACCAAAACAATCCCGTTGTGCCTCCTAAAATTAAACAAGTTTACAAAGCTAAAGAGAATGTGGTTGAACAACCTCCCGTGGTTCCTTCCGTTCCTCCCCTAAGGGAAGAAAAGAAACCTATGGTTGATAGACCCACTCCTACACAAATGAAAATTAACAATAGATTGAAACGAAACCGAAATGCTAGAGAGCGTAGGCGTAGACATCATGCTATTGCTCATATGTTACAAGCTAAAGAAGAAAATAAAAACATAGAAAATCAAAATCCGAACTTACCTAAAGCAATGCATGATGAATGTATACCTTCGCCACAACATAAGTAGGAACCTACAAGAGACATTATCATTTGACCTCCTATTGTGATTGATAACATTGAAATTGCTAAAATTGATGAACAAGTGCATAATGAGTTGAATTCATTGTTTTCCTCTTCTATGAGCTTAAATGACAAATCTCCTAAAAATATTGTTGAACTTGGTTCTTCCCCTACTTCGGAACTTGTTGTGGTCCCTTTGGATAGTTGTTCGCCTTCCGTATATACTGACTGAGATTAGGATGTGGACGACCTGCTATAGGTTGACTCGCATGTGCCTTACTAGTATCTTTCTTTGTTTTCTTTTTCATGTTGCTTTATGTGATTTCATGTGCGTAATGTGATCCCTCGTGTTGTTTCATTTGATGTATCTCTCTCTCTCTCTCTTTTGTGCATTCCTCTATATGTACCTACATTATTCTATATGTCGTAAACATTTTATCCTTTTTCATTTGTCTTGTGTTTTCCTTTTGGGGATGACACAAGGCATCGAGGCATTTAGGTCTCATCCATGTTGAATCGAAGGATTTTTCTTTGTTTTCTCTCTCTTTGTGTCATTCTTCCAATTCTATGAGTATTTGGGGAATGATGACATTTTTGAGCTCTATGACAACATTGTAGCAAAGATATACTGACCCTGGATCCATAGATCCCTTTTGTACTTTTAGGGGCAACCCCTCCTTCCTTTTTCAAGACGTAGCTCTATTTTAGGAACATATGACTTGGCATAGGGATTTTTGGGTAAGCTCTCATGTCCTTGGATGGAACATTGGCTACTTTAAAGCAACTGCTCACAACAATGGTATTAGTAATTGCTTTAAAGTGGGGGCATACATTGATGATATCTTTCGACATTCTGCATATTTTATGGTGTGATTTTATTTTTCTTGTGATGCATCCTTTTCTTGGTGGTGTCATTGGGTTTGATTTCCTCCAAGAGTGCAATATAGACAAGCGTACAACTTCCCCTTAGTGGCTTGATGCGAAGTGAGACATCCCATAAGTGGCAATATATTATCTTGAATTGTCCTCTCTTGGAGACATTAGGTACAATGATCCCTAAGAAGAAGACCTTACATGAATGAAGCAAGATCCCCTTGAACAAAAAATCCTATAGACATAATATTCATAAGCATTCAACATTGTGGTGCCTTATTGAAGTTGTTAGGAGGATAACTTTGGTATGGTATGGGAGCCTAATATGTTTCTCTCATTTTCCACCCCTTTGGGATACTCACCTAGTGGATGGCCTGAGGTTCCACTACCCCAGAGTGAGCACACATGTTATAAACAAATAGTTGATATGTGTTCCACATCGTGTTGGATAGTTGAGGCTTGATCCCTCCCCTTTCTCGGGCAAACAACCATGTTCCACATTGTGTTGGGATGGTCGAAGCTAGATCCTTTATTTTCTTGGTCTTTGATAGTGTATTATTGTGTATCTTTTTCATTTCTGCATACATAAGTGTCTTGAATGTCTACTTTAGTGTGAGTTTGGATGGGGTACGTACTCACCAAAGTGGGGAAAATGCAGCGCTTTGGAAAGTGCAAGCAACCCTTTTTCACACTTAATTTAAATGGACATCGAATAATAAAATAGAATTAATGCCCTTTATTTAGGGTGTTGTAAAGTTTTTCTTTACACTTTCAAACTAATCTAGGGCTTTATTAATTAACTGAGGTTAATTTGAGCTTAATTGGCCCCTTAAATTCAAATCCAAGTCTAATTTATTTTATTTCTTGAGGGATAAAACATGACACTCTTAAATAATATTACACAACACTTAATTTTACAAGGAATGTGTCCTAGGATAGTGACCTAGGACCTATTTGCCACCTGGCAAATGGGTCCTCACTAGGTCCTAGGACCCCCTTTTTGCATATCATTTCACATCCCCCAAAATGTGTCCTAGTTAAGTATGCTAGGACCCATTCGCCTTATGGAGAATGGGTCCTCACTTAACTTAGGACCCCCCCTTGGGATACGTTTTTGGCATTATTTTAACGATTTCAAATCCTAAATCTAATGTTGGCTTGTGTTATTTGAATTTTGAGATTTAATCTTAAGTTAAGTATAAATATAAGGTTATTTCACCTATTTTCATCTAAGCAATCTTAGCAACTTTAAGTCTTCAAGCATTATAGCAAGTTTATGATCAAGGGAGTATTCAAGAGCATTCAAGAAGGCATTCAAGGACAGATTATTAGAGTTTATTGCAATAATCAAAGATCCATTTCATCATGTCAAAGGCATAGTGCATCATGCATGTTGTTGAGCTAATGTGTTGATGTAACATTAAAGATCTAATTCAAGCATTGTTATGGTTCATGATCAAGACCTATATCCATTGAGGCCATTTCATGAAAAGTTGTTGATTTGCACTCCAAGGTTCCATTGAGGATTGGTGAGTTGTAGCATTACATTGTTCATTCATATTTCCTTTTATGCATTGTTTCAATTCAAGGTTTAATTACCAAAATAGGGTTTGACTAAGGCAAACCCATTTTCCCTAAAAAACAACATTGTTCTCCTCTTTGATGTGTGATTGCAGGTTTTAGATTGAAGATCAATTGGAGAGAAAAAGTTGTCAAAGTTGTAAAAGTTGTCATCTTACTTGAAAAATCATGAAAAATATTCTACATAATTTTTTTTCAACTTTCAAGAGCTAAACACCTAGGATCTGGGAGTGTGGACATTGAAGAATAGAACCCAAAAATTGATTTTCTAGAACCCTAATAGGGACCCATTCACCACTGGGCGAATGAGTCCTCAGTGAGGCCCGAAAAATAACTTTTTCCAAAAGGTACACATCATTTTACCATCTTAAAACCTACCTTTTTACTATTATATTGAAGTTAAGTTTTTTTTTGATGTCTATTTATGCATATAATTGAATGAAATAACAAGAGAAAAAGGGTGTTTTATCATCTTGTTAATCTCCATTTTAAACAATCACCATTTTTCTATGTTTCATCATATTAGGTCATATAGTTCAATTAGTTTAATTATTAAAAATAATTTCTAATCCATTTTTGAGGCTCAAAAGAAGGAGATCCAAGTCTGATTGACACACTTTCATGGTTGATAGTCAATCTATTCACCTTGTTGTTCTCCCTCTTTAGTGAAACTTGGAAAAAGGGTCCCTTACATCCTAGATTCTTTGCATATAGGACATAGGACCACTTTTTTCATTGTTTTAGTAAACAAAAGGAAAAAGGGACCAAATATACTTAACATAAATTTTATGTGGGATTGGTAGTCAATATAGGAAACTAGACAAGAAAAAGATGTCTAGTACTCCCTTGAAATTTTGCAATTCCAAAAAAATTGAGGAAAATGACCAAAACCTTTCAAGAATTAGATCTTGTTTTATATTTTTATAATTTCCAACACCTAATAGGAACATGGGGGATGATGAGGAACAATATTTATGTAACTTTGATTAGGGGAGACCCATTTTGAAGATTTCTCAAATCGGTTATAGGTGATGGAAAATTGAGGCCTAATACACAAGGGGGTTGTGACGAGAGATTTTTTTTCCTTTTTAGATTGAGTCCTAACACATAGTCTTGTCATTATGTTCCTTCCATGTGCTATTTCTTGTGCTTAGTGATCCATTAATAACTAGCTTAGGTCAATGATGATTATCCATACTTTGAGCATTTTTTAGGTAGATTTTTAATTGTAGCATTGGAAATGCTTTCAAAGGAAAAGTATCTATTTTAGCTAATACAATCTCATATCAAATTTGAAAGAAATTTGGTAATATATACCCTTACAAACCCTAAATTATTGTTGCAAACTAAACACCAAAGGCACTACTCCCTTCTTGCCTTTAAATTCACATAGATTGAGTTTGGTATACTTTCCTTTGAGATCATTGAATGCCCTAATGTTGTTGAGAAAACCCTCACTCGCTTTGAATTTTCATAGAAATGTGCTCGAATACTTAGCAATTGTGGTTTTAATGATGAAGAATGAAGCATTTTACCCCAAACCATCATGAATTTGGTAGATAGCAATCCCATCTGCCATTAATGTTTTCACATGCTTGAATGTGCAACCAATGAGAGACATTTGCTAAGTTTGAACATGGACCGTTGATCTCAAGATCGACAGTGATCAAATAAATTTGAAATTTCCTTTGTGAAGTGACACTTTCCTTTTGTTATTATGCAGACACACATCATCGTTTTGGGGACTCACAGAGGTAGAAGAAGACAAAATAAGAGTCTCCCTGATAGTAGAAATCTTCATGAAGCATTGTGGTGGTGACACTTGACACCATTTCATGGTTTCATAAGAAGAAAAAGACTGGCCCACCATCGCCTTGTGAAGGCTTTACCTCTCACGATGAAAATTAACATGTGTTTGAAAATGTGTCAGCATTTCATTAACTCATGGGAGTGAATGTATCAGAGGGAAGGGTATTTGCGAAGTGAAGAGCTCCCACAAAATATTGCACGACTTAAAAACAACTTAAGGCAGCTAGGGAATAAGGGGACTCGACTATAACAATAAAAAAGGGCTTGATGATATAAAATAAAACATTAGCAACCGAACATTAGCTGATGATTTATTTAAAATACTTGGACATGTATTTCATTATTTCGGGGACTCATAAAGAGAGAAAATGTAAAAACAAAGGCTTCCCCGAATTGAAGAAGGTATGCAATATGTTGATGCATGTCTCATGGGGCCCAAGAAGAATTGAGACCTTAGAGTGATATAAAAAATATTCAGGGAAAAGGGATCACTCAGTTTCCTAATGCATGGGGCCGGTTGACAAACGGGAAAGACACCCTAAGGGTATAACTTAAGTGGTAGGTGACCTCAATAACTAGACAACAATGAAACATAACAAAAGTGCAAGGGTTTAGACAAATGCTAGGGTTTTAGGCAGAGACAAAGGTTTTAGGATCCCTTAACACATAATTTCCACACC
Source organism: Sequoia sempervirens (assembly GCA_007258455.2). Classification (NCBI taxonomy): domain Eukaryota; kingdom Viridiplantae; phylum Streptophyta; class Pinopsida; order Cupressales; family Cupressaceae; genus Sequoia; species Sequoia sempervirens. The sequence continues at coordinate 281,911,597 of VDFB02000008.1, read as the reverse complement.
CTAGCTTATACAATTGAGGAATTTCAAAATTTCAAAAAGAACTAGAAATGCCACCAAATTGTCAAATTTCATAAGTACCACCAAGTTGAATGAATATTGTTATGTGAATTCAATAATTATGAATCTTTTGGATAATGCTAATTGGGAATTAGAATATTGGTGTGATTTGAAATTATCTACGGAAATTTATGATGTAAATGTGTATGTTTATTTTCGGTTGCTTTGGCTATGTAATTTTAGTAGATGCATTAATGCGTGAATCAAATGTGCAGGTACATTCTTCCATGGCCAATGGAATCAAATGTCTCCAAGGAACCTAATGTGACCAATCTTGTATACCAAGTATAGTTTATTTGGAGGTACTATAGCCTCAATGTAATATGATCAATGTGTTGTGGGTTGAGACATGTGTGGAAGTGATTTTGTGAGGTCTCAAAGTCTTTAAGCTTGAAATTTTAATTTTTAATTTTTTTCTTGAGGGAAATTTCAAATTCATTTTTTTTGAGTTTTTAAAGGGGTGAAAAAACTTTTATTTTGTGTAATTTCATAAATTTTAAGCCCCTGGGATGGTAACCTAAGGGTTGGGTACTTAATGGAACCCATATCTTGAACCCTTATCCAAGATATGACCCCTCTTAATTTTCTATTAAGAGGGGTGAAAAATTTTGAGTGTTGTGGGGAGTGGATGGACTTGTTCCAACCACATCCCCATTTTTCTCCAAGTTCATTTATGGATGGAGATTTTTGGGGGTGAAGTGCCCAAGTGGACTCCCCCTTAATGATTTTTTTGAGATTTTTAAGTATGGAGTGCACGAGACTCCTTCCTCTATTAAATTTTTTCCACATAAGGGAGTGTAGACACTTAAAATTTTCTTAACTGACATTCCACACTTGAATCTAATTACTAACACCATTTCGTCCTAAATTCACCTTCTTTTTGACTATTTAATTGAATGATCCTCGTTGATTAATTAAATGCATCAATTTCTCCTATTAATCAAATGATCATTATTATTTGGCTGATTCACGCCCTTTCACACTAATTTTCATCCTATTCAATTAGGTAATGTGAATTATTTGATTAAATTGCTTATGTCTTCTCATTTAATTAAATAAAATTAATTATTGAATTATGTCATTTGACCCTCTTTCATTAAATAAATAAATTATTTAATGAGCATCCTAATTTCACTCAACTTGCACAATTAAAACTTTGTTTTAATTATCTAATTCCTATTTTCCCTCACCCTCCCACTTGCAAGGGAATATCCTCCTAGAATATTCCTCCATTTGAACTAAAAAATGGAATATTCCTTTGTAACAAACTTTGCAACAAACTTTGTAACAACTTCCTAATTCTTAGGAAGTGTGATTCTTTAAATAAATGAGAGCCATTGATTAACTCTTTGATCCATGTCAACTTGCATTCTCATCCATTGATGAGAATCCTTGATCAATGTCTTCACCTCTCATAGTTTCTCTTCCCTTGATTGATCAAATCAATCTTAGCCATTTATTCACCATTTTCTCTTATACATACACCCCCTTTCAATGAGGAAGGGATCCACAATCATTTGAGAAAAGTTATGCTGTTGAAATGCATCCACACTTTCATCCATTAGCATTCATTTGAGCATTTTTCATCCATTGTGGTTCAAATCTTTATTATCACTCATCAATCTATCAAACCAAGTTTGTTTCAATCTAGGGATTGGGAAAGGGCTTTCATTCCACATCAATGCAACACCAATTCCCCAATGGGATGAGGTTTGAGGCATTAGAATAGGTTTTCATTATTTCTTTTTGTTTATGTTTAATGACTTCCTTATTTAATGGTTTTCAAGAATTTCATTGGGATTATAGCTTAACTAGTTAAGCATTGCTTAGAATCTATTGGATCTGGTGTATTTAGCTTGTGTTATGATTATAGTCACATTCTAGCGCTAGAAGGAGGGATTATCTAACCAAATTTGACAAATTTTTCTTGAGTTTCTTGTGTTTTGAAGGTTATAGGTAGGGAGGTGATTTTTCCTTTTTACCAGAGCAACACTTTTGAAGAACGACGGTTTTGCAATGCAAAGGTGCTTTTGAAATATGACACTTTTTCTTTATGCTAGTGCTTTTGACTTTTCTAACATAGAGGCACTTTTGAAATACATCGATGCTTTTGATTTTTTTGATAGAGAGGAACTTTTGATATAGTGATGCTTTTGAACTCACTGGATTTTTTCATAGATACAACAGAGAGGCACTTTTGAGATTCACCAGAGTGACTCTTTTGAATTATAGTAGCACTTTTGTGGAACGTCGCTTTTGTTGTTTGATAGAGATGCACTTTTGTAGCACAGTGACACTTTTACAAGGTAAAACAAAGAGCTAGATTTTAATGTCTTCTTTGATTTTTAAATTTAATACTCTTTGATCATTTACCGACTTCTAGTTTTTTCTATGAGGCTAACTGATTTTTGTAGATTTGGAATGGAGTGAAAAACTAGGAAATTATTTACCCCAACTTGATGGGGTCATAAATTTCTACTCGGTGCTTAGAATTCAAATCCATTTACACCATTGAAAAGGTCTCTAAGATTACTAACTCAGTTCCTAAAAATAAAATTCCTACAACATTTAATTTTAAGGAACTGATGCAAGTTTCAACCCCAAATTTCACTTCGAACACCTCCAAAAATGCGATATACTAGAACCTAGAAAATACCAAAAAAATATAAAAATTTTTGATTCTAAGTTTTTCTTAGTTTAGTCACCTCTTGAAGTGAAGGAGAAAAATGCCATTTAATATTCATTGTAAAAGTGTTTTTTAAACACTTATGGGATGATATAACCCATCATATGTTGTTTTATTTCATGTTTTAGGACAACTAGCTTTCAATTGGGTTTAAAACGTTTCAATACTATGATCTTTCAAAGTTGGCTAAAAATGAACCCAAACATCCTTCCCTTTGCAATGTTGGTTTAAAATTGAACAAGTAAAGCTTCATGCTTTAGTTTGGTGCTATTAAAATGAAGTCATCATTGCCTTTGAGGATTTAAAAAGAATAAGTGTATGTCATGCTTGCCATGCTTGTGTGAACTTCTAGTGTGTATCCACTCTCCTTGCACTTCGTGCGAGCTTGGGTGAATAGAAACACTCCAAGTTCACAAAATTTTTTGGTCACCCCAAGAACCTACTACATATCCTCTCCCCTTGTGCTTTGTGCGATCTTGGGTGAAGAGAAATAACATTTTCTTGTCTTTTTCTTAGAGAGGGCCTACTATGTGATACATCCTGCAATGGAGAACACATGGTGACCTTCAAGCCTATTTATTGGTGGGCTATATAAATCTTGTGAACGCAAAAGCTAGTAACTTGTATTCATGAATGGCTACTTCTTGTTCCAAGTCTCATGCGAATGAATGGGTCGCTTAGGGGAAGCTAGAGACTTAAGTGTTTCACGAGTGTTGTACACCTCATGATGTTCACAATGTCATTAAACACTTTCTCTTAGCAACCTATCCTTGTTTTCTAAAATGTACTTTGAAGTAGTGCATAGGAGGCGCACCACTCCTAGAAGTTACTTACCACATCTGGCTTTTTGTTGAGGCGATAAAGGAAATAGGGAAGGGACTCTTTTTCTTGTCAAGATGGTACATTTTCTTGATATAGCCTATTTTTCCACTCCATCTTCATAGATTACATAATTCCTTAGGGGATGAGGTAAGCCTACCAAGAATTACGTACCTAATCTATAGGGTTGTTATTGCTTGTTCTTGTTGAGTCAGTTTGACACTTTGATTGGTTTCGAAACAATTCAAACAAACATCAACATGTTGTTCAAATTTCAAACCGTTTGGACTTAGTGTGAATACATTTGAAAAGACCTATATTGCTACTTGTCCCTAAGGATATTTCTTTAGAGGCTTATAAATATTTGGGCTTATATCTCAATTCACACATTCCAAAGTCAAGATAGGATATTATGGTTTTAGCTTCTCGATTTTCACATATTGGACTTTGTGGAATAAAAGTTGCTTAGTCATAGAAATTTTAGTTTGAAATTAATTAAGACAGATCTTGATGTGGTAATGAAGCAATCTCACTAATCTAAGATTAAATCAATTGAACACACCACACATTGGGCTTATTTTCAAACTGTAGACACTTAAAAATGTCATGAATGATATACACACTTGAATCTGATATATTAACATCATTTCATCCCAAATTTCATCATCTTTTCACCTATTTGATTAAATTAACCTAGTTATTTAATTAAATGCATAATTTTCATCTATTAATCTAATTGACCTAATTGGGTTAATTCACCCTCCTCTCGTACTAACATTTCACCCTGTTAAATTGAATTAAATAAAATTATTCAATTTAACCCCTAAGTCCTCTTATTTAATTAAATAACCCTAATCTATTTAATTAAATATCATTTTACATTCCTCTTTCATTAAATAAATCAATAATTTAATGAATATCATATTATTCTCCATCTTGCACATTCAAAATTAGTTTTAATTAACTAAGTAGCTAATTTCCCTCCATCCACTTGCATAGGGAATATTCCAAAGGAATATTCTCCTATTTGGCTCCAAAATTGGAATGATTTCTTTGAAACAAACTATGTAACAAACTTTCAAAGTTGTTACAAAGTGTGTTTTTTTGAATCATTCTCAACCCTTGATCTTTCCTTGATCCATGTGATCTTTGATTCTCATCCATTGATGAGAATCCTTGATCCATGTTTCACCCTCCTTTTCATCTTGACCATTGATAGATCAAATCGATCTCATCCATTGATTTTTGCATTTGCTTTCCTATAAATACTTCATCATTTGGAGAGAAATGGATCCACCTTTTCAGAGCAAACTTATGCTGTTGAAACTCATATCCACTTGCATCCATATTTAGCATTTTTAGTTTAAATCTTGATCATATTAGCTTAAGCATCCATTAATGGATTCCATGTTAACTTAGTTTGCATCCATTTAGTATATTTTTGAATCTAGGGCTTGCATATTTGAATCTTTTGCACATTTAGAATAACTTTTCATACATTTACATTGATCATCTTAGCTTTTATCATGTTAATCTAGCTTTCATTCATGATTTCGTTCATCTTTTTCATCAGTTTCCATCAATTTTAATCAATAAAATTGATTGGAAAAGCTCATATCATCCAAGGGATTGGGAAAGGGTCACCATTCCACATCAATGTAACACCACTCCCCCAATGGGATAAGATTTGAGGTCTTAGAATAGGTTTATTTCAAGCTTTCATGTTTATTTCATGTTTAGTTTAATGGTTTTTTAGTTTTGATCCTTTCAAATACCATCACATTGGGATCATGGCTTAGTGGATTAAATATGCCTCAAATCCATATGGATCTGGTGTATTTATCCTATACTATGATGATGGTCACATTTTGGTGCTAGAAGGAGGGCTTTACTAACTTTTTTTGATGAATTTCTCTTAAGTTTCCATGAGTTGCAGGTTCCTTGGATAAAGCGATGCTTTTGGAAGCTACAACGATGTTATTTTTCACTAGAGCGATGCTATTCTTCACCAGAGCGACGCCTTTTCAAAGGCGTCACAATAATTGAAAAAAGAATCACAATAATTACAAAGGCATCACAACAATTGAAAAAAGCATCACAATAATTAAAAAAGGCATCACAATTTGCAAAGGAATCGCTATATTGCTATACGCCATTGTTTTCTTACTTTTATAGTCTATCTTAAAATGGTCATATCTTAGTCATACGGAGGTATTTTTTGAAGCTTTTTTTTTTGAAATGGGGTAGAATTTCATGCTATATGCAATGGTGTATGTGGTTTTCAATTTTTTTAGAGTTAATTTTTCCATTTTTTGCACCTAAAGTCAAATCATATTGCAATTTGGTATAGGTTGCAGGGTTTTAATGCTTAATCATTTATCTAACCCTAACATATTCTCATTTTCTTGATTTCATCTAACATTTGGAACATTTATTTTAGGTTTGAAGAGGAGCATGAAGGATTTAATTGAAGAAAAAGGCATTTAAAGCTCATTGTTAAAAGTGTTTTCACACTTATGGGATAATTATAACCCATCATATGCTGCTTTGCTTCATGTTTTAAGACCACTAAATTTCCATTGGGTTTTAAAACTTACAATATTAGGACAAATAGCTTTCAATTGGGCTTAAAATTCAAAAATTCTTTGAAGTCTTTTCAAAGTTGGTTAAAATTGAACCCACACATCCTCATCTTGCTATATCGATTAAAATGAACAATACAATCATGCAAAACTTCCATTGGGTAGCAAAAATGAGATCATTATGCTTTATAATTCCCAAAATGGAATGATGCTTTCTTTGTTTAGCTACACTTGTGTGTATCTCCTCCCCTCCAGCTTAGTGATCTTTGGTGAAGAAAAACATAAGTGTGCTTTGCTTGTGTGTTACCTTGTGACACATATCTCTTAACTTACTTGGTGCTGATATGGGTGAAATCAATACTCAAGTAACCACTCTGTCACAGCCTCCACCCTTAAGAGAGGGCTTGCTATGAGACACCCCCCACAATGGGAAACTCATAGTCAAGTTCTTGCAAGCATGCTTACCGATGGGCTTTAAATAAAGGATGTGAAATTGTGAGAAATTAGCATCAATCCTTCCAACAATAAGACTTACACCTAATCCCATGCCTTAAGGTGGATCAGGGAGACAGTTAAAAGGCATAGAGCAAGCTAGGTGGTAGTGTGGTTCAGTGTCTGGAGTTTTCTTGAGTAGAACCTTGTTTTTAAATAGTAGAAGAACTTTGACCTCCATCAGCAGTTTATCAATTGGTGCATTGGAACTTAAGTTCAAGAATTATTTTTCCATGTTTGATTTTGCTTAAAATTCTTAGAAGTTAAGAATTCATTCTTAACATACCTCTACACTCTTTCCTTGATTGCATGTAAAGTCATCTCTTCTACTATGAAGGGCATGAGACAAGCCCACTAAGAAAAATGTACCCAATTGAGCTAGGGATGTTATATTGGCAGGTCATTGTCACTTGGTTCCCAAGCTCCAACAATACCCATCAACATGGTCGATAAAACTTCAAACCCTTACAACTTTGCGACATGGTTTATTTTTTGATAGGGTGATCTTGCTGCTTGTCCACCAGATTTGTCCTTGAGAACTTCCTAATTATTTTGGATTCATATCCTAAATCTCAACACTTTCGAAGGTTGCCTGGAACTATGTTCTTAGCTTCATAATTTTCACATAATGGGCTTTGTGAAATGAGGGTTGCTTTGACATAGACCATTTAGTTTAAACTTTAACTAAGATTTTCTTGATGTGGTAATAGAACAATCTCACTTAAGCAAGGATTAAATCAAACAAACACCCCACATTGATGTATGTTCAAACATTGACTCTCAAAAACAAGAAAATTGAGACAAGGAAAATATTGCAAAACATTGAGTCCACGTTTCATTTTACCAAAATCATTGAATTGCATGGTCAAAATCATTGAGTTCTATTGTTAAACATCATTGAGTCTATTTTATCAAAATCATTGAGTTCTTAAGGTTTTATCACTTTAGAGGTATAACATGTTTTTGACTACCTTCATCTTACAAAACAAAGTTCCCTTTTAGGTTAACATATTTTGGATCAAAAAATTCCATCCATCTTTATCACATTTGACATGCCACTTCACCGAACAACTTTAGAAACTTTTGTACACATCAACAAGTTTTGGACTTAGACATTTATCAAACCAATCCCCTAACTTAGCTACTTTATGTGTGAAATAGATCCTTTTCCATACACTTAGTTGAGTTAGTCATCATCCTTTTGAACAAGTCTATCTTAAAGGTCACAAGTCTACCTTTAGATATACAAGTTCATTAGCACCTTTATCCATAGCATCAAAACACCAAACCTCTTTGTCTAAAAGTGTTGTTCAAAATTTTAGAAAGTTCATCCCCCATATCATTCACCCCTTTCATCATCCACTCACATCATTGGTCCAAAAATACCTTAGAGGTTCACTTTTGCAACAAGGTCAAAACACAAGAAAAACATGGAATATAAGCTTGATTCATACATCCTGAGTGATCTAAAATCAACCAAAATATCAAAGCCTTACAATACCAATTGATTATCAAAACTCACATTCATTCAATTCACATATGGGATCATTATATCCTACAAACCTCAATGCTACAACAAATGTGAGTATGCCCAATCTAAATTTTGGAACACCTTTCCCTATGGTAGATTTGAATGAAAGTAAAAACCTACAAATCTATCAACCAAACGATCAATACATGAGTCTTCAACAAAACAACATTATCCCATCAAATCAATACATGCCAAATGTGAATATACCAAATACAAACTTACCAAACATGAACATATAAAATCCACACTTGGTAAACTATGGGATATATATATATATATATATATATATATATATATATATATATATATATTTGCAAATCACATCAATGTTGTTCAAAATCCAAACAATATGTTGACAACTCAATATATTGACCCGAATCAAGGTAACACCATTCAAAATCAAGGTTACCTAAATCAAAGCAATGTTTTTCCCAACCACAACAATGTTCAATGCCAACCTATGATGCAAAATCTAAACATCATCCCAAAGCAGAACATTGTCCAAAATCAATTTGTGCATGATCCCATACAAATACCACAAGTATATATTCCAAATATTCTTGGCCAACAACCAAATCGACTATATCAAGGGTGTCAAAATTAAAATCAATATCAAATTTTGTGAAATCAAATTGCTACACTTACAAAATTTGTTGATTCACATCACCAAAAGACATCTCCACCCTAAAATCAATACACTCTTCATCGAAATCATCAAATCATTGATTTGTATCCACAACATCAACATACACATCTCCAACATCAAGACATTGGATATCAAGAATAACAACATCAACAACAAGATCTATCCCTACAACCTCAACAAGATCAATCACCACATCTCCAAGATGAATCACAACTAGATCAAACACAACAAGCACAAGCTTCACAAGATAATGACACTATCACCAAATGTGAATATACTCCTTTAGGGGAGCTAATTGAATAAACATTAAACATGTTAGTCCATGCTAAAATTATCAATCTTCCAAAATCATTAAATGGGGGTGAACCTAGCATCAAGTTCCCATGGGATGATGATAATACTTATTGCAAATACCATAGCACAAAAGGTCATGACATGTCAGATATTATCAAACTCAAAGATCTCATCCAAGACCTTATTGATCAAGGGAAAATAACTGTTGAGGATATTGATCAAGATTCAACCACTAATGATAGTAGTGACAATGTCTCCACCACAATTGTTGAAAACAATGATAAAGATCTACCCATCAATGAGCCCCTTGAAGATGTTTCTACCACATCCAACGATCAAATCAACATACATCAAGAGTCACATTTTAATCATGATAAAAAACCATCAAAAATATCTAACAATGATGGGTGCTGTCATAATAGTGGTTTACAATTCCTGAGAGGAACGAATTTTAGCTGAAATCACATATTTTTAGAAAATATAATGATTTAAGCCTTAAAAAGTTCCATTTTAAGGATTCCAATTGAAGAGGGTTTGATCAAATCCTTAGATCAAAACCTTGGATAGAACCTCAGCTAGTTTTAAACCATACCTATAAATGCGTCTTACACCTATCAAAATCATAAAAATCACTTTTGATTTAGCTTGGGGATCAAATGAATTCATTTAAAATTTATTTCAAATGATTATGGTATTCCTCAGAACAAATCTATCCAATGAATATAATTTTAATATGTTTTGGTTTTGTTATGTATTTATTTTTTAAGTTTAATTAAACATAAGTTTTTCATTGAAAATGAATTTCTTTATTCTTCACATGTGGAAAAATAGAAGATTATCAAAAAAAAAAATTGAAAAATATGAGTGAACTAGATATTGAAATCCTTGATCCAACAAAAATTAAATTAAATTTTGACATATACAAAAGTTATCGTTATATGGTAGCTCAGTTACAGATTGTAATTCGTTTGAAACTTGATTAAAGGAAAAAATATTAAATAAAAACTATCTAAACAAGTGGAAGCACTAGATATCGAGTTAAAAATCTAAATTTGAAAGAATTAGAATTTTATCCTTCATGGAAGAAAAGTTATACGTTATATGGCAAAGCCACTTTTTAAAATGTTGTTTCAAAAAATCAATTTTCGTGGGAGATGAAAAAGAAGTGAAATTTGATTCCAAAATTTTGAATTTTTTTTTTTAGAATCTACAGACAAAATTTGATGAGACTCTAGTTTGCACCATCTTCAAATTCCTCACAGTTTAGCCACTATAGGTGCCTGAATGTGAAGATTTAGTTAAAAATAATAATTTCAGTGTCCAGTTTGGCCAAAAATTGTAAACTACTATTATGGGATCACCCTGATCCATTTCAAGAAATATTAACATCATTTGATCTCATGGTTGAGGAAATTGACAAGGTTTCTACCAGAATTGTTGAGGATAAAATTCAAGATTCATACGCCAATGATCATGTTGATGATGTATCTACATCACCTAACAAGTTAGAGGAAATATCTCAAGAATTTATTCCAAAGAATGATCAACATCTTTCACCAAAGTCTAGCAATGGTCCTTTCCAAGACATATTGAAATCCTTTGACCTCATGGTTGCAAATATTGAAGGAATCCTGAATTCAACACTTGATCCAAATTCACTTGAAGATCAAGAAAATATTGAGCCAACACCCATGCATAATGAAGATATTCAAGAACCCTTTGCAAAAAATCCATCCCTTGAAATTGATCCATGTCAAGAACATGAACCAAAGCATATTGAAGATAACACCACACAGAGTCAAGATCAAGGATCCACATATCTAAGATACTACCATGATCTAATGGGTATTCTCCAATCCATACAAGATGTCATAAATAATGATCATACATATATCACATACTCCTCCATCTACCGATGCGATGCTAGCTCCTAATGGACATGTAGATGATCTTTATCCAAAACAAGAGTCTCATACTCTTGATATCATTACCAAGAACAAGAGTCTCCTACTCTTAATATCTTTACACATGATCAAGGCATAGTAGAATCCATAGAAATACCAAAAACAAATCATGAAGAAGACCTCTACATGGATGGTGTATCATAAACATACTTTGAAGAGCAAGCGAAAATGGATCATAAGGAAGACTCCTATATGGATTGTAAAGCGTCAACACCTTTTGAAGTAGCATCAAAATCAAACACATCCTCCATACATATTGAAGAAAGTGAGTACGAGGCTATCAAGCATTATTAAGAATCAACAAAGCTAAACAATCTTGAACAACAAGGAAATGGTTTGTTAGAAACATAATCAAAGCATGCTAGTAATATTCCCATAATACTGGGGGCAACTTTATCTAGCGCAAACACCGACATGGGGAGCACAAAGAGTCCTTATGATGAAATGGATACCAACACTCCAACCATTCATATCATGAATTATTGTCCATGCATCATTCCACCCCCTAATTGGGACCAACCACAAGAAAGAGGTCTATATCAAAGAAAAGAGAAAATTATTGAAGCAAAAGAATTGACAAAGAAAAATGGAAAATAAAAATTCAAATGGATACCAAAGAAAAATAAAGAAAATCATCCCTATCACACTCCATTAGTTAAAGAAACTATGGGGAAAATCAAAAGGGAAGTTCATCCATCAAAATTATCCATTGTTTCAAAACAAAGCTTCAAGAGTGACCTACAAAGTATATGGAGAAGTTGGTTCCAATTGAATCTCCATATCCACCCATCGTTGCTCATCATCCCAAGTTTGGAGAATCAAAGATTCCAAACTATCGACCAATCCATCTGCATCTTGTATACATCAATGCATTCCACCATCCACTTCAAAATCCATGGTATCCAACTCTCATATTGATCGTGTATTAACAACAACTCTTTATTAAAAGGACTCTAAGGGAAATCTATTGTGATGTGCGCATCTAGGTAAGGTTAACTCTGATATCGACAAAGTAGATAAGAGAATCTAGGGGTTACATTCAAGCACCTGTATCCTAATAAAGAAAATCCTCCAAGTAGGATATCTATTGTTGTTACATCATGATAACAACAACATCTATATCAACACCAATAGCATCTACATTAGCACCACCAGGTGGTTCAACATGAGCATAAAATTTCAAAAAATTTCAAAAAAATTAAGAAAATAGTCAAGAGAAAAATCATCCTCTAGTGAAAACCACTTCGGTGGTTCTTTGGACAAGAACCAAGATGAAAACCTAGAAAAAAAGTGTCATGAGTAGAATCAAGCATCTATGTGTACCATTTCAGGTGGAATCATCTCATCCCATCCATAATAAATCCTGCATTCCATCCATATTATCCATAATAAATCTAGGAACCCTTCATTATCCAATCCATTTTCATCCATATTCCAAATTATCTTGATCTTGACAAAAGTTTGGTGAACACTTCACACTTGCTTATGCAAACATCTTGACATGGGTCATTTTCATTGTTCCTATCCTACCCAATATTATCTGAGCCATGAAGCATTATCCAAATGAGCATTCTTTATTCGAACACCTTATCTTGTTATAAGATAATCCTTTGCATCCTTTGCATGCTTACCATATCCATCCATCCATACATCTATCCAAACATCCAACCATATCATTCCCTACATTGCTAGACATTGGGGGTAGATACTTACATCTTGCTTCGGGAATAAATCTTGAGCTATATCCTATAAGTTATATGGTGATTTGAAAAACAAAAAATAAAATTGGTCAAATCATTTGTAAGCAAAAAATATAAATCACTAGCCCATGGCACATTTTGATGAGAAGATGTTCCTTATCAAGCTTTATCTGTTATCAAACATCAATCCAAACAATCAATATTAGTTGAATTTACCTTGTGCTTCAACATCACATCAAATCATTCCAATCGATTTTGTTCCAATCCTAGCTTCAAAATATTGATCTATCTTATCCAATCAATCCATCATTATCTCAGGATAAATCATTTCCCAATCTTTGTGTTGTTCAACACTATCCTTGCATTGCTGAGCATCCTTAATAATGTTATCACTATTGATAATCTATTAATCCGATCAATCAATCCTAGCTTGGCTTTCAACAAAATCCCAAATAGATCACTGATATCATTGCCACATATCCATACATTCATCAACATTGTGCAAAAAATCCAAAAAACACTTGCAAAATCAAAAAATCCAAAAAACATCAGAATCCTGTACAACTAAAATCCAAAAACATTCAAAAATTGTAAAGTCAAAATCCAAAACATCCAAAACACATCAAAATCCCTAAACAGGTCAAAAAAAAAAAACAAAAAAACAAAACCATGTCGAACTACATTGTCTTTGATCTTGAACGTAGGCAAGGCCATCATTGATGCGCCCCTGAGACACCCTAGGTTAGTCCTTTAGGAAGTTTTTCATAATAAATTGACAATACATTGGTTGTTCATTTCTCATCATCAATAAGTCAAGTCAGTAGAACTACGTGGTCTTTGCATGTATAAAGTAGGCAAGGATCATCTTTGATAAGTCCCCAAGGCCCCTAGGATAGTCTTTTAGGTTAGATTCTTGGTCAAATCTCAAAAAGCCCCAAAAAATTGAAAAAATTGAAAAAATCCCTAAACATTTGAAATCTTAGAACTCAGAAAACCCCTAAACATTTAATATCTTAGAACTTAGAAAATACAAAAAACATTTGAAATCTTAGAAAATACTAAAACATTGGAAAACTCAAAAAACATAAAAAAAATGGAAAACCTTGGAAAAACCCTAAAAAGCCTCAAATAATTGAAAACCAAAACATTCACATAAACTTTCAAAAAAACCAAAAACAACCTCAAAACATTTTCAAAATATCAAAAACATTGAAATATTCCAAAAAATCCAAAATCATCCATCTCATTTTTCTTTCACCTACAAATTTTTTTTGCCCATAATAAATTAAGATCGTCATCTCCAAACTTTGGTAAAACAAATAGAAAAAAAGTATCACAAGTCATAAAGTGATAACATAAGTATCAAAATATAAAGTCTAAATCAAAGGTAAACGAGTCAGTGAAGTTTGTATCAATGGCTTATCACACACCTAATCCTAATCAAAACACCTGATCAACATGTCCTAAGATGAATCCTTCCTACAATGGGCATCAACATCATACATCACCTTAGCTATGTTAAATTGGCAAGAGATATAGATAACACCGACTACTTGTCTTTGATCTTTTCTTATGATTTATCTTATTGACCCATTATGAGGACCTCTTGATGAAGTCTAAACAATTTACAGAGAAAGGAATGGGGCACGATCATTATCTTTTGTTTGCTGTGCTTGTGGGTATTTTTGTAAAATAATCTTGGCACATACTTGCTTAGTTGTGTGTAGGGAGCTTGTTTGGAGTAGATTGTTGACTATTGCATATGCTTTGGTCCAATGTATTGTAGACTTCCAAAATACATTCCAATGAGGTTTCCGTATGTCAAGGTGTGAACAAGAACTATCCTATCTGTTTGCAGAGTCAAAGTTCATTACACTATATACAACGCCGTCCTAGTTATCAATACCATGATGCAAGATGTCTATGTGTTATATCAAACATAATGAATGATGGAAAATACCAATCCCAAGATATGGGAAAATCATCCCTCTCATTACCATAATCTAATAAAGTCTCGATGGATCATAGGCTTGTTGGACTTCTAAATCAATCTCAAAATCAATGGTTAATCCATTTGTCTTATCCTTCTTATTCTTCTATCTTTACTAACATTTCTATCCAAGTATTGAATATGTGTGATATATCAAAACATACATGAGGCTACCCATGGCCAATGACTGTCTATACATCATAAAATTTTTCTACATCAAACAATATATGCTTTCTACTCCTCTTTGAGCTGAACTGATCCAGAATCTTTGTCTTGAGAGATTAACCCAAAGTTCAAAATTTCCACCTGATCTCTTGAGGGGGTAGGGTACTAGCTTATTTTCCTTCCACTGGGGCAATAGTGGGGCATCCAAAACTCAGGAATTTTTTAATTTTTTGTTTTGAGCAACAATTTTAATCTGAAAAAGTGCTAGTCTTTGAACCAATGTAACATGTACCTCGCTTCAAAGAGGGGAAAAATGTAGACACTTAAAAATGTCACAAATGATATACAAACTTGAATATGATATATTAACATCATTTCATCCTCTTTTCACCTATTTGATTAAATTAACCTAGTTATTTAATTAAATGCATCATTTTCATCTATTAATCTAATTGACCTAATTAGGTTAATTCACCCCCCTCTCGTACTAACATTTCACCCTATTAAATTGAATTAAATCAAATTATTCAATTTAACCCCTAAGTCCTCTTATTTAATTAAATAACCCTAAGCTATTTAATTAAATATCATTTTGCATTCCTCTTTCATTAAATAAATCAATAATTTAATGAATATCATATTATTCTCCATCTTGCACATTCAAAATTAGTTTTAATTAACTAAATAGCTAATTCCCCTCCATCCACTTGCATAGGGAATATTCCAAAGGAATATTCTCCTATTTGGCTCTAAAATTGGAATGATTCTTTGAAACAAACTATGTAACAAACTTTCAAAGTTGTTACAAAGTGTGTTTTTTTGAATCATTCTCAACCCTTGATCTTTCCTTGATCCATGTGATCTTTGATTCTCATACATTGATGATAATCCTTGATCCATGTTTCACCCTCCTTTTCATCTTGACCATTGATAGATCAAATCGATCTCATCGATTGATTTTTCATTTTCTTTCTTATAAATACTTCATCATTTGGAGAGAAATGGATCCACCTTTTCAGAGCAAACTTATATTGTTGAAACTCATATCCATTTGCATCCATATTTAGCATTTTTAGTTTAAATCTTGATCATAGTAGCTTAAGCATCCATTAATGGCTTCCATGGTAACTTAATTTGCATCCATTTGGTATATTTTTGAATCTAGGGCTTGCATATTTGAATCTTGTGAACATTTAGAATAGCTTTGCATACATTTACATAGATCATATTAGCTTTTATCATGTTAATCTAGCTTTCATTCATGCTTTTGTTCATCTTTTTCATTGGTTTCTATCGATTTTAATCAATAAAATCGATTGGAAAATCTCATATCATCCAAGGGATTGGGAAAGGGTCATCATTCCACATCAATGCGACACCACTCCCCCAATGGGATAAGATTCAAGGTCTTATAATAGGTTTCTTTCAAGTTTTCATGTTTATTTCATGTTTAGTTTAATGGTTTCTTAGTTTTGATGCTTCCATCATATTGGGATCATGGCTTAGTGGATTAAATATGCCTCAAATCCATATGGATATGGTGTATTTATCCTATACTATGATCATGGTCACACAAACCATCCAAACTTCCAATGCAAAAAAATGAAAACAAGGAAATGTATTGCCAAAAATTGAGTCAAATTTGTATCATCCAAAAATTGAGTTCTTAGGTTTATCACTCTTAGGGTAAAGCATGTTTTTCACTACCTTGGTCTTGTAAACACAACCCCTCTCTAAAAATTAGGATCAATTATCCTATCCATCTCAACACATTTGACATCCCATCTCACAAACAACTTTGAAACTTTGGACACATCAACATTCTAGACTTAGGTTATCATAAAATAAATCCCCTCACTTAGCTATATGTGTGTAAATGAATCATTTTCCATACACTTAGTTAAGTTAGTCATCATCCTCTTGAAAAAGTCTATCTTAAAGGTCACAAGTCTACCTTTAGATTCATAAGTTCATTAGCACCTTTTATCCAAAACATCAAAACATCAAACCTTTAGTCTAAAGTGTTGTCCAAATTTTGAAAGTTCATCCTCCATATCACTCACCCCTTTCATCATCCACTCACATCATTGGTCCAAAACATCTTAAAGGGCCACTTTTATCAAAATTTGAGTACCGACAACATAAATATCAACACACCTCTCCCATTGTTGATCCATAATTTATGGTAGCAACAAGATCACAACACAAGAAAAACATGGAGCAAACCAAAACTACATATACCACAAGTGATACCACCCAAAAATAATTCAACCCTAGGAGCCACTCTACCCCATCACAACAACCACCAAATCCACTAGACATGGGGTATTAGGTAGAAGATGTCATGAAGAATCCTCTTGAGCTCACTATAGAGGAGTTGCTTGAGTACCAACAAGATCCTTAAACAAGCCATATCATCGACACTTTGATGAAGATGAACCCTACACAATACATGCTAACTTTAGAAAAAGAAAAGGATAAACTCCATTCAACATTCAATTTCAACATGATTAGGGAACAACCCTTAGGAAATGTGGCTTCAATTCCTCTAGCTTTCACCACACAACCCTTGGTACAAGGAGGCAACACACTTTTGGGTACACAAGACACCACCCTTCCACAAAACATAAATTAGACACCAACAATTAGTGCCCAACCATATTCTTCCACCACCACAAGTACCCAAAGCGTGCCTAATGTGACACAGTCATATGAGCCAAGTACCCCAAGTAGGTCAACAAGGACAAGTCAAAACCATAATGCAAGGTCAAAACTCCATGCAAAAAGGTCCATCTATATCGAACCCTCAAATTGACACATCAAAATAAGTGGTTCCATAAGGCACTCAAACCAATCCACAAAACACGTCAAACCCACTTGTCATGAATCAAAATCAAGGAAACCCATTGGTCACGAATCCAAATCAAGGAAACCCGTTGGTCACAAATCCCATCAACCAAGGTAACACCTTGGCTCCAAATCAAACACAACAAGGGAACCCTCAAAACAATCAAGGGAACCCCTCCAGCCAATTGACCCAAAGTCAAAATGTGCTATTGATATCGCAACACCAAATGACACCATCACAACCATAGGTCCCCCAAGTCATGAAAAATAAAATTGGACCTCAAACTTACATTCGTCCACCCCAGTTGACAATTTTAAAAGGAATGATAGTGCAAAACAACCCTCAAAATCCACCACATGTGCAAAAAAATCAAAATGTTTCAAACCAAAATAATTCTACATTGCAAGCACAACAAGCTTTACAACAAAAAAAAGCCTATCAACAAGCATTGGAAGTAAAAAAAGCTCAAGCTCAAGCTTTGCAACAACAAGAAGCCCAACAATAAGCATTGTAGGAACAACAAGCCTATCAATAAGCATTGCAATGTCAACAAGCTCAAGCTCAAGCTCTACAAGCACAACAAGCTCAACAACAAGTGTTTCTCACACACCAGCAACAATAAGCCCAACAAAAAGCATGGAAAGCACACCAATACGACCAACAATAACAAGTTCTCACACAACAACAAGGCTTGTACTACAATCCCCAAAAATACACCAACATGCAATAGAACTTCTTAAACAAAAACACGCAAGGAACATATACACCTCCACCACTATCACCATCACCTTCACAATATCAAAATCCTCCATACACACTATAACACAACCCCTCATATAAAAATACCACTTACAACCCATCTACCATCCCATAATCTAACACATATGCTCTCCCACCTAATCCTCAAGATGATATGTCATAAAAAATTAAGACACTCACACAACAGATCCAAGACATCCAAATGAGAAAAACAAAGAAAACACATGCACAACGGAACTTGTGTCCATACCGCTTTGATAGAAATATCGTGATGATACCTTTCCCACTTGGATTTGAAGTCCCAAAATTTGATAAATATAAAGGGTGGGGAATTCTAGTGGATCATATCAAAGAGGCTCATTTATCATGTATGGAGGTTGCTTACAATGATTCCTACTTAATGTTCCTTTTCCCATGCAGTTTGGGAGGCCCAACAATCGATTGGTTCTCACATTTACCTCTAGGAATTCAAACCTTCCAACAAATCATCAATCGGTTCATAGATCATTTCTCCTACAACTTAGACTTGGGCATGAGCTTGGAAGAGTTTTACACCCTAAACCAAAACAAGGGAGAATCCTTCATGAATTTCCTACAAAGGTGGAGGCAGAGAGTTAGCAAGAGTAAATGGCCTATTCCTGAAGAACAAGTAGGAATCATAATTGCCAATGTAGACATGGACCTATCCTTTCAATTAAAAATGCAATTTGTCACATCCTATGAAGACCTTATCCCTAGGGACCTTACCATCGAGAGAGCCCTAATTGCACAAAGAAACACACAAGCATATAAAGACAATTTCCCATCTACTAGCTCTAATGACAAGCCCCAATTTTGGGCTAAGAACAAGAATGTTACTAGTGATGGTGTTGTTGATGCAAAGGTGGTCCTATGTGCTACCAGAAAAAACCAACAACCAACCCATGAATACATAGCAACACACACAACAAAAAAACATGCAACCACTAAACAATCAACCAATGATCAATGTTGCAAACACTCAACGTGGACCACAAAGAACAAACAATGATCCTAAACAACAATTCACTCCCTTAGGGGAACCTATGGAAGATGTGTTGACAAATTTGATATAGTCTAACCTTATCACACTCCCAGATTTCTCAAACCATAAAGAGCCACAAGTCAAACCTCCTAGCTATAGAGAAGATCATTTTTGTGAATTTCACTGATACAAAGGTCATAATACACAAAACTATTTTAGACTCAAGCATCTAATCCAATATCTTATTGAACAAGGAGACATTGATGTTGATAAAAAATCTAGGAATGACAATCTAAAAATTTACATGAACCCTATGCCTAATCATACAAAAGAAAAAGATTTAGGAAAGGCATCAACTTCAAACAATGTAAACCATACCCAAGATACCAAGGTAGGACACATTCACATTTTTAATTCATTGAAAGATGAGGAATCATAAATAATTCAAGATACTGCTTTAAAACAAAGTCTAAACCAATCAACAATGTCTAGCAATATTTCATACCGTAATGGCATCAAGTATGTATTAGATTGTGACATCTTTCCCATGTATGACTTCATGATTGGGCATATTGAAGAAGTTCCAAAGGAGTAAGAAATATCCCTTATTGCACCCACACCTACAAAATGTTGCGAAGGGTCTTTTATTGATGATGTATCATCCATCCAAGGATCATGTCAGAAGGCTCTTGAGGATAACAAAATTTACTCTGAATCAAGTCAGGAACAAGAACCCTATCTCCACAACATTTCCATGATTTTCATAATATCTTCCAACCTGTAAGTGAGAGTTTCTCTACCCTAAGCTAAGATGAAGAGCTCAATTCCCCATAATTTTATCAAGAGATGAGGTACATTTTCCAAACCATTTTAAACTCCAAAGATATTCCCGATATCACCCCTGAGATGTTTCTTTTTGATGGGAATATAGAAGTTCTTCATCCAAAAAAAGAGTCTCCCACTCTTGATGTTCCCACACAAGAGCAAGCAACCATCAAGATTCTTGATTCTTATAGTGACTGTGCATCATCAACATCTTTTGAAACAACACCAACATCTTCAGAGGCTATATCGACAGATAAAAATATCAGAGAATTAGAGAAAACAATTCATATTCCTAAACAATAGGAACCCATAGCAATATCATGTGTTCATGAAAAGTCATATTTAGTGGCTATGGATTAGAGGATACATTATCAAGGCAAAGGATTAGGTCTTATTAATACCTTTACAACATCGGGGGAAATCTTGTATAAAGCAAACATCAACATAGGGGGCATGAAGGATCCTTATGGTGAAAATAATGTCAACACTACAACTTTAGTAGTATCATGAATTTTCATCCACCCATCATCTCATACATAAATTGGGACCAACGTAAAAATAAATATTCCTATCAAAGCAAGGAGAAGATCATAAAAGAAAATAAACCAGTAAAGAAAAAAGGACAAATAAAATACAAATGGATACCAAAGAATACAAAATAAAATAATCCTAATAATACTCCATTAGTCAAAGAAACTATGGGGAAAAGTCAAAAAGGGAAATAGATCCATCAAAGATGTCCTCAAATACAAAAGCAAGCTTCTCAAGAAGTTGTTCCTAATTTCATGAAAACCGCCATATCTACTCATCATTGCTCATCTTACCAAGTTTGGAGATTCAAAGGTTCCAAACCATCAACCAATCCATCCCATATTCCTTCATGCATATCACTGTACACTTCATTCATGATATCCAATTCTCGCATTGACCGTGTTTTAGAAACTACCCTTCATCGTAAGGATTCTGAAGGCACTCTATCATGATGTGCGCACATAAACAAGGTTAATTCTGGTACCAACAAGGTAGATCAGAGTTCTCCAAAGTTGCATTCAAATGCTCGTTTATTAGCAAAGCAGCTCCTTCAAGCATGATATAATTGGCACGTTATGACAGTGCCTCTACATCAGTACCACTAGGTGGTGCAACATGAGGGTGAATTTTTTCACTAAATAAAAAAAATCAAGAAAATAGAAAAAATAAAAATCGTCCTTTAGTGAAAACCACTTTGGTGGCACTTTGGGAATGTACTATAATGAAAACCTAGAAAATAGGTGTCATGAGTAGAATCAAGTGTCTATATGGTCTTCTCAGACATAAGTATCTCATCCTTTTCATGATAAACCCAATGTTCCCTCCATCCATCCAATCCGACTTTATCCAAATTTTCCAGTTTATCTTGATCTTGACAAAGGTTCGGCTTATACTTCAACTCTACTCATGGAAAGCTCTTGACAAGCTCTTTACCATTTTTCCTCATGAAGTCCACTAGCATATATCTAGCATGATAAAACTTTATTGAACTCTTCGCATCTACATTACCTATCTTGGTTTTTCTATTGACCTATGAAACATTGATATACACTAGGGGTAGGTTATTGCACTCTTATTTTCAAATAAATATTGATCCATGTCTTGTACCTCACAACGTGATATCAACATCATGATCTATGTATTGTTTATCTCAAAATATCATCAAAAATCCAAAAACATTTGAAAACCTCATCAAAATCCAAAAATATCAAAATCTTGTAAAGCTAAAAATCCAAAAAATTCAAAAAAGTTGTAAAGTCAAAATCCAAAACATCCAAATCACATCAAAATCCCTAAACAGGTCAAAAAATAATAATAATAAAAAAAACCTTGTCGAACTATGTTGTATCTGAGCTTGAACGTAGGCAAGGCCATCATCGATGCACCCTCGAGGCATTAGGTCAGTTCTTTAGGAGTCCATCACAATAAGCTAACAATCCACCAAGTATTCATATCTCATCAATAAATGGTTACTGGTCAAATTTAGTCAAACTATGTGGTCTCTCCATGTATAATGTAGGAAATGCTAATATTTGATAAGCTTCCGAGGCCCTGGGTCAGTCCCTCTTAGGTCTTGGTCAAAACTCAAAACATAAAAACATTTGAAAACTTGAAAACCCAAAACATTGGAAAGCATTCAAAATCCTAAAAAGCCTCAAATACCGAGAAAACCTAAACATTCACATATGCCCAAAAAGATCAAAAATAACCTCAAAAACATTAAAAATATCAAAAACATTGAAATATTCCAAAAATTCCAAAACCACCCATCCCATTTCGATTTCACCCGAAATAAACTTGAACCATCCATAGTAAATAGATCGTCACACTCACCCTTTGGTAACACAAACAAAAATAGGTACAACAATAACTAGAAAGCAAAGCTTAAATGTGAAAAATCAAACTCTTGATCATTATCAAACATGTCAATCAAACCTTATATCAATAGCCTTTCAAACAACTTATCAACTTGCCACTATCCACTAACATGTCCTAGGATACATCCTTCCTACAATGGGCATTATCATTGGTAATCATTTTGGGATTCTTATCCTCAAAACAAAGCAAACCTTTTGGCAATAGATATGAATAACATTGATTGTTTGTTCATCTTGATCATTTCTTATGATTTATCATATTTACCCATTCCAAGGACCTCTTGATGATGTCTATAAAAATGATTTAGAGAGAAAGGAATGGGGCATTGATCATTATATTTTTCCTGCTATGCTTGTGGGATGTTCTTATAATATAACCTTGGAAAATACTTGCTTTGTTGTGTGTAGGGAGGTCGTTTGGAATAAATTGTTGAATATTGCATATGCTTTGGTCCGAAATGTTCTAAACTTCTAAACTACATTCCAACGAGGTTTTCATATGTCAGGTGTGAGCAAGGATGATCCTATGTGTTTGCAAATCATCAAATTCCATCACGTTAGATACAACACCATCTTGGTTATCGATACCTTGATGCATCGTGTCTATGTGTTATAGCGAAAATAAGGAATGAAATGATGAAGTATCCCAATCCCTGAAACAAGCAAATCATCTTTCTCATCACCATATCTAATAAAGTCTCGAATGATCATAGGCTTGTTGGACTTATGAATCAATCTCAAAATAATGGTTAATCAATGTCCATCTCATTCTTCTACTTCCATCCATCTTATTCTTCTTATTCTTCTATCTTTACTACCATTTCTATCCAAGTATCAAATTTGTGCAATATATTATATCAAAATGTACATGAGGCCACTCATGACTGATGACTATCTATAAATCACAATATCTATCTACATGTCAAACGTTTGAGCTTTCTAAGAAGTATCTTTTGTCCTCTCTGAGCTAAACTAATCCTGTACCTTTGTCACGATCTCAACCCAAAAATTAAAATTTTCGTCCGATCTCTTGAGGGGGTAGGGTACCAACTTAATTCCTTCTACTGGGGCAATAGTGGGGCATCTGAAAAATTAGGAATTTTTAAAATTTTTGATCTAAGCAGTAGCATAAATCTGAAAAGTGTCAATCTTTGAACCAATGTGATAGGTACCTCACTTTAAAGAGGAGAAAAATGTACACTTAAAATTGTCTTGATTGATGTTGCAAATTTGAATCTGATTACTAACACCATTTCATCCTAAATTCATCTCCTTTTCGACTATTTAATTGAATGATCCTAGTTGTTTAATTAAATGCATCAATTTCTCCTATTAATCAAATGATCATTATTATTTGGCTATTTCACCCCCTTTCACACTAATTTTCATCCTATTTAATTAGGTAATGTGAATTATTAATTAAATTGCTTATGTCTTCTCATTTAATTAAACAATCTTAATTATTGAATTAAATATCATTTGGCCCTCTTTCATTAAATAAATAAATTATTTAATGAACATCTTAATTTCACTCAACTTGCACAACTAAAACTTTGTTTTAATTATCTAATTTCTATTTTCCCTCACCCTCCCACTTGCAAGGGAATATTCTCCTGAAATATTCCTTTATAACAAACTTTGGAACAAACTTTGTAACAACTTCCTAATTCTTAGGAAGTATGCTTCTTAAATCAATGAGAGCCATTGATTAACTCTTTGATCCATGTCAACTTGCATTCTCATCCATTGATGATAATCCTTGATCCATGTCTTCACCTCTCATGGCTCCTCATCCCTTGATTGATCAAATCAATCTTAGCTGTTGATTCACCATTTTCTCCTATAAATACACTCCATTTCTATGAGAAAGGGATCCACAATAATTTGAGCAAAGTTTTCCTATTGAAATGCATCCACACTTTCATCCATCAACATTCATTTGAGCATTTTTATCCATTGTGGTTCAAATCTCCATTATATCACTCATCAATCTATCAAACCAAGCTTGTTTCAATCTAAGGGATTAAAAAAGGGCTATTATTCCACATCAATGCAACACCAATCCCCCAATGAGATGAGGTTTGAGGCATTAGAATAGGTTTTAGTTATTTATTTCTTGTTGTTTATGTTTAATGGCTTACTTATTTAATGGTTTTCAAGATTTTCATTGAGATTATAGCTTAACTGGTTAATTATTGCTTAGAATCTATTGGATTTGGTGTATTTAGCTTATGTTATGATTATAGTCATAGGGAGACTTAGAGGAGTGTGTGTTGGAAGAATGGGATACTGATAAGTGTCGCCTCCCCATTGGAGAGGATTCCAAATTGGGACTCTATTTAGGATTTCATTTTGGATCATTTGGGGGTTATTTTCATTCTAGATTTTTTGGGGAATTTTCTTGAAGGAGTTTGTGAAAAAGAGTTGGGAAGGATTTGGAAGGATTGGATCTCTTCTTCAACAATGTCTTCCTGGAAAGCTTGATAAGGTAGGAATCAAGCTCCTTGTATTTGTTTATGTTTGAGTTTGGCTAAATATTTTGTAATGATTGTTTTGTTTCTTCATTGGAATGTTCTTGTTCTTGTTCTT